>CM036246.1:18315320-18832820 GCA_020698575.1 Bostrychus sinensis
TGGCACACTGCTCATCTGTTTATTTTCTGATCTCGGCTCCATGTCTATCAGGTTTTCTGCAGCTTCTGTGGCTCCACCAAAGCCCTGTATTTTGCGCCGTCCTCTGTTGTTCTACCCGGCTCTCTTTAGCCTTGTGAATACCATCGCTCAAGCAGTGAGCTGTTGCAGGCACTTTGTTGCTGACCATGGTGCTGAAAGCCTGCTGCCTTCCAATTGCCAGAGTGTTCATTTCATGGTTCATATACCCTGTTCTCCATTTGTCAGAGTGCTGTTAGCCCCCGCGCTTATTTCTTTAACCCTTTCCCGTACAAATAATAACAAATCAAAGCACATTTGTTTTGCCTTAATGTTTATGGATCTGCTGTCAATGTCTGCTTTCAATTAAATATCTGCTTGGTGTTGCATCAGTTCCTTTACACATACTAAACAAGGCTGGGCACTTAAAGAGATATATCTGTACCTATAGGAATATTACTGTGATATTGTTGTTTTTGAGCACTGCTGCTGTTGAAAGCAATCTGTATTTGAGACTGTTCAGTTGTAGCAGCTTTTAGTTGGTGACTTGAAAATTTGAACTGATTTAAGTATGTTCTGTTGTGGCCAAAGTAGTGTTAAAGATAATATGTCTTTTTTAATCTTGCAGTGAAATGATGTCAGAAGGTAGGCATATAGCCTAACTTTTTGGGCTGGTCCCTTCAGGAGGTGCCACAGGAAATCATATGCCCTTTTTGACACAACCCTCTCCATTTATGTGGACTTAGGAATGGCACAAGGTGACCTTATAGCTGGTGCTTTTTATATAAATTAATAAATCTAAAGTATGTTAGCAACAGATGTTTCTAGTTTAGCAAAGTACAGCTCTCGCTTCGAAAATCAAAACCATTCCTTTGTAGTTTAGATTGGATTAAAGATTAGTTAAACTCATCTTGTTATATGTTCAGTTGTTAAAATGTGTTAAAGTGGTGCAGAAAAGTGAATTTAATGCACAGAAAGCTGGCGGTAAACCGGAAGTAGTCTCCTGTTTACTGAAGCTAATATAGCTTTACCTCCAGCCTCACAGAGACACACACCAGGATATATACTCATCTATTTAGTTAATATGGGCATTGCTTTTATGTTTTAAATGTCAGCTTCAAACATGATTTATTTTCCATTTATTAACACAACTTTTGTTGCGCTTGTGTAACATCAGTGTTTACGTAACAGATACTGGTCTCTTGGACCCAGACTAATGGAAACACAAGCAGGTTTTGGGGCTACCTGTATCAAACCGTCCCATACTGACACAACCCGTCCTGTACCGTCAAGGGGAAATGCGCCTACAAAAAAATGCTATAGACCCTTCTTGTGTTTGTAAACAGCATGTCTGCATTCCAAAGACTGGTACTGGAAGTTAAAAAAGACGATAATACATTTTTAATGGAACAATGCACTAGCCACCAAACATAGCAAATTATGACTAATCAAGACAGGTTTGACAACTGACAACCATTTGACCACATGTGAGTAATATCAGAGCCTGGTTTAATAACATTAGATAATGTGTCAATCTTTAGTCATTTTATTTAACCTTGCGATTAGCGTCTATATTTAGCATATAAGCTAAACAATATGAAATTTAAATTTCCTAATTTCAGTATTAAGCAGGACAAGTAGTAGAAATGTAACAGAAATGTGCTGGACCACAGCACATTGTATGCTCAGATTTAATTCAATCAATCACCACAAATCCTACTTTTACAAGTTAACTTTAGCAAATGGACCTAACAATCAGATCTGGGTCGTATTAATTAATTTCATTTTTAATAAATATATAAACAACAAACATTTGTTCCTGTTGCCCAAAAACATCAAAATTAATATATTTTATTTTGCTCCCTTGTAGAAATAAATGGGATAGAATGTCAATCTCGGTACCAGGCTGCATGCGCAACTTTTCTAATAACATCACTCCTGGAAGAGTCTATATGGACATATAATAGACTCAACAATATTGTTTGATTGTTTTATCAAAGAAAAAACGATAGCCATGCACATAATGCTTTTATTTTCCATTTCATTCCCCTCAGTGTCCTTCATTTAGTGGGTCCGCTAGATTTGGTTTCAAATTGTCCTTCATGCCAAGCTAGATTTTACCCGCAGTGCTATGCCAGACACTAAGTAAATGTGTTTTTCAATCTATCTACTGGGCGACCATCCCACTCTTGCCCTCTTCCCTCTCTGCCTGTGTACTCTCTCTAGTCCCCTGTGTTTTAGGACAATCTCGGTGTCTTGTGATCTCTCTGCCTTCCTACCTGCCATCATTCCTCCCAGGTTTCGATAAATAACCCTCCACCTCTCTGGCCCTCAGCTTTACTGGCAGTTGTGGGATCACATTTGTTAAAATATCACCCGCTGTAGAGAGGAAATTGATACTGCTGCAATGTGCTTGGGGCTATAGAGTTTTTTGTTGGAAGTAAAATACCACAATACAGACAGTTGTGGAAAGTTCACTATTTCAACAAAAGGAAAACAACTTTATAGAATTGTAATTAAAAAAACAACAGTAGTTTTTTGTTGAAAAACTGTGACTAAACGGTGGGTCATAAAGTGTAATTAGCTAACAGAAAAACTATTTCCAATAAATGGAGATTCACAATTTGCATTTTGTGGAATGTTTTTGTAAAGGGACAGAGGTGAAATAGCTTGCGTTAGACACGGAAGGAACCCAATTTCTGCCAAAAAGAACTTCATTAAAATATTGCAAACTGTTAGCCTCCTTGGTTCTGCAAAAACAGACCAGTGATCAGATGAGAAACCCCAGACGACCAGGTAAGAGTAAGACGCAAAAGTTTCCCTCTCCAACCTGCCATTATCCAGATGGCACCATTAGCGATTAAGCCAGAACATTTCTCCCCTCTTATAATTGACTCCATAGGCTATTAGGCAGGTTGGCACTGGGCTGGGTCCGCTGGTGCACACTCCAGATGTTCGCTTTAAGTGTGTGTGCAGTAAGTGAGAGAAGGTGAGAGTTTTGGCGTTAGTGGCACAGGGTCCAGGCTGCCTATACAGATGGACCTAGGCCCTGGTTTGGGTGTGTGCTGAAAATAAGTCACATTCAATTATATCAATGTCTGTATCAGTCGGGCTGTTCTCTCTGCATTGCTCCATCTCGCTTTAGCCCCCAGGGGGAGGAAAGATTAAAGTGTTCTGTTTTCTGTGGGAGATCTTTGTCGCTGCTTTTTGGTTTTATCTGAAGATTAAATTATCTCTCATCCGTTGTCTGTTCTTGAGTGTGCGTAAGCTGAGTGATGTTTAAAAGCCATTATTAAAGTCTGTACAACTTAAAGAACGCTTGTTGTGCTCCCATCTCAATTTGACACAAACTTTTGAAATGTGAAAGAAAAATGTGAATTAAAAGTGTTTTCAGTAAGGGCAGAGCAGAGAAGTGAATAATTGCCAGTTTAATGACACTGAAGGCCAACATACATTTGTGCAAAAAAAAAAAAAAAAAATCTAAAATTGTAAACAACTCCTAGCACAGAGGCGCAGATCTCCACTAACACAGTGACCCTATCTTGCAATGTTAGCGACCTGGACTCAGGGATATTCTAATTCAGAAGTAAATGCTCCATCCATTCATCCCCAAAGCTCTTTTATGTCATAGTAAATCCACACCAAAAACTTAATTTCTTCCTAAGCCCATTACTTTTCCTGAAAAAGATTTACATTTTACATTTAGAAAACCCTCGGTCTTATCTGTTAATACTGAACTACTTAGCCCCCCCCCCCCCCCCCCCCCAAAAAAAAAAAAAAAAAAAAAAAAAACTGATCCAGACCTGATGCTGTCCAGTTCAGTGTTTGTATTACATTACCAACTGGACTTTCAGTAATCCTTTTATGGCTAAAAAAAGAGCTAAAAAGCCATTAATTATTCATCTCCCCATGGCTGGTGGTAAAGAGGAGAGGAGCTCTAGGGTTTCCATCAGCTATTAGTAAACAAATCAATGCAGCAGGCGGGGCCTCTGTCAGTACAGAGCCTTCTGCCCTTTACCATGACTTTCAGCGATGTGCCAGAAATGGAGCTATACATGACACACAATAGTGCCTCGAGAGGAAAGAAAAGACAAAGTTTGTTGACTTATTTTCATTAAGCTACATGTCTTTAGTCTCCAAAAGTATGGCAAGATAAACGTCTACATCAACATTACAACTACTTGATGTATTCATGTTATCAATCTTATTTGTGCGAACAGTTGTAGTTGGATTACTAGCCCAACTGGTTTAACACATTATACCATAGGGCGCACACGCTCCAAAATTTGTCCCAGCCCACCCAACGATAGGTATCTGATGTAATCAAACGGCACAGTTTGAAGCCCCTAATCCAATTTCTTTGGCAAGATACATTGTAATTTGGTATCATTGTAATTATGAACTGAATTGTGAACTGTCTGTAAGGGAATTAAATTAGCTAGCAGAAGATGAGTAATATGATTGGGAACTGGGAGGAATCAATACAGCAGTACTCGTCATCTTCACGTTGACCTGAATCCTGCTTCAGTGTGGATCTTTGGGGGATTGGGCTTAATTCAATCTTGTGGAGCTAACACGCTCCCTGTCCCCTCCACATGGCTGACAACAGCTCTGTCTTGATTTAGACCACAGTGCAGGAGCCCTGCTGGGGAAAGCATGCTGCTGAGAAAAATGGCTATGGCTTGATTTTATCCATCAGATTGGATGAAATACACATGGACATAAAGCTCAAACTACTGGCACACAGGTATATGTTGGCATGGAGAAAAGTTGATGCAGTAGCTCTATGATAAGCCACACATGCTACATCACTGCACTTGATAAACAGCCTTTTCATTCTGCATCACCTGCGCTGACAAATGGGTGTACAGTATAGTGTATAGAGACTCATCCTTGTGGGTGCAGCTCATCAGTGCAAGCTCTTCCCTGATGGGGGAAGGAGCTCAGAGAGAGATGGCTAGTGCCCAACTTTGGACTGCTCTGATGGATGGGGCCTGAGACACTGAAACTTGGATTGGAGATGTGTATGGAGCTGACAATGCCAAGTGGAAAACTGCATACTCTTGCTGTACCATATGATGGGACAGAATATAGAAGGTTCTGACATTTGGTAAATGGGGCATACAAATATATGTAATTTTGCCCTTAATTAGGATGCCATTAATTAAGTGTCAAGAAAAGACAGAAGATATATTTACTTGTTTACATTGAAAGGGAAAGTGAATTTTGGGGTGAATATTAAGGGGAATGCTACTGCATATCCGTAATTGGCATCTTTTGTAAAGATAAGCATACAGTGTGTCATGTCCACACAGGAGATTTTTCTTTTACTTTATGATGGCCTTGTGCTCACACAGATAGTGTTTAGGCTAGAGCGAGACTTTCAGCAACTGTAGTTCTGTATAGACCCTACATCTGAAATTGTGCATGCTTCTTGTTACTTTGCATTTACTGGTCCATCCTTCTTATGTTCTTATCCACGGCCAGGTTGCAGTAGCAGCAGTCTAAGCAGAGACACCTGACTGTCCTTTGCATGAATTACACAAATGCCACATTCAATGTAAGTGCAGAATGCTTGTATATTACTTTTTCATCTGTTTAAGATACTTTGTTATTAGAGCTTGGACTTTAACATGGTAATTATGATTAATTACTTACGGATAAAATAACATGTTACAACATTTACATATTTGTCGCACTGTTCAGTGGCAATCCAGAACCATCTCAGTTCCCCAATTTCTGGCACACAGCTGGCCTTGTGCTGGCCATTTGGATATACTGTATGCATGCTTATGAATATACTAAATGCAGGGTTTCCTACGAGACTGCACCACCCCTGCGCTGTGCATGCACGACTTTTTCTTTCACTTCACAACAGGTTTCTTTGCTGAATACCTACAAGACGCTGCTCATCGCGTAGCTCAATTGTTCTCTCAGCTGACACTCACGCACACACTCAGACAAAGCAGTACGCGGGACACAGCCACGCAGTACACACTGGAGACGGACAAGTGTGCGGGGATCAAGTGTGCTTACATGCTGCTGCGTGCACACAGATGCATGAACACTGAATATTGCCTTTTTTGATCGCGTTAGTTTGTTAATCCCTCCCTGCTATTTGTTGCCATGGAGACACCGACTAGGCTACTGTTTATTGTTTGATAGTTTATTAATGGAGACATGTAATGTTTTTTTTTTTTCAAGCTTTTTGACATAAATTCTGACACTTTTATATAAAAAATATTTTCTTTTGGGGAGCTGTTACTTTCACTTTGCAGAAAAAGCTTGGATTAGGTGCGTGTCTTCTCAAGGCCTTGTTGTCCCTGCACCCTTACTCTGGCACCTCTTTGCAAACACTGTATTTTAGCTGTGGCAGTGAAGGATTACATGCCAGAATATTTAAAAAAAATAAAAGTACATATAAATATGCTCTTTTGTTGTATTTCTGACATATAAAATGGGATTAATCGTGCTTAATTCATTACAATTAATTGTGCCACACCACTACATGTTATTATTTTGAAACATTTACAAAGCCTAATTTAAGTCTTTTTTCTCTGCACTTAGTAGTTTGCTCATTTACTAGTGCTTTCTCGTGGGATGGCGCTAAGATCTAAACAGGAGATGCTGTCCTATTTTTGAACAAATGGTGCTTTAACCACTTTTTTAGCTTGACTGATTAAAACGCGTGCCTATACTACACATAGGTAATCAGAGTCAAGAGGAAAGAGCATGTCATATGCCAAGGAGAGCCCAATGTCAGAGAAATCAATATGTCTGTCCCCTCCCGAAATCAAAGTCTTTCTTTTCCATCTCCCCACTACGCTGTGATAAAGGCTTGTGTGGTGTTTAAAATCAAAGCTAGTGTCACTCCAATCTGAGACTATTATTTTGTTTTATGTAATTTATGCATTTCTGCCGCCCAGGCCTCAAACATACGGGGCATGTGTTGAACCAAAACATTCTTTCAGTGTGCTGGTATCTTTCATTTGAGTGAGTCGGATTTGATTGCTCACATTGTGTTGTCTGTGAGGGGAAGCTCGTAAAGGTTATACAGAGCAGTGAAAGGCTATCTCATTCAGCAGCAACAGAGGGGAGCATGTCCCTAGAGGCAACGGCAGAATAGACTGAGGATACAAATAGCACTTCCTGCCTTGTTATTGGGGATGCGCTGATAAGGTGAAGGGTGATTACTAGGGTGTCTTTTAACAGACTTCCTTGTGACGTCTATAGCCTTTATGCAAACTCATTGTAGTACTGAGCCATTGTGTCCGGACATCACCTGAACACAGTCTTATGTTTACATCTACTTAATTCCCAGGGGCCATTTTGTCTCTCCAGCTAAGTGCACACTGTGAATGTGTGTGGCAGTAGGAAGTGAAGCTGTGGGAAATGATTGTAGGCCTGGAAGAAAGGGGAAAAAAAAGCTATTCACAGAGGCGACCATGGAGGCAAAGTCATTTCCAATAATGTCCTCTTCTACAATTGTGTTTAACCCCAGTGGCTTCAACTGCCCACTATTTTTCATCGCACCTCTCCCTCTGACAACAATGAAAATATGCTTTATGGCTTCATTCACAATAGCAGTTGTTTTATTCTTTTTTTTTTTAGCAACAGTTCTGCTAATTTGATGCAGTTGTAAGGTGATCTAGATCCTGAGGAATTGTTAATGGTCAACAATAGTATCAATTATCTGCACTATGAACACATTTTGAGGTTTTTATGCAGTAGATATGTTGGAAAAGCACTACTGAGAGAGTGCAGGACTCAAACCAGGATCTTCTAGTTCAGGGATAATCAGGGGTGCTCTATCTATTGAGCCACAAAGGCCTTATGTCATACTGGTACGGTAGCCTATCCACGACCAATCAACACCAAAAACAAATAATTTCTTCCTTGGCCCTTTACTGACCATTCCTGAAATTTTCATTTAAATCTTATCAGTTATTTTTTTATGAATATATATTTTTACTTGCTAAAAGACTAACAAGCAAACAGACAAAACAACTAACTAACAAATGCCTGCACAAATATAGCCTCTTTGGTGTAGGTAATATTATCAATATGTTTATTGAATTTTCAAAAACAAAAATATTACAAAACTGTGTACACGTTGTACAAAAGCATACATTCAAATTAAATGACATAAATAAAGCAAATAAAGTGTTAAATTAATATAAAACAAAACAAATGCACAAACACAAAAAAAAACAAAAAACAAAAAAAAAAACCACTACATTATAACCCTTGTTACGCAGTTACACTTCCCCAGGTCCTCCACTTTCCATTAATACTCATGAAAGATCCGTTCCTTACATGTATAGAATAAAAGGCTTCCAAACAGCTCCCAGCTTCCCTTTCAAAATACAAGTCATCTTTTCCATTGCCAAGCATGAGTACATGTCTCTTATCCAGTGGCCCAGGTTTGGTCGCTTAATTTTTCCCAGAACAATGCTATCAAGCATTTAGCATGGAGCAGGCAAATATTATTAAGTGCCTTAGTTCTACTCTGCATGAAATGATGGAAGTAATATTAATATTTCTCTCAAGAATTACATTTTTATTAAGTTTACCAACATTCCTCTATGAAAGAAGCCATATAACTAGTGCCCACTGAGTTATCCATTCATACTTAGCTATTGTAAATCAATGTAGAGATTATCATGTGATTTAGCCTATAGCTATAGCTTATAAAAAGTTCCAGGTTTTAGATGCCTGTGCTCCACTATTTTACTGAAAGCTTGTCCAGCTTTGATTTAGTTTTGATTTCCAGAAAGATGCAGTTTTGTCTATTGTAAAGGCAGAAGGATATTCCCACCATCTTCACTGACAATAGCGCATCTCACTCTCTCTTTTACATTTTAACCATCTGGCTGTTCCATCTTGCACCATCTCTAATCTTTTTGTCCCCTGCCCCGTTTTGCTCGTCCCTGCATGCAAACTGTATGTGGAGGTGATTTATCTGTGGCACCCACTAGGTCCCACTGCAGTCCCCCAAACCCACACATACCAGCACACGACACACAGAGACACACAGGTAAGGAGCAGCTGTGATATGTTTTAATTACAGTTTTAGTCAGAACTAATTAAGCTTTTATATCTGGAGGGACGGCTGTATTCCCATCCCCCTGCATACGCAGACGTACTACACATAGACCAGAGATGTCTTTGTTCACTAGATTTGTGAGATTTGTCCGTTTCATCAGGTAGGTTACTTCAAAGTACAAAAATCAAAACAGCATCAGTGCAATGAACTAGTGTGTTGCATAGACAGCATTTGTAAGGCGAAAATGTTTGCAACTTAAAGATATTAGGGAGGATTTTTTTCGACTGCTGAGAAACCAGCGACTGTCCTTTTTTGAATAATGCGCATGCATCAGGCTCCCCCGCCCTTTTCTGTTCCTTTCCAAGGAACTCCTCCACAGCGATGTGCACGAGCGTTGGAACACGCGTGTTTGTTTACAGCCGGCATCAGCAGAGATTCGCCTAAACCTAGACCTGCATTGTTTGTTTGCGCAACCTTTGACCTAGTTCCCCACACAGACCCAGTCACATGCACAGTCCCTAAATGTGAGCAAAAATATATACTCCTGCTATTGGTAGCATTAGCAAACTGACGTTGCTGTACAGTTGAAAAGGTTCAACAGATAAAGAAAAAAGGCATTTTTTTCAAATGATAAGATAAACGTTCCTGTCCAGCAGAAACTTGGCAACCAATGCATCGGTCTGAAGCCCTTTCTGTTCCTACGGCGCATGCTGTCCTTTGAAGGAATCGCCAATAACTACACGGGTTTTATTCTGCTCTTCTACAGTTTTTCTCCTCCTCCTCTGGTACACTTCAAAAACAGTTTTCCTTTTGTGACCGCCCGGTTCACGGTTTTCCTCAGCCATTCTGCTCTTCAAAGTCAGGCTGTCCGCGCTACGATGTTAACACCGCTAACGCGGCGCTAATGCCGGACTACATAAACATAGTGTGTACGCATGCGCAGGCACAAGAACGCGCACTATCGCCGAAACTAGGAAGTCGGAATGATTGGCGAGTCCGTGGAACAAGGGTTAACGTACTCATGACGAAAATGATTGGTTGAGGTTTTTTAAGTCCCACAGAGTCCACAGTTTATTAATATTATTATAATATTTTCTAATACACCAATTTATAAGCCTTATACAGGGCAATGAAGGTAGTTTAAATAAATATTGCAAAAAAATGAATTTATAAAGATCCTCCCTAATACCTTTAAGCAGTCATTGCATGTATCTATCTGTTAGCTTCATGATGCTAGTAGCCATGATAATTAGCCATTTTATCATGCTCTGTCTATCCCCCACCGTTTATTACAAGCACTTCTCCTGTCATGTCTAAACTCCCAGCTTTGTTAGTGTGTGAACACAAAAAAGAAGAACAAGAGGCAGTAGAGGGCTTTAGTCCGAGCAAGGCCTCAGCTCTGCGGTCTTTTTCCCTGTCTGTTGCTATAAACTATGGTGTTAGCAAAGTGCTCAAAGCTGACGGAGTAAAGTGGGCGGGGCGAGCAGAGCAGAGCCTTAAACGACAGGCAGCTAATCCAATCGTTTTCTGCTCCCCACAAGAAGATGATTTCCTTAAAAACATTGTTTTCAGGTCTAAAATGTGAAATGCTAATGCAAAGGTGTCCAAATGCATTTCACTAAACTTGAAAAAACATATGTCCCCTCAAACATCCCTGCATCTTATGATTAAAAGTACCGTGAAGCATTCCGCCAAAACAAAAGCCTTGAAATAAAATCTTGAACTAATCAGGTAAACAGTTGATGGCATTTTAACAATACATTTTCTCTGCCAGGTTAGAGGGCACAATAGGAGTTTATGAATAAGATATGTGGACTAAAGAAACCATGGTGAGAAGGAAGAGACTGCGAAAGGGCGAGTAAGTAATTTGTGCAGAAAGCTGATTGAGGAGCTCATTTTGTAGCTGTAAGATGTTTATGTTGTCAAGGTGTGCTCAGCTAAAATATGTTGAGGACTGCAGTAAAGGAAATAATGTGTGTTTGACAACTTTCGCTTTTGCATTGTGTTTGAGAGTGCGTATATGGCACAGATGGAAAGTCTTCCCAGGGATTACGGTGTAACTGGAAGAGGAGAGAGGTGGTAATTGCATTTTAATTACAGTGTTGATGGTTGTGTGCTCTGCCAGATGGAAGGTTCTTTACAGATATAAGCAGAAAATAAATCAGTCCTGTGGAAAATGAGGCAGCCCTTAGGTGACTAGTTACCTGCTGAACTGAGGCGCTAACCTTGTCTTAAGTCACAAATGAGAATGATTACTCTGGACGGAGGGATAATGCACCTACCACAGACCACAAGTGGAGAGAGCAAAAGCACCATTACTTGAGATAGAAAAAAATAAGGATTATTGCTTAGGACTATAAATGCATGCATGTTTATGAATACTGTATGTACTGAGTGAGATTTAATATTACAGGGTATGGTACATAAATAGATGGAAGAAAAATAAAGAGTGATTAGCATGCGTCTCTAAGGATCATGCTCCCAACGACCACCCCTCAAAATAGAGGGTATGCTGATGACGTCACTGCATGCGGAAGTAATTGCTCTGAGTGGCAAAGCTGCATTAAAAGCTACGTCGAGTAGAGGTGGTGAATTTGAGGCCTGATGAAGCAACGAACCACTTTGACACAACTGGCTCGAAGCATTTAATACAGACTGAATAGTGACATCTGTTGGCTGTCTATGAGGACTGCGTTCCATTGAAACATGAAAAAAATGAAACGAGGCCTCACTCGCTGTGGTCACATGATCTTAAGCAGGGCTCGAATCCTGCTCGAATCACTCGCGTCGAAACACTTCCGCTTCAAAAGATCGAGCGATGTGTA
Source organism: Bostrychus sinensis (assembly GCA_020698575.1). Lineage (NCBI taxonomy): Eukaryota > Metazoa > Chordata > Actinopteri > Gobiiformes > Eleotridae > Bostrychus > Bostrychus sinensis. The sequence goes on from CM036246.1 coordinate 18,327,207, forward strand.
GAGCAGCGGCCTCGAGCACAACATCACTAACGTCGAGTAATGACCCCTGTTAGCGCAAATACTCAAAAAGTCAACTAAAATGGGAAAGACAGTTGCTGTGAAATTTACTGATACACATATATTCAACACGTCTGAGATATGTTTTGATTGACAATTGAAATCTAAAAAGAGAAGCAAATGGACCGCAGCATTTCCAGTAAACAGCCCTGCTGGCCAAAAGTCAAAAGTCTGTAGTTTTCCCACGGACTTTTGAGTGAATCACAGAGGAACTCCTTACCTTAAATAATCTGTTTGGGAATCCATGTGATGGTTAAATGAGTTGTTGTGAGGTGAACAAGGCGTCCTGCATCTCTCCCTGCTGTCTCTGGGCTGAAAACTACAACTGCAACAGTGAGCGCTGAAGTCTGGAGTCAGTGAGAAAGCAGCGCATCGCAGCTAGCTTAACAACAAGCTAGCAATGATTTTACTTCTCTGTTTTCATCATGACAAAAAACTTTGTATGGATACGAGGAGGAGAAAACAAAAGTACAGCCATGCGATGGACCACACAGGAGACTCCTGGTGAGTAATGTTACAACAGTGCTTTACTCCGAAATGTAGGGGGAGCTCCGTAGAGGAAGAGGAAGCAAACAACACGAAGAAACGAGACAGGTAACCGAGTTCCGCTTTTAAACATTAAACAATATTGACAGCTACCCAACAGTATGTCAGTGAGCTTCGTGTCCCGGGTCCGCGTTAGCTGCACGATAAAGCCACATTTACGTCTAATGCCTGTGAATTGTGTATACTTCTATAGGTACTCAAGAAAATTACTTGATTAAAAGTATTAACTAAAGTAGAAAGTACTTTGTGCTACAACCTTATCTAGTGTTGTTACTTACACTGCTTGTCGTTTCCCTCAAGGTGAATGTTAATAAAAGTATATATAAAAATATACAAAACCATAACGTCCTCAGCTGTCTTAGTTACATAAAAATGTAGAAAGAAATTGAAATCCTGGCCACATATCAATGTCCATGGATAACTGGTTCTTAGTGAGGTTGTGTGGATCACTGTTGAGTCTAATTGCCTTATTTAAGTAAACATTCATCAGTTTTAGTCCTGCTCTCACAGCTCTCACTGAACGCAGCCAGTTGTTTTGCCACTCAGTCCGAAAGAGGGGGGCGTGTCCCTAGGAAACGTGACGTCAGTGCATAACTTCTTAACATTAACAATCTGCCTCCATATAAAAAGGTCGGACCTAAAAACATACGTAATTTTTCCTATTACAAATGACATTAGATAAAATGGAAGTTTGGATATTGCCACACATTTTCTTAATGCTTTTCTATAGGTCTGTGTCCATTCTTAGTTTTTCAGCTGATAAAAATCAAGTAAAGCTGAAAGGTGTCTTTATTCACTTTCTCTATACATTTTTCAGCCCCCATTTTTGCCAGACAGCACAAGGTTACTTATTTGGCCCTAATTGGTTGAAGAAAATGAATAAAATCATTAATAATAAAGCACTAGTTTTCTACACACCTCATGTTTACAAGCTATTATAATATTTAGCATTTAAAGTGAAAATGTGTATGCTGTGATGGCAAGCTGAGAAAGAAAAGTACATTTGGCCAAGGAAAATTGAGTAAAAGTAAGACTGAAAGTCAATGAAGTAAGATGTCTTAGAGAGCATAATATTAATTAATCAATATAACAAAAAACTGTAATAGTCATCTCTTTGGTGGAAACTACATCTATGTATCTTAATTTTAATGTACTATAACAAACATGGCATATATTATATCAGTCTACCTGTACACCAGTGGTTCTTAACTATTTGTGGAGTAGTCATTGTTTTACATGCAGTATATACGGTCTTGTCATAGTGTTTTTTTCTTACGCTGCACAGGATATGCTCCCACTGCAGCTTTATGAGAATGACCTTTGGCAGTTGGCTCATTGAGATCAGTGTGCCAGTCCCAAACTCAAGTTCTCACCTTCTCAGCTTAATGAAGCAAAAATCTGCACCACATAACACCTGCAGTCAGCAATTTTAGAAGTCATTCTTACTATTAGGGTCATTTATTTTCATAATTTTGACTTGTCACCAGTGAGTTCCTGACTCAGCACTTGTGTTATAATTAAGTATGAGCACGAGGAAGCTTGTACCTAATAAAAAGGCTAAATGACGGACATCTATTATTGGCAATTACAAACCTACCTGCAGTGTAGTATCTACAATGGCTGTATTTTGTTTCTTTTTAACAGAAACTAATTATTGAACCTGAAGTCCATGAAGTGGCATTGGAGTGGGTCAAAGTGGCTTTTTGACCCTTGGGCCACTCCTTGGCTTTTCACAGACTGTCTGTGTGAGATAAGCCATGACTGATAAGCTTCTCTCGGTCAAAACTGCTGCCTTTCAGTGCTGACTTGCCCCTCAGTTTGGAAAATGTATTTACTGTATTTACTTGCCTACTTTTTTAAAGATTTGTGATATGGGGTATGTTTGTATATGTGTGTTATATCAGGAGTGTTAAATGGAAGAGGTGTACCAGTGAATTTGGTAACAGGTCTAAAACTTGTGGAATTTTCATTTGTGCTTTTCTTTTTTTAGTTTGGCTTATCTCTTCCATTGTCATCACTGAACATTACCTGCCTCCTATGCAAAGATTTGCTTATTGCTTTGCTTTTACTGGTACAGTCCTCTCAATTTATCCAGGCTTAGGAATGGTACAGAGAGTACACTTGCTTATTCATATTATGAGTATTTCATATTTCACAAGAATGCCAGACTTTACACACCTACACTAGTCTGTCCTATTACTGTAAATTCATGAACAGACATTGTTATTCGTGGATGTAGCTGGTCCTGGTAAGTCAGCAGGCTTAATGGCTTTGGTTCATGGGTAATTTTAATAAATTTACAAATTACAACATTATTCATTTAAATCTAGCCTACAGCTAGAGTTGTTGCTGTTGTGATATTTCCCATAAAGCTCACTGCAGTCCTGTACTTGAGCCATTGAAACCATCAGGGTAATTTGCTGAGAAATTACCTGTGTTACAAGCGCGGCAGCTCGATTAAAAAACACAATGACAGCCCAGACAAAATGTCTTTAGACTAAATCCACTCTGTAGAGCGCACAAAAGACTTTAATAAACCAGCTAGAACCTTTTTTTTTTTTTACAGGAACTGCAGCCATTTTGTTTGTTATTTAGTTAAAGCACTTAAATTATGTTTTTGACATAATAAATGAATGTAGGCTCCACATAAGACTGGAAAGTAATAAACAAATAGACAAATTAAACCTATAACTATGGTTAAAATAGCATGTTTTGCAGCAGAATCCATGCATCCCATTGTTCCCTTTTCATTCCGTATTGTCTACATATTGACTATTTATATAATACATCAGTCAGAAGACTTATGAAGTGGTGCTGATGTTGTGTATTTAGTAGGATTTAAGGATATGGTCTATTTGTGTTGTGTGGCACAGTCTAATTTACTTACTGTTGACTGGAAATCATATAATCCCTTTATGATAAAGGAAAAACACATAATGTGTTTTGATGCTAGTGCAGCACTGGGGGAACTAACCACGGATGCACTGATACCACATTTTTCCAAAATTAGTATGAGTACTTGCATGTGGGTACTTGCCAATACTGAGTAGCGATTCAACTATTTATATAGAGACATTACCTTCATACAGTTATTTCATTTTTCTAGCCGTGTATCCTCACTATTTCACTGTTTCTACAAAAGTGTGGTTTATACACAGCTAACCACAGCTAAACTCTGGTCAACATGGAAATTATTTACCTAATTTAAAGGCTGAACTGTTTTGATGGTACATTATCTAACAAATTCTGGCAAAATCCTGAAAGAAGTATTTATTTTGTTTGGGAAGTACAGTAGTGGCTTTTTTTTTGCTAACTACTTAAATAAATATTGGTTAACATTATGCATTGTATTGTTTTAATGGCTCTTATTTAGGGCCGCAACTAATGATTATTTTGATAATAGATTAATCTGTCAATTAATTGATTAACTGGATAGTGAAGCGTGTGTGGTGAAAGTGGTTAAAAACTTGAGATGTCTTGTAGAATCTTAAATACAAGCATGTCTGCAGGGAGAAACTTTGAACACAATGAAAAGTCTTCCCTCTGTGGTCCTTCTAGTGTGTACAGTGTTAAAATGTATGTTGCATACACATGTCCAAACCAAAGAATTGTGATATCTCACTGAAAGAAGAAAAGAGAACTAAGGAAACAGGGAGTACTGAAAACATTAAAAAAATAAACAACACATAGAGTAAACTAAATAAACACACTTGCTGCTCTTGTCTGATGTGCCAGCAATTGTTGATAATTGAATTCCTACACGACAGAAAACTCCATAGAGACTGACTGACGGCCCATTTTTAAACACTGCTTCCCCCATTTTTCTGTCCTTACAGCCAAATTGTTTGAAAATATCTAATAATATACACATTACCCAAAAAGCAAAGCTAACAGCTCAAATTTTAGCCCAGAGTGTTAGATTATAGCTCAGAGCTAATTTCCATCCGTAGTCCCCACTCACTCACATTCACACCAGCTTCCTGGTGTTCCCCCAGCGGTCTCCCATCCAGGTACTAACCAGGGCCTACCCTGCTTAGCTTCTGAGGTCTGACGGGATCGGGCATCCACAAGGCGGTATGGAATAGAAGTTGAAAACATTAAACAAGTGAAGAACCAAACTGTAAGACGCTTGATGCTTTTTGTATAACGTTTGTTTTACCATCACAAAGTGCGCAGGTCTGATTTATGATCTATGACACAAAAGTGACTACATTGCCTGCTAACATAGCCTTTGATGGATGGCTCTTATGCAGACTAGGGCTTCACAATATTAGAAAAAACTAGACAATAACCATGTTGAATATTGTGATAATGATTTGATTATCAATAGTTGGATACCATTTATAAGGTTTTATAAGCAAAAACAAAGAAGAAGTTGAATTAAGTTTTATTTAATATATGAAGAAATAGATGGGACTTACTGGTCAGAACTGGGGTTAAATCAAAATTTTACTAAAGACTAAACCAGGATCTAAACCATTTCGAATCTAATTAGGACTAAATTATGCTCATTTAATTGAAAGTTTTTTATTTGGTCATAATCCAATTTGATTTAAGGCTGTAATTTTCTGTCAGGTGGACCATAAACCTATTGCCATCGTGATAACAATAAATTTGCAATAAATTGTGCAGCTGTAATTCAGACCATATACTACGTTGTCATTTTAGTTGGTTAAATGAACTTTCTTCGGTCTCTGTGGTAAGTTGTTTTTTGATATAGTGAAATGTGGTAAAAGAGGCTCAATTCACCAAATGTCTTTTTAAGCCTTACCTTAAACCTGCTCTGGACCAGGCTAAACTTCCAATATACATTTCCATGGGCATTTAGTCTGACTCGTAAGCCTGCTTCATAGAACAGAAATTAGAACAAATAAGGAATACTGCCCATTGTGGTTCAATTACTTCAGATTTTTCCTTTAACCCACAGCAAACATGTTTACAAGTTCTAATATTCAGATTGTGTTAACCATTGTAATTAGGCAAGAAGGCAAATTGAATGTCTGCATTGTTAACAAAGAAAATGAATGCATGCCTATTTATTTAGCTCATACAATTGGTGGCACATGCCTGGTTGTGTCTATGGCAGGGCCTCAGTGCAAAAGACTGTAATTGTGTGCCTTTCTCTATCAGGTCGGGTTGTCTTCTCGTAGCTTTGCACTTGCATCCTGAGGGCTTGGTAACTTATACAATTTCTGTTCTGTACACAGGTTTGATGAAGTACCCGGTGCCACGGAGGACAAACAGAACTCATATCCTGTCACTGGCTTTAGACCTCATCTCTATTCTCATTTCCTCCCTTGGCACACAATATAATAATGCCACTTTATGGTGCATCTGTCTGGTCAGGTTTGTCGTAGCTTGATATAGTGTTGTTTGTGAGTTTTCACAGTGTGGCTCTGGTCCAACCTTCTTTCGATAAAATCTGCGGCAGCAAAATTTCCAGATTGTTTGGATCAATTACAAAATGGTTATATAATATGTCTGCTAAGTAGTAGCACGTGCTTCAAAATGTGATTGTTACTTTGTTTTAAAAAACTTAAAACTCTCTGCAATGTAAATTACAACTGATGGGAACATATTTCGTTATTAGTTCACTTTTAAGTAAGGTGAGAGGAAGAAGTATTCCAAATTTTTGCTCATATACTCTCAAGTGTTGTGTACTGTTACTTCAAAATAATAGCTGTATTATAATAGCTGTAACTCAAGTACTCAGTACCCTGATAAGCATACCCTGATAACAAGAGGAGGACATCCACTCAGAGTGATAGTGTGTTTGCCAACCCGAGAATCAAACCCATGACTGCTAAGGGGCAGGAGCACCAAACACCTTGTCAAAGTCAGTTACTCAAGTAAAAGTACAGTATATAATCATATTCCACCTATGGTTTGGACAGCCATTGTTTAGTTCATTGAATCCCTGAAAGTACTGAAAGTTGTTTGAGTTTACTATTATTGACAGACGCCAAATCTTTTGTGAGTTCATGCCTCTTAAGACAAAGGAGCATCAGATGATTGGCTGATTCGTGTTTTCCAGAGTTTTAAGTCATATTCCCATCGCGAGGCGTGCAGTCTGAAGTAATAATCCTGTCTAAATGGAAAACATGGCTTGGTCATAATCCAGCTGCCTCTGTGTTCCCTGAGTGTCTTCGTTAAACAATCTACCATGGTAATGAAGTGCTAATCTGCTCAGCTCTTTACACAAAGCATCTGTAAGTCTCCTGGAGCCGGCACAGGTACACAAGTGAGGCCTCTTTTCTTTCTCTGTGTGGTGCTTTGAAAAAACACAAATCACTCATACTTTATGTGGATGAGGAACACAGGGCTGAGGAGAACCTGGCTCCAAAAAGTAAGCACGGGCTGAGATTCTTACGTATTGCTAGTGTTGATAAGGTAAATCTGCTTCCCTCTCCTTGAACCCCTGTAGCCTCTAAACCTGATTACATTGCTTGGTTTTTAACAGAGCGTTCTATCCATCAACAGCTTTTCCAATCATGTTCCATTCCCACTGAGAAACACATACATATCATTTTTGGCTGGCGGGCACTGTAATCTGTGACATTAGCCTTCTAACTATATTAATCCTTTTGCACTTTCCCCTGTTGATTAGAGTGCATGGAGAACGTGCCAGTGCCTGGCTGGTATAGGGCAGCAGTAGCCTCAGGTCTTCATACGCCTCTCTGTCCACATTCAGATTATGATTTATTACCCCCTCAGTCACACTCTCGCACACACTCTCACACATGTGTATACCATACCTTTAGCAACTAAGATATCGACACCAGCTAACACGCAACGACACAGTGTTTGGCATTTAGCAGAGCAGAAAAACACAGGCCGCAACTATTGAGTGTGACACCCATGGGCGTGCAGTACATGAATCCATTAACTGTGATCTGGGCCCACACATGTGGCCGTGTGCGGTGTGAGGCTTAATTAATCAACCTGGGCTCCTGTCTGATCTATTTCTCAATAGTTTTTCTTAGAAACTTTGGTATTTGTTGATTTTTCTCTGCCTTATGTTCTTAGGAAGTAGGTTGTTGTGGTGGAAAGAGTTGTAAAAAAAAAAGTAAAAAAGTGGAATTTTCAAATCTTAACTCTTAAGGCAGAAGAAGCCAAAAAGTCTAAGAAAATGTGTTGTGAATATTTTTAGTGTTTTGTTTTCTGTTTTTGCTTGCTTCTCCTTTTTCTACATCTGTTTTTCTTTTTTGTTTTGTTTTGTTATGCAGTGAACTTTTTTTTTTGAATATTCACTTTCCTACGGTGTGTAGACCCACTAGCCCAAGGGTCTGCAACCTGTGGTTTTAGATACTCATGTGGCTCTTAAGCCCTGCTCTTGTGGCTTCTTGGGCATCTGACTTCTGGTTATGCAAGAAAGGAATAAGTAGATGACTGATAAGAAGTGTCACACATAAGTAGCATGAAGTTGTTACAGGATGTAACTCTAGTTCTCAGTGAGATAATCAGTGCAGTATTTAACACAGTTCTATGTTATTTTGCAATTATTAATGACCACCCATATGCTATATTTTAGTTATAGTCTAAGGCACATTTGTGCATTAAATTGGTTGTGGCTCTTTACAGATTCAAATTTAGTATTTTGGGAAGAATAGGCTCTTTAGATCCAGAAGGTTGCAGATCCCTGCACTAGCCAATAGGATTGTCCCTTATTTGAACAGGAGAAATCTCACTAAATGATTGGCATTTGCAAGTGAAATCCACTCAGGCTCAACCCACCATTTGGGAAGCACTGGTTTACTCTTTGTGCAGCTTGTGCATTGTGTGTAAGTTTCTTGAAGCCGTTAGTGTTCATGAGTGTAGCAGTGTCACTGTGCACACTTTAATATCCCAGAAAAATAGAAGGTGGCTGATAAGAGAGCAGGGCGAGCAGCACGGGGAGATCACAAATCCCATACAGTGGAGAGCGCTAGTCCATTGCAAGTGTGGCAGAGGTCACAGTCAATTTTAAAAGCAGCAGCTCTTGTATATTAGAGTCTGGAGAGATGGCAGATCCCCCTGCTCTCTATCATAAAGGGCCCACGCCCCAGCACGACCACATGTGATCAACATGGACCTGTGGAAATCCCTGCTGAACTCAACTGTTTTACTGTGGCCTGCTAGAACAATAGCAGCACAACAGTCTGGCCTAGTCATTACTTACAAACCCAAAGGAGTCACCTGAGTGAACTGTGAAAGAACTGATTATTTTTAGCATGGAGAAATATGATGGAGCTGACTGGTAGTTTCATGTGATCTCTGTGAAGAATTTTTCTCCAGCTTACTTCAGAATTGAAAAAGTCATTTGAATGACTGACGAAATGTCTCTTACTGAGAGTCTTCACAGACGTGCAGATGACAGAGGCATTATTCACAGTATTATTCTAACAAATTAGTGTATTTATGTAAGTATTACAGTTATTTCAAATTAAAACAATGAACAATTTACTAATGATATCGATATCATGTACAGCTGTGGCATCAGTAGAAGCCTATAATGTTCAGTTTTAATCTCACAGTTTGCAACAGCACAAAAGAATAAACATAACCTCATTTGACTTGCTCATACTTACCTGGATATAGCTCTCTGTATTTATGTCTTGACTGTGTGCTTTCTAGCATTTGACAACAGTTGGAACAGACTTTCTTTGGGGGATTTATAGTGGTCTGACAGATCTTGGTGTGGGTGGTGCATTAGTCATGGCTCCTCATCATATCGCTGCCAAGATTTGATCTTGGCTCTTCCTAAACCAATATGAATTTCATTTCGGTGCTTTTAACTGAAAATTGCTAGCACAACATTTAACTTTTACTGGTTGTTTTTGTCAGGTAAAAATGTATTCTTCTTGTCTTTCCCATCTACAACACTTCAACTTATCTCTTTTTAACGTTTTTAGCCAAACATAGTGTAGAGCAGTAAATCATCTGTTTCCTTGCGTGTAGTGGTACTTGGTGCTCATTTGGCATGGGTTTGGTCCAGATGCCTTCCGTGGTGTACCCTGGGCTTCTAACTGGCATGGAAAGGGCACTGGCTTGTAACTCCTTGTGGCTGGATTAATAATGATTGTTTGTTTGTTTGTTTGTTTTTCTGTTCATTAGGATCCCCATTAGCTTCCACCATAGTGGTTGCTAGTCTTCCTGGGGTCCAAAAATGCAATAATTTAAATACAAAATACATATACAATATAGTGCAATGTTCACAAATCATTCAGAATCAGATCAATATAGAATAAAAGACATAACATATACTCACAAAACCCTTTCTAAAAACACATTTACATGAAGTGAGAAATCAGAGTTAGGACTGAGGTGAGATCTAAGAGATTCTTTAAAAGTATATAAACTGAGTAAATCCCTTAACTTTTTAGGTAATCCCACAGCTGAGATAATCTAAAAAGACTAAATCGTTGACTTATCTTTACAAGCTAATTGAGTATAATGTGACTGTATCTGATCAGAAAATTTGAGCCTTTTGTAACAGGAAAGTGGTAGACTTGTAAAAGTTACTTTCTTTATAAATATAAGTTATACTGTATTTTAATGTTAAGCAAAGGCCAGGATAATGCATTGTGCATTTCAGAGACACTAGTAGGTAGAGTGGCTAGAGTATGAACATCTTAAAACATAGCGAGTAGCCTTATTTTTTGACTGTGACTGTTTTAATGTTCTAAAACTTTAAAATTGTAAGCTATTATACATTTTCTTTTCTTTTGTGTAATGTAGAGCTGTCATTTTTAGGCCCGAGCCCCAAGGATGGCGTAGGGCCTATTGTAACTGAAGAGCAGTGCGCGAAGCGCACTGCCCAAAAGTGCGCGAAGCCCACCAAAACAGAGCGCGAAGCGCTCACCATTAATCAAACACTAATAGCCACACTCATGAGATCATGCCGGATCCGGTGATATAGGTGTGTGCCGCGAATGCCAAAAGTGCGCGAAGCGCACTGCCCAAAAGTGCGCGAAGCGCACCAAAACAGAGCGCGAAGCGCTCACCAATAATCAAACACTAATAGCCACACTCATGAGATCATGCCGGATCCGGTGATATAGGTGTGTGCCGCGAATGCCAAAAGTGCGCGAAGCGCACTGCCCAAAAGTGCGCGAAGCGCACCAAAACAGAGCGCGAAGCGCTCACCAATAATCAAACACTAATAGCCACACTCATGAGATCATGCCGGATCCGGTGATATAGGTGTGTGCCGCGAATGCGGCATATTTGTAATTGTTGGGACAAAATTTCGGCAATGGGCACACGTCCTTCGATGAGGTCAATGACGAGCGCAACGCGCTCGTCATTGACTTAGGACCCCACAAACAGATTGGTCGTGTCACGCCCTTTCTAAAAATATATAGGTGCGTCGCCTATGGCGACGCTATATTGTAATTGTATGAGTTCTCCATTATTATTAGGCCCGAGCCCCAAGGATGGCGTAGGGCCTATTGTAACTGAAGAGCAGTGCGCGAAGCGCACTGCCCAAAAGTGCGCGAAGCGCACCAAAACAGAGCGCGAAGCGCTCACCATTAATCAAACACTAATAGCCACACTCATGAGGTCATGCCGGATCCGGTGATATAGGTGTGTGCCGCGAACGCGGCATATTTGTAATTGTTGGGACAAAATTTCGGCAATGGGCACACGTCCTTCGACAAGGTCAATGACGAGCGCCATTGACTAATGACCCCACAAACAGATTGGTCGTGTCACGCCCTTTCTAAAAATATATAGATGCGTCGCCTATGGCGACGCTATATTGAAATTGTATGAATTCTTCATTATTATTATTATTATTATTCTTTTTCTTCTGTCTCCGGAATCGCATTTTTAGGTCACTTGCCGTGAACGAAAAGTCACAAAAATTGGCACGCAGTGCCAGCCCGGCGAAAAATTTGATAATTTGTGTAAATTTCAAACAAAGACAAAACAGGGGCGCGACTCGTCTGAGAGCGTTTAAGTAAATGACCGCAAATTTTGTCAACATCATCTGGAGAGGCAGTCTGACCAAAAGTTGTTGAAGGTTGTGTAGAATATTAAACGGTGTTGCCACAGCACAGCCCCAAATTTCAGGTTTATTCTGTGGCTCGCCAACAATGCCTAATTTGTTCTAACTCACACATGCAGAGCCCAATGTGGATCAAATTTTAATCAGTTATTTACTCCCTGGACCTATGGGCATGAAAGAAGAAAAAATGCCAATTGCTGCAATAGCGCCCCCTGCAGAGTGAGGGAAAAATCCCTATGGAAGGGCAAAAATAAAGTTTATTGGAAATGTACGAAATTCGGCCCATCAGGCCAAAACAATTAAAAAAGTCAATAGGACTCATGCTTTACCTTGTACGGTTTTGCCGCGGCAATGTCAGAAACTCCCCATTATATTCCAATGAGAATCCTATACAATGGAATCCTATGGAGCCACTGAATTATGTCACATTTGGTAAATTTTTAAAGAGCCACAACTAAAAATTTGGCAAGTTTTGGCAAATCTGCCCCAGCTCCGGGCGCGGCAGGCGAGGGCCTACCATCGCCGCTTGCGGCTATATTTATTATTCTTTTTTTTTTTCTGTCTCCGAAATCGCATTTTTAGGTCACTTGCCGTGAACGAAAAGTCACAAAAATTGGCACGCAGTGCCAGCCCGGCGAAAAATTTGATAATTTATGTAAATTTCAAACAATGACAAAAAAAAGGGCGCGACAGCGCCCCCTGGAGTAACACCCCTATGGAAAGACCCAAAAGTCAAGTTTGTCGTAGACGAACAAAATTCAGGTCAATGATTGGTCATGTCGGACCAAACAAAAAATTATATTGAGCTGTTGCTAGGCAACCAACAGGAAGTCGGCCATATTGGATTGATCATGTGGCCCGGCGCCGGAGGCGCCATTTCCTCCTCTCGTACTTTAACGAACTCGTCCTAGGGCGTTTAACCCAGCGACACAAAAATCACTCCACATCATCTAGACAAGTGGGACATTAAAAGTTGTTCAAGGTTTTGTAGAATATTAAACGCTGTTGCCGTGGTGACGCGACAAATTTTGGCGTCGTTTTTGTGGCTCGCCGACACCCTTCAAAGTGTCATAGCTCGCACATATCTTGACCGATTTCTCTCAAATTTTAATCGTTGGTGGAGTCCCCAGCCCTGAACAGATTACTATGTGAATATTCACAATGGGTGCGATAGCGCCCCCTAGAGAGCAAAATACAAATTTGTATGGGATGATAAAAATAAACTTTATCGTACACTAACGAAATTTGGTACACATATCTGTCACATGACCTTCATCAAAAAAGTCAATGATGGCCCCACCCCATCTCCCATCCTGTTGCCATGGTGATGCCCCAAATATCCAGTTCAGCCAATGGGACGTCCCAGCGCTTACTTTGAGGGAGCAAAACGAAATTTGGTACACATATGCTTCATGTGCATATGAATAAAAAATTATATTGTGGCCACGCCCCCTGACCAACCGGAAGTCGGCCATCTTGGATTGATCATGTGACCCCCTGATTTGCAGCCTTCACATTTTAACGAACTCGTCTGAGGGTGTTTAAGTAAATGACCTCAAATTTTGTCAACATCATCTGAAGAGGCGCCTGACCAAAAGTTGTTGAAGGCTGTGTAGAATATTAAACGGTGTTGCCACAGCACAGCCCCAAATTTCATGTTTATTCTGTGGCTCGCTAACAACCCCTAATTTGTTCTAACTCACACATGCAGAGCCCAATGTGGATCAAATTTTAATCACTTATTTACTCCATGGACCTATGGGCATGAAAGAAGAAAAAATGCCAATTGCTGCAATAGCGCCCCCTGCAGAGTGAGGCAAAAATCCCTATGGAAGGACAAAAATAAAGTTTATTGAAAATGCGCGAAATTTGGCAGAGAAATCCATCAGCTCAAAACAATGAAAAAAGTCAATAGGACTCATGCTTTACTTTGTACGGTTTTGCCATGGCAATGTCAGAAACTCCCCATTATATTCCAATGGGAATCCTATACAATGGAATCCTATGGAGCCACAGAATTATGTCACATTTGGTAAATTTTTAAAGAGCCACAACTAAAAATTTGGCAAGTTTTGGCAAATCTGCCCCAGCTCCAGGCGCGGCAGGCGAGGGCCTACCATCGCCGCATGCGGCTATATTTGAGTTTGTTTTGTCAAGGTATGTTGTTGTGTGTGAATGTCATATGTGCATCCTTTTTGTCTTGCATGCACATGTATATAAAGATTGTTAATGAAGTCCTAAGACCACAGGAGCACAATAGCAACTGTTCATGTAGCTCATGGGGATCTTGATAAACTAAACTTCCTAAACTCTGTAAAAACTACATATCAGGTGTTGAAATTGAGATATTTTATAATTTCATTAAAATAATTCATGTTGACTTAATAGCAATACTCATAACAAAGAGAGGCAACAACAACCTGGAAGAGCAGGTGATAATAATAAAAAATAGATTAGCAATTTGCCATTTATTGGGTTAATTGGTCAGATGTCTGGGTCATCCTCAGGTCTTCAAGTGCCATTGCATTTTTAGAAGTCAATGGGCCTCATTCATTCTTCTTATGTGAAGATTTGTGAAGATGCACCTCACTTGAGGAGTGGTCTCCAAATTTTTCTTAACTAGAAAAGGAAGAACTGGAAGAACAAATCCCGAGAACAGGTACCACTTTTACGCACTGAAATGGTGCAGTTTTATATTATAAGACGCACATTGCAACAAAATTTTTAATTTAAATTTTAATTTCTGTCTAATTGTAGATTTTCTGTTTGTTTGTTTTTTAACAATTTTTTTTATTTTAAACATATAATCCACATTGCGACTGGGGCCCTTAACACCCACCACTGCCACCTCTTTTCACTGGTGAACTGGCCCTCCCTCCACTCACTCAGACAAACTCACTGGTTTCTGTTCAACTACAAAACCCTCATTGGTAAAACCCCTTCACATTTGCACTCTTTGCTTAATATTCACAACACTAGTCGCAGTCTTCGTTCCTGCAGTTTCATCAATCTCGTCATTCCAAAAGCCCGAACCTTTTGGTCGCCCCTCTTTTCAGTTTTCTGCTGCAAACGACTGGAATAATTTGCAACAGACTCTAAAGCTCAGCTCATTCATACCAATGTCCACTTTTAGGAACTCATTACAAACTGTAGTCCAAGATCACTGCACTTAAGACATTCTCCTTGTAACCCATGGCTGTATACTGTATATACTGTTCCTCACCTCATCCTTACCACGATTGTTCTATTTTGCAGTTGTATGAATGATTGGATGCCGTTCTTGTTAGTCTTTTGCCTAATTGTCTTGTACCAGCTTCTATGTAACTAAAGTATGGTTTCATGAAATTTGCATATGATCGCACTCTGTTTTTAGTTTTATTTTACACAGTGCCCAACTTATTTGGAATTTGGTTTGTATTTCTCTTACACTCTTTTACTTGACATTCAAGTGCTCATAGGTTTGACACTGTACAACTGCAAACCTAAATTCAAAGTTTCCATACGTCAGTGTAATCTTAGTGCAGAGAATGCTATGTAGTTGTCAGTGGTGCAGGCAGGCTAGCACTCAGTGGTAATTGATGTGAGTGGAGTTGACATCCTGGGCAGAGTGCTTCAGGTTGGTCTCGGACTGGGACCGAGCAGCCCATCATTGGCAGTTATTATGCAGCCTGCGCTCTGCTGCTCTTACTCAGAGGGGAGCGGCCTGTCTGAGGGTGTTTACATAGAAATGACTCCATATGAAGGGGTGGCCAGTGCAGTGCAAGGGGTCAAATGTATCAAGCCAAAACACAAAGTTCATACTGTATGTGCAAATGTTTTCTTCTGAATCGTAGTAAATGTTCATTTGTCATTCTTGGCGCACAGTGGTTTTGGTCAGCATGTGTTGACAAAAGAGTGTTGCTGTAGACTTCAGGGCTGAGTGCCTCTCACTGCTCTCTGTGTTTCTGCTGAATTGTTGAACAGTTGGCCACTTGTTAGCTGTCTTGATATTGTTGGTGGCTTTGGTTCTATACACTGCTTTTGTTAATGTTCTGATAAAGTTATCTGTGTAGTGCAATGTGTGCTGGGACATCTGCCTCTGCTCTCTCTGCTCTGCCACTGCTGGTACTGTATTTTGTTTACAACTTGTAGAACAACTTTGTTTGAAAGCAGGAGGCTCTGGTTCCTCTGTCTTTTCCATCGCTTGATTTGGAACAGACTTTTCACATCCGCTTATCTGCAGCAGGTCATGCAAAAGAAGATAATCTCCTATCAAAAATAACCAACTTATCTAATATGAAGTGAATTTTTCAGTTAAGTCCTGTTAATGTCCAACGTAACAACAAATGTACAAATGTATTTTTATTCAGATATTAAATATTAGTGTAATTACGCCCGAGCCCCAAGAGCGGTGTAGGGCCTATTGTGTCCACACAGCAAAGCGCACTGCCCCAAAGTGCACGAAGCAGACAAAAATTAAGCGCAAAGCACTATCCAAACATATATACCTCTGGTATGGAATCCACATACTTATATTCGCTCAGAATGAATGGAAGTCAATGGGTGAAGCCCACTTGCAGGTCAATTATGCACTTGTCATTTACTTTTGACCTCTGGGGGACCTCCAGAACCTTCAAAAAATATATAATTTGTGGGTACCATAAAAACGAATACATTGTTTTTGCTAAAAAAAAAAAAAAATTCTTTCTTTCTTTCCTTCTTTCTTTTTCTTTCTTTTTCTTCTCCTGCAAGGGATCTCTAATTTGACCCTGAACATTTATGAAAAGTCACCAGATTTTTTGTGATTTTTTATTTTTTTTTTTAATTATAGGTGACATTCATAACAACACTAATATGGCGTGACAGCGCCCCTTGGAAAACTGCAGATACATTGCCAATGAATAAAGTTAATCGTAGACCTATGAAATTCAGTACACACATTACTCAGGTGAAGACAAACAAAAATTATTATTATGGCCACACCGTCCAACAAACTGCAAGTCAGCTATCTTGGATTGAACTCTGCAAAATGCTGAGTCAGCAATTTTGCACACATAGTAACAAATTCCTCCTAGGGTGTTTAACCAAATGAGCTCAAAATCACTCAACATCATCTAGTTATCCAAAATTTTTGTAAACGTTTTACGGTTTTCGTGTGGTGCACCCACAAACTTTCCAAAAGATTTTGGGATTTGTAAGTACATGCAATTTGCTACACTTTGCACATACTAACTCTCAAATTTGAAACACTTATAAAATTCAAAGCCTAAATCTATTTAAAAAAAACAATACAATTTGGTGTGATAGTGCCCTTTACAGAATGAGACAAATATTTATATGGTGAGTAAAATAAGTTTTTCAAAATTTTACAAAACTAAGAGGAAAACTACTTAATGTGACCCCGATCAAAAAACTCAATAAGACCCATGTCATATTTTTTGTTGTGTTGCCATGGCAATGACTGAAACCCGCCATTTTATTCCAATGGGGTTATAATCAAAATCTCTATGGAGAGAAAAAATAATAGTCCAAGGAAAATTTATTAAATTTGGCACAAAAATGTTTTATGTCAATCTGATCAAAAAGTTCAGTGGGACCCATGTCCAATTTTTTACGGTGTTGCCATCACTAAGGTCAAATTCTGGACCAGAATTCTCCCTCTACTAGGCACCAACTAAAAACTTTGCAACATGGTTTCACCTCAGCCCCAGCTCAGTGTTGCGTTGGACGAGGGCCTATCATTGCTGCTTGCGCCTTTAATTAGTTTTTCTTTTTATGTTTGACTATTGCAGTGTTATAAAAGACAATGGGGTAGGTCATATTGTTACAGCAACAAGCTGTCAATATTATGGAATATGCACTCATTTTCAAATATTGTGCAGCTCAAGTGTACTCATGTGGCTTTTAAGAGCAAAACAACACTGACTAACAATATATTTCTTATCAACTACAGTCAAGATATTTATGAGTATAAGTAGTTACTTTTCACCCCTGCACCTGAAAGGTCAAATATAGAATAATTGAAGCTCTGTGTGCTTATACAAATGACTAGCCACTACACTCTCCACAATAATGAGCCAGTAGGTATTGTAGATCAGTGCACTGCAGCAGTGACCCCTTGCCATATTACTGTATAAAACCTTGTTACCTTGAGTTCTTTTTCTTTTTTTCTTTTTTTTTTTTTGTTTCATTTTCTTATATTGTTCTTGTGAGCTTTTATATTGGTAATAAGTTCATGTAAATGTTTCCAGTGCAAAATCTAAACTAAATCTAAACTAAATCTTACAAATAGGTCAGGCCCAAAGGAATTAGCTGAAGTCTGAAGTCAGTTTTGCCATGCTGCATTTCCATACATGTGCTTTTCAAAGTGCCTCAGACGCGTGTCCCCAGCTGGTCTTGATAGAGCTGTCCATGGTCCTGAACCTCACTGCTTTACCTCTGTCATTGCTGATAGAAAGGACTTCCCTCTGTTACACCCACAGCAAATCACAAGCCCAGCCTAATGAATATTAACACAGTCAGGGCCGTACAGTGGGGAAGCCCAGAAATCCTTCATGAATATTGATGAACGGCCCCTCATGAGTTTCTCAAATCTCCATATTGGTTTGGTGCCCTATATTCAGAAGTCCCTCTGTGCTAGTGGGCTACGCAAAACCTTGCAAAACCAAGCTCTATTCATTATGTTTTGGAAAGGAGCTGGGAATAGCTGCCTCATGCATGCTCAATGTACTGTAGCTTAGGCTCTTATATTATTAAAGAGGGTGTCCTTTGAACTGTCCAAGGTGCTAAATGTAAACCCTTACTCGTCTAAAAGGGTATCGGTGGACACTCTCAGGTAGGTTCTGTGGTAGTATTTCCCAGTGTAAATCACAGCCAGTGAATATTAATGCTGGCACCTCTATTAGCTGCAGGATATTTTAATGACTATGTGGTACTCAGAGGCATCCCAGAGAGACCTGTCCACATGGCTACTATATTTTTGGTAAGAAATAGAACATAATCTGAGTCCTGTACCTTTGATCTATACATGCTACATCATGCTACATGCTAACGAATTAGAATAGTATGGAAAAGTAAATAAATTTCAGTAGTTCAGTTCAAAGTGAAATATTCAGTACACACAGTTAATAATCTTTGAGCATTTATTTTGTTTACAGTTAATGGAAACCAAAAGTAACATACAATTATATTAGATAAATTATATTACATAATCATCACAATTAGAATAGAATAAATACTTAAAATATTTAACTCCATGTACTTCCATCATATTTTAATTTGTTGATGTCTGCATGTACATCAGGTAAGAGGCAGTAGCTCAGTGGGTAGAACCGTTTGCCCACTAACCTAAAGGTTGTCATTTCGATCCAAGCTACCAACGCTGCATATTGCCATTGTGTCCTTGGGCAAGACATTTCACCCATCTTGCCTGTGTGAATGTGTTAGTGCGATTATGTGTTTGTTGGTGGTTGGAGAGGCTGTAGGTGAAGAATGGCTGCCACGTCTTTATAAGCATATTGCAAATATAGAAACATGTCATAAACCAAAGCATGGCAAAACGTATTGAAATAAGCAAGAATTCATAGAAAGTAAGCACTAAAGAGCATTTGCACACACATGCACATTGACACAAAGTGTGCATCTAGTGCTGACAGATCCAATGGCTTGTCTGGGCCTGCTGGAGTGTGAAAAGCCACCTCTTCAGGAGAGGGAGGCTACTGTGGTCCGGGGTCTTGGCTGTGGATCCCTGAAGCCGCTCCAAACCCTGTCACTCAGTCGCAGCTGTCCTCCATGCATGAGAGAGGCAGGACAGCAGAGCAGATTTCTCTGTGTTTCTCAACACTAGTGAAGGCAGCGCCTGCCAACATACATCAGCACAGTGGCACCTGAAGGCAGTTGACTCCCTTTTCATTATTACGAGCCCAACAGCTTGTTTTGGGGAAGAGATGTTTTGCGGGTGTGTATTTGTGTACCATAAGAAAACAGCTGTTATCAAAAGAGACAAATTCAGATAAATGATTTATGGCCTCACAGCATGCTTTCTAGAGCAGAGCAATGTTTTTCCACTACATTGTGCAGTGAAGTCATAATTTTTACTGAAACTCAAACCTTAACGCACAACACACAAGAGATGTATGGATTAATTAGCCAAAAAATATCATTGTGTTGATAAATTGTCAGGTGTCAGTCAAACTTTTTTTAAATTCTATTCAAATGTGGATGTCCTTATGAGGCACTCTTCACTGATAAACATTCAGCACAACATCACTAATGAAAGGTGATCTTTTTAACATGGGTGCCTGTGACTGGCCTCGTGCAGATTTCCATGCTTGAGCTGCAGGGAGCATTTCTAATTATTCTTTTTCTTTCCAGGAGGCGGTACAAAACATTCAGGTCTGTCTCTGATTCATTTTTTCTTTACTCCTGTCTGCACCTTTAGCATAGCTAACTGTCACAATTTTTCCTAGTAATCAAAAACTCAAAGGAAATCAAGTTTTCTGTCAGAGTTTAGATAAATAGAAAAAAAAAAAAAAAAAAACGCACAGCGACCCAACAAAAGGACCATCTTCCTTTATTGCCACCTTTGTGCTTTCCTTAACTCACTTTTCTCCTCTTTGTCCTTTCGATCCATAATTGGAAATTTCCACTGCTTTAGCCCTGTCAGTGTAAGGGACAATGCAGCATCCATGTTCTGTGGAGCATGGTGAAGAGAAATGGAGCATTGTCTCATGTAGGCGAGGCGAGCGTTGCTCCAGGGACTTATCTAAATTGAATATCTGTCTTGTTTTTTAGGCATATAATGAGAGTGACACAGTGAGCATGGGGGTCTTTGGCACCGTGGACAACCCGCCTGTCTTTGAAAAGTTGACAGATAACATGGAATAGGATACATAAAGGCACATTCGCACTGGGAATATTGGTAACACGGCAATGGAGTATTGCACAATGTATTATATGCTACTTTTAGTATAGAGTTCTATGGGCAATTTAAACAGATACATCATAGACAAGCTGGAGATGGTGGTGACCTTTTGTGGAAATGCAGAAATTCTCTTAAATTGTTTTGACCTGTTTTTTATGAGTTCTTTTCAGATCTAGTGAAAATATAAAGAAAATGGAGAAATATCAACTCAGTTGACAGAACTGATACTAGGCTGATTTCATTTGACTTTTCCCTCCAAGTTTGCAGTGATTTTATCCAAGCTTGTGACTGGCACAAAGAGTTCACTGGCTTGTGGCCTTCTGTAGCTGGATTTGACTGTTGTTACTATGATATTGTAATAAGAATTACAGTTGCAAAAAAAAAAGTATGTTAACTCTTTGGAATTTCTTGGATTTCTGTATTATTTGGTCATAAAATGTGATCTGATCTTCATTTAAGTCAGAACAATAGACGAACACAGTCTGCTTAAACTAATTCTGCAAAAAAAAAACAACAACAACATGTTTTCATGTTTTTATTGAACATTTATGTAAACATTCACAATGCAAATAACTGGTTGGTCCTCCTTTGGCAGCAATAACCTCAACCAAACAGTTTTCTTTAGTGAAGATCAGACCTGCACAACATTCAGGAGGAATTTTGGAGCATTCCTCTTCACAAAACTGTTTAAGTTCAGCAATGTTTTTGGGATGTCTGGTGTGAATTGCTCTTTCTTCCTCAATTAGGTTGAGGTCAGGACTCTGACTGGGTCACTCCAGAAGGCATATTTTCTTCTGTTGAAGCCATTCTGTTGTTGATTTGCTTTGGGTCGTTGTCCTCATGCATCACCCATACTGTGTTGAGCTTCATTTGGTGGACAGATGGTCTAAAGTTTTCCTGCAAAATGTTTTGATAAACTTGGGAATTAATTTTGCTGTAGATGATAGCAAGCTGTCCAGGCCCTGAGTCAGCCAAGCAGCCCCAAACCATGATGACCGTTCCACCATACTTCACAGTGGGGATGAGGTTTTGATGTTGGTGTGCTGTGCTTTTTTTCTCCACACATAGCGTTGTGTTTTTCTTACAAACAAATCAACTTTGGTTCCATCTGTCCACAGAATATTTTGCCAGTAGTGCTGTGGAACATCCAGGTGCTCTTTTGAAAAACTTCAGAGGTGCAGCAAGGTTTTTTTTGAACATCAGTGGTGTCCTCCCATGAAGTCCATTCTTGTTTAATGTTTTACTCATTGTAGATTTCTCAACAAAGATGTTAGCTTGGGAGAGAGTTTTCTGTTTTTAGCTGACACTAGGATTCTTCTTCACCTCATTCAGCATTCTGTGCTGTGCTCTTGTAGTCATCTTTACAGGACGACCACTCCTGGGGAGAGTAGCAGCAGTGCTGAACCCTCTCCATTCATAGACAATCTGTCGTACAGTGGACCCATAAACATCAAGGCTTTTAGAGATACTTTTGTAACCCTTTCCAGCTTAATGCAAGTCAACAATTCCTACACGTAGGTCTTCTGATAGCTCTTTTGTGCAAGGCATGGTTCACATCAAGCAGTGCTTCAGAATAGCAAATTCAAAACTAGGGTGTTTTTATTGGGCAGGGCCACTTTAACCCCCACCTACAATCTTCTCACATTAATTGGACTCCAGGTTGGCTGACACCTAACTCCAGTTAGGTCTTGAAGAGGTCATTAGCCTAGGGGTTCACATACTTTTTAAATCCTGCATTGTGACTATTACTATACATAAATGTTCAATAAAAACATGAAAACATTTTTTTTTTTTGCAGCATTAGTTTAAGCAGACTGTGTTTGTCTATTGTTGTAACTTAGATGAAGATCAGATCACATTTTATGACCAAATCATGAAGAAATCCATGTAATTTTTAAGAGTTCACGCAATTTTCCTTGCAACTGTATATGTGAAAAAATTATGTCATTTAGGTGCTTAACCTAACCCTAAAGTACACTGGCTTGTGACTCTTTGTTGCCGGTTTACGTTTAAAGCTCTTAATTATCTACAAATTAATTTAGAAGGAAAAGTTTGGTGATTATTATTAATTCCTTAAGACTGTGTACAAGTTCCCATAACTCTGCAAAGACACCATGACACTGCAGCACTAGAAGCACTTTTTCCTGATTTTGTTTTGGCTAGCCATTCCATATCCCAGCCAGTAAGACAGCACCAATAAGATCATTTTTAAATTGGCCTGTTCTTTTAACCTTGGCGTCTGATAATGTCATCTTTTGAAAGAAAATTAAAGTTGGTCCGGAACGCAGTTGAGATATGATAAGAATAGCCAGGTAGAAGACGTTACCATATCGACCTTTTTTTGTGATAAACACATGGTGGCCATTTGTTTTCCTCCTGTGTATCAATTCACAGCATCAGCAATGGATAAAAAAAAAATCTGGTTTCTGTTGAGATATTATTCCATGTGGGACTCGTGGCTAAGCGCTCTGCCCTCTCAATCGTCGGGGCAGAGGGGGGACGTTTGAAATGCAATGAAAATATAAATGTAAAGAAAACATGTCAGTCCAGAACAAGGGCTTGTGTATAATGAGTAGGCAGACGATCTTTAGGAGAATACTAAGCAATGGTGATGACAGACAGGCTGACAGGCTGGCACAGACCCTGCCACTCAGAGCACCATGGGAGAGGCTCGGCCCAATGATCACTGTCACTTGCCCTCCTCTTGTGCACTAGATTTAACTTTTTTGTCTTTTGTTTAGCTTTAAAGAGCAGACAGAATCTGTTTAATGTTGTAAATAGCAGATATGCTCGGTATAGCTTACCTTGATTTTCTTCGAAGCAATATAGATAAAACTTGGACTCCTGAAAGGATTATGCAAGGACAAACCCGAGTTAATTATTTTCCCTTTTTGTGTGTTTAAACATTTAGGAATTTGTTTTCATTTGTTTGTCTGATCTCCTTCCACACAGTTCGTCTTCCTGCTTGGCAAAACGAGAACCCGAGGAAGATAAATGCAGAAAGTGTGCTTACATGACGCCTTGTTAATGAGGTTGCTAATTAACACTTACTGGAGTAGAGGAGGTGAGAAGTTTTGGGCTTGGAATAGATGTGCAAGGTCTCACCAAGTTTTTAACTGTTTCTGTTATGAATATGGTTTTATTTCACAACAAAAAGGCATCTCAACTTTTTGTTTTGATTAGGATTTTGAACACAAGGTCATCTTTGTGTGAGTGCATCTGGTGGCAGCAGAGACGAGGAGACGATCAGCTCTTATGTCTTTAATGCTAGATTAATATGATGGAGCATAGCCAGGCACAGAGCTATATTTAGCAGCCATTGCTTCTGGAGACCAAGGCTGAAGGCTATGTCCAGATCTAACTCCAGTAATTTCAAGGTAATATTGAGATCCTCTAAAGTTTATTTAATCGTTGTTTATTTTCATTTGCTTAATCATAATATGTTGTTGCTGAAGCCTCTCCCAGATGTTTTAGTGTGTGCTTATGTGTCTTTCCAAAAGTTTCTCAAACCAGACAATGAATCTCGATCAAAGCTAATCATTTCTTTCTTACTACTCCTGAAAATGTTTACTTTTTTACTTTTCTTGCTAACAAACAACCAACAAACAAGTTGTACAACAGTGCAAAAACATGACCTCCTTATTAATTTACGTTTTATTTTTATTGGGTAACTACAGTCACCAATTCATCTATATACATCCTTTGGTAGCTTGGGGAGGACATGTTACCATAAGTTAGCATAATGCCAGCAGTTACCTTTTAATGTTTTTAGTCACTAGAAACACTAAACACTACAAACAAGAAGAGATCAGTTTTTGGAGTTTTAGAGAAAAGAACTCAACAGTACATTGTCTATGCAATTATGGGGTTTCAAAGGAAGAATGTAAACAAAATTTGGTTAGCTTTAAATATGACCTGAAAACACTTTTAGGTCTGGCCAAAGATGTGGGCCCTTTTGTCAGACAGTGTAATCCACTATAGCCCCTACAACATTGACTTTTGTTCAGCCTCCGGAGATACAAGAGCTGCAGCTCTAGGGAGGTATTAAACTAATGCACACTGCATTTAAACGAGAACCACATATGCTCTGACTCCTAAATGTATTTGATGCAACAGAAAAGTATTTTTTTTGTGTCTGTTTTTTTTGTGATTGTTATCGATTTTGTATTTGTTACTAGGCCCTGTTAAATATTCTTCTCCATTTACCCTTCATTATTCACTTCCTGCTTGTGTTTTAGTTAAAAATTCTTCATGTGAAATCAGAGGTCTTTTTGACTTTAGCAGATAAGGTTGCTGGCAGCGTTATGCATAAGCGTGTTTACATCTATCCTCCCATAGGTACATCCTTCCTCCCCACTTCCTCCTGGAGTTGGCCCTCTGTGAAGGTCATCAGTGGAATTGGAAAGTGCACTTTGCAGAGTCAAACAGATGCAGGGTACCGATAGCACATTGTTTATCTAATCTTGTATCAGCGCTGAAACGAAGTACAAACAAAGTCCTCTCACAATCAGATGAGCGGTACCCAGCTTTTACACTGTCAAGGACTTGATGTATCTGCCCTGGGACTTGTTTACGCCTTAGATTTGGGTGTTTCTGGACAAAGATCATAGAGTGTAGTATATTTTGATATATACTTTTATATATTTGGTCAGATCAACATATATGAGTGGTAGGAAGAGTACCAAAAATTGTACTCAGGTCAAGGCCAAAATAATGTACAGTAATGGTGTTAAAAATATTCTTTTGTGAAAAACACCTCAAGAGTACTTGTTACCAGCCATTAGCGTTGTGTATTGGCAAAAAGTTCAGGCCCGCTTCACAAGAAGATTTTATACACTGCCTGTACCTCCTCCAGTACCTCCTCCAGTACCACCTCCAGTATCACCTCCACTACCTGCTCCAGTACCTTCTCCAGTACCTCTTCCAATACCTCCTCCAGTACCTGCTCTAGTACCTGCAAGTTTCCTCCTGCCATGTCCTCTTCAGTCCAGCTGGTGAGCGCTCCATACTTACCTCCTCCGGCTTGTTCCTGCACCTGCCTTTACCTGTACCTACCTCTTGATTAAGTTACCAGCTACATTCCAGCCTTTAGCGTGTCTAGCCATCCTGTGTTTTTTATTGTTGTAAATAAAAACAAACACTGCGCAGAATTGTTTTCACAACTAGAAGATAGGGTGAAACAACAAAGTCAACAGGCCTACAACGCCCAGGGAGCCCAAGTGCAAGCAGGTAGCTATCTCAGCCCAGCTCAACCCCAACGTATGCTCCTGCTACTTCAGCAACTCCTGCTGCTACTGCTTTAGACCTGGCCATCTCCCCTGCAGTCCTTGAACCACGAGAGGGATTTCCTGAGAGGTATGGTGGCGAACCTGGCGGCTGCAGGCCCTTTTTGACCAACTGCTCCATTCTCTTCTCAGTCCAATCACATACTTTTGCCACTAAGGAGGCCCGAGTGGCATTTACCATCAATTACTCCACTGGATGAGTCATTGCCATGGACATTTTAATTGAGCAATGGATCCAGGCTCATTGGCAGGAGAGATCCAGGAAGCTGCAGACTCACATAGAGCTTTCCAGACCTGCAGATATCACCCAGGGGGAAAGAGCACCTGAACTGACTGAATCCATGCAGATCAGCTTCAATGTCATAACCCGCACATAGACATAGGGTAACTGGATCTGTTCTTGGCTGGAGCCATGCCTGCCACTCAGTCTGCCTTTGTTTCACCACAGTTCCTCATTGCTTCCTGGTAACTCCGCCCGCCAAACTTCCTTCCTGCTGGGATCATCCGGAAATCTTCATGTCCACCTGGAGCAGGGTGTTTCTTTGTTGAAAAGAAAGTTAATTCATTACAGTCATGCAAAGACTATCAAGGACATAATAAAAGAACTGTCAAGAACCGTTACCCATTGCCTTTTCTCTCTTTTGTAGGGATAGGCATTGAAACCTGGTTCCACCCGGAAACTGGTTCTCATTTTTCGGTGGTCAGCTCTGTCTCAGGGCTATCCCCATCCACGGGCCTGATACAGGTACCAGCCACCACTATTCCTAGGCCAAGAAAGAGAGGTCAGCGTCCCTTCTGCCCAGGCTTTCATCAGAAGATACAAAAGGACTTGGACAAGGGTTAACTGCCTTCATTCCTAAAAGATGTTCGCCACAGTCACCAATCACTGCCGCAGACCATCAAACTACCAGGAACTGCATTCCAGGTGCAGCAGTGCCAGATTGTTTTTGTCTGCTCCAGATAAAGATCCAGCCCGCTTTGCTAGAAGATTCTACATAGCTCCTCCAGTACGTGCCCCAATACTCCAGGACCTGCGCCAGTACTTCCTCTAGTACCTGCCCCAGTACCTCCTTCAGTAGGTCCTGTTAAAGCTGCCGTAGAAACGCTTGAGAATAAAGTATTCAAATTATTTACAGAGCTGTATTCAAAATACAACCAACAGTAAATTGTTTCATCAGGGGCATTTCCTTCCCTGGCCAGCCAGACTCTTTTCCTGCAAAGAAGTTAGTGTGGTACCTCTTGGTTTGAGTTTCATTCCTATGGGTGGAACAATCAGAGGTGAACTTACCAAACAGAAAACCAAACATACGCAGCACCACTGACCTGTATCTAAAACAAACATGGTGCTTATGAAGAATTGTTGCCGGTTATGCTATACAACACCAATATACACTGTATTATTAGCAACTCTGTACTTATTTCTGAACGGGGACAGCAACAAAATCCAATTGTACAAAGACTTGCAGAAAATGTCTGTTTGTTTGGATGTGGTTATTACATCGGACATCAACAGAACTTTACTGTTGGCAACAAGACGAAGAAAAAAAACACAGTGAACAACAATGCAGACATCAGCAGAATCAACTTGCAATGAAGCAAAGCATTACACAGCATTAATCAGGTGAGAGAAGTTATAGATTTTGCTCCGTATAACCTGGTGCCCTCTTGTTTTTTTTTTTTTTGATAGATTATTTTCCGCTTTTGTAAGACCCGCTGCAGATAAATGGCTGTGATAGGCTGATTTCACGTGATGTTTCAGTTGGAAATGGCTTGCTATGGCTGAGGAACCAGACCCTGCTGCTTTCGAAAAGAAAAGTAGGTGGGACTAGCTGGCCAGGCTAGGCATTTACAAGAACTGAACTACAACTAGAACTTGACCAAACCACCAATTTACAAAAGAAATTTTGCTTGGCTTGATGTGTCTTGCTTATGCTCTTTTTTGAAAAATGTATTTAAACTTACAGATAAACCAATCTACAAAATATAATACAAGTTACCAAAAAACAACTATATTGCAGTAACGTTAGTATTTGAAATTTGTTACATCCCCCAGTCTGACTGTTTAAAGCGTAAAGTCTTCCTCTAAGTCCCTTGTTAAGCAAATGAGTGCTGCAGAAATTGCCTGTGATTTTGCTGAGGCCGCTGAGTGATTGTGCGCCAGGCCAGAGCCGGAGCCCAGTCCCTGCTGCTACTCTGTGGGCTGAATAATGATGGCAGCACATTGACTGAGGTCCTAAATTAAGGGTACTTATCTTAATTGAACATCTGAAATAATGTTTTATTTACAACAATGGAAGGTGCTGAAGAAATAAAGTGGTCTGCCTCTCTCTCTCGCTCCAACGGTGCTCCACTGTGCTTGGTTAAGCTCCAGTTGCTGCGGTTTACATTTCTGATGAGATGCATATATATGTGACCAAGTACTGAGAAATGTGGAGGATTGTTAGTTCAGAGGTCATTTATTATCAGTTCACTAGCTGCATTTTTAAATAGAAATTAATTCACTTTCAGAAAGATTGCTTTAAAAATATTTAGGAAATTTGCCAGAAATATTTGTGGCTCAATAGATAAAGTGTAAACTAGAAATCACAAGTGTGTTATCCCCAATTAAACTTCACATGCTTGATAATAAATAATACATATTAAAAAGAAAGCTTTTTTCCCCTTTTTTATAGTGAATAAATAGTGGATCAAAAAATAAAATAAGCATTAAAAATAAAAATATTTTTATATAAAATAAAAAACAATATAGAAATGATTATTAATTACATAGTATTAGATTAATCTGGAATGATGTTTCAGTCTCATGCGCAGCAAGAGAAATGGAGAGCTCTGATTGGTCCAGAGCAGACAAACTTGTGGCAGCCTCTTTGGACCAGAGCCAGCCTAAGTCCACTTCTTCTTAGTCTAACGTCTGCGCACTGTTCAAAATTCACATATCCACTAATGTGCTTCTGTCTAGACCACTGCCTGTGCTAAGATCTGCAAGATCTGGCCCTATATCTTTAACACGGAAAGATAGGGACAATGTTTTGGGAGAGGTTTGTCTTAGGGCTTCTAGTTAACACTGAACTTGTATGCATCATATCATTGGACCAAAATCTGTGATTTCACACTTGTAGGACCACACGAAACTGAACTTTGTTGAATTCCTTTGTCGAATGTGAGACATTAGAATAACGGCAACATTTTACTGAAAATAACAATGGACTATCTGGAGTATTTGTAACAACTATGGACCTTTGACCTTAGCAGGGCTGATACTTGCATACAGATCCATCTTTGGATGGAGGAAGGAAGTACCCAGAGAGAACCCAAATGTAGATTCCACTCACAGGGATTGCTGGCACCCGGCCCTGGAGCTTGAACCCACATTGTCCCAGTTGTGAGGCCAACCTCTCTGCCACCATGCATTTCCTTATTTAATTCAAACAAGTATTTAAAAATAAAAGCTAGAAATTAATTATTTTAAT
Source organism: Bostrychus sinensis (assembly GCA_020698575.1). Classification (NCBI taxonomy): domain Eukaryota; kingdom Metazoa; phylum Chordata; class Actinopteri; order Gobiiformes; family Eleotridae; genus Bostrychus; species Bostrychus sinensis. The sequence continues at coordinate 18,356,457 of CM036246.1, forward strand.
ATGAAATTTTGTTTACATTTAAATCATTTTTTTGTCTTTGTGAGCTTTGTATTTGTGGCCTTTTACTGTATCAGTGATTTTGTCTTTGCAGAGTTAAAAAGTACAGTAGAAAACTTCATTATAAGCACGGCAGTGGCCACAACATGAATCAGTGATATTGTTGGAGTAATTGTCACGACTGGCTTCCCATCAGAGCAATTATGTTAATTTCTGCCAACTAAATGTCAAGTCCAGCCTGGGAGCACATCTCCAGCTCTCTCCTTCAGCTACCGTGACGGCCGTGATTGAGGGAGCTGATACCTTCCTCTGATCACTCGTGTGATTACATAAAATCACTACTTCTGAGGCAGAAAATGTCCAGCCAACAGGAGGAGAGAGACAGAATTGATTGGGGATCTCAGCAATTACCCTTTATTCATCTATAAACATAGAGCTTGTCATGTTTTTCTGTTGTGTCTGTAGTGAAGCTGGTGCATTTGAATAAGATTGTTGATGTTGGATATTGACTGTATAAAGTTTGGCAAAAATAAGTTATCAGAAGGGAAGAAAATTTTCATAAAGATTTCATGACTCACATCTTCACTTTGCTTTGCTTTTTTTTTTTTTTTTTTTTTCTTTTGCAAGACTTTTCCTATTCCTTTTGGCTGCTCCTGTCTTCTTCTGTGTTCACCACACCAAATCATCTCCATCCATTATCAGAGCATTGATTTTATGCTAGTTGCCCTTCCATGTGCAGCCCTTTCCATTTATTTGGGCTTGGGCCCGTTACAAAAAGTACACTGGCTTGTGACACCTTGTGGCTGGAATGAGACTTTACTACTTAAATAAAGGTCAAAATAAAATCTAAATAAATTTATAAAAAGATAAACACATTGACTTGTGATTTACCTTTTGTCTGTTGTTCTTCACAATACTTCAAATGTATTCTCTCATATATAGCTACTATTGACTGGGCACTTGGAGTTTGCGACTGATTAGCTTCTGATTTTGTTTAGAATTTGTAAAGAAATGTAGCATACTGTATGTGGTGTTTTCACTAAAAATGTTTACATGCAGGTTGAGAAATTTTAATTATTATCCAATTATAATGGGAGTTTTCAACTTTATAAAAACCTTTTACATTCAAATTTCTTATTAGAGTATCACACCACAATCCGTTCATTGTTAGATGATTGCTGCTGAAATACCTACAAAATTAAGATAAGGCAGCAGTAGCTCAGTAACCCGAAGGTTGGCGGTTCAAGCCCCACAACTGACAATGCATACTGCCGTTGTGTCCTCCGGCAAGACACACCCACTCACCTTGCCTGTATGAATGTGTCAGTGTGACTGTGTTTGGTGGTGGTCGGAGGGTCCATTGTAGATGTGTACAGCCGCGCTTCTGTCAGTCTACCCCAGGGGAAACTGTGGCTACAAAACATAGCTCACCACCACCGACTATGGAGTGAATGAAATACCCCTTCCCTTCTGTGTGTAAAACGCTTTGGGTGACTTTAGTCATAGGTAAAGTGCTATATAAATACCATTCCCTTTCCTTTCCCTCTGACCATGCTCCCGAGCCATACAGAGGCACAGAACAAGCTATGTAAACAGATATGAAATCTATGGTTCAGTTGTTTTGGTCTCTTTATCATAAATTATGATGTGTTTCTTTGAAAGGTGAGGTTAGTTGCCAAGTAAAGATTGCAACTTTGATAGCATTTAGCTCCAGGTCAGCCTAAACAAGGTAAAAAATAAAATGCAAGTAAACACAGTGACTGTATACCTTGTAGATAGACTGGATAATTTAGTATTTGGGGTGTGCCCTTGCTTTTGTCTATAATTTGTGTGTCTCTGTGAGAGTGCTGTGTGTACCTCTTCAGTCTTGTGTGCCATCTGCTGCCTCTGTTGGTAGCACCACCCAGGGCTGATGTTGTTGATGCGTCATCACACCGGGCTCCATCACCTGTCCCCGGCTATTACCACACAGCACACTGACTAATGAAACCATGGTCACGCCTTCACTGGTGCATCTTCATATGTGTGCCTTGGAAATACCTTCATATACAAGGCTGGGACTCCCAGATACTTTGCAGGCCATGACCTCAAATTGTTATCTACTGTTGCATTCAAATAGTATTTTCTTCTCAAATGTCTATCTTTTGACAATATCAAACAAAGCAATTAGTAGTGATTTTAACCAGTGTGGTCTTTTATCTTCTAAAGTGTGTTGGCTAATCCTCCACAGGGAGCGATCATATATAATAGACTGGCTTCCATGTCACTACCGTTTAGCCTTGAGAGCCCAAGTTCCACAGTGGACTTGAAGATCAATGCTGGTCCGCGTCTGTGAGCTGTCAGTCAGATTGGTGTCTGTCCTGGCCTGATGGTGCCCTCTGGAGCAACTTGGGGCTTATCTGAGCACTCGAGCGTCAGGGGCCTGCTCTGCCTACAGAGCTTGACCCTCCTCATTAATGCCAAACATGGTGTGGCTTTAATTTTTCCATTTCATATGTGTCCAAATGCCCCTTCTCTCATTTGCGTATATTTTCTTATTTCACTTTTCACTGAGATTATCCCTTCACACACTCCAGCAGCTCACACAAAGCCTTGCTCAAGGGCACCTTGACAGCAGCTGTTCCAGGAGGGTACAGTTCAGCATATTCATTTTTTTCTTTCTAAGCTAGCTTTTCCCAGCAAGCCCCAGCGTTTGAACCAGTGACACTCCAGTGGTATCGCGTCCTTAGCTGAGCATGCACGTCATTTAAATAAATTTTAAGAGGCAGTTTTGGCTTCAGTAAGATTTAAATTCCAACCCCAAGGCCATTCAGCAGACAGTGCTTAACACGAGGAAGTTAGTTCCAAACCACTTCTCCTAATTAACCTCTGAGAAGTCCTGTGTTAATGCGGCAGAAATGCACACTTTTTTGTGGCTGTGTGAATGCAGAGAGTGTGTGGAGGCCAGAGCAAAGTAAAGAGAAAAAATTATGCTGTTAGGCTAAAGCAGAGTTTAGAGCTGAATACATCTCTTCTGTTTAGCTATCTCCCTTGTTTCTTCCTTGTTTGTTCTCTCCATTCTTGCTATCCCTCTCCATCCTTCCCATCCGCCCATCTCTGTCTGCTCCAGTGACAGATGCGCTGGTCTTCAGCTCTTTGTCTGTCTTCAGGTGAATATTCCTTCAATCTTTTGTCAGCTTAAGCTACGACGCTGCCAATTTGGTTCCGCCTCGGCTAATGAACCAGCAAACACAGGGAGTAGACATAAAAATACAGTCAAACATTTCAAACTCTAATTTTCATTCATCACACTCTCCAGCATAAAGTTCTCTCAGCACTTTATTTTGGTTGACATTAACAGCCTCACTGGTTATTTTCAGATTCTATAATGTCTTGATGTCACACTGGGGGCAGGAGTCAATATTCCTGTACAGAAATTCCTGTAAAGAAATATTCAAAAGAAAAATTTACAAAATGTTGAACTTGATTATTTATATTAATGGCATGGTCCATGATTTCACTATACCACACCAAAAAAATCTTCATATTAACACAAAAGAATTTCTGCCTGCCCCACATCTCAATTAAACACTACAGGCCTGTATAATGATACAACCAATTACCCTTTAAAACTCTTCTATACTGCATCCTAAATTATTTATTCAGTACCACTCATGATATTTAATCTGGTGAGATATTTATTTGTGCATATTCCAGCACTTGGAGTTGACTGAGTGAACCTTGATTGGAAGTGAGCCGTCACAAAGTACTCCAGTAACAACACCAGCTACAGCATAGAGGGCACACAGGCTTAGGTAGAGGACAAACTTGTTTTCCTCACCCTTGATTTATTTATTTTCTCTTCCATTTGTCTCCCTGCTGCGCTCCCAGATGCTTTACATAATGTTGATTCTTCGGTCCAAATATGCTGCTATGATGAATTTCTTTGGGCTTTTATTTGCCATTGATAGATGGGATACAGCAGACAAAGAAGCATTTCATTGTTTTTATTTTCTGTTCACTGTCTCGTCTGTGTTTTCTCGAGACTGTGGCCTTTTAATTCATTAAACTATTACTGTAGCTCATAGTCGCTAAGTCAACTTGATACCTGGGCGTGCTGCCTTCAGCATTTTTCTGCTGAAGACAATGTTGGCAGCTTTAGCCCTGCACCACTGCCTCATATCATCAGGACTTCCTTCTCTCCCATAATGTTAATTATCCTATCGAGCAGAGAAATCTACAGATGATTAATGCAGATATGTGCTTTAGTCGGGTGTATGGTGAGGAGAGGGTTAGAAGTGGGAGGAAGGATATAATTATTACTGATAAGTATCGATCCCTCATCTCTGCCCCTGTGTTTGCCCTCCTCGGCCTCCCGCCCTTCCCGGCCTATTGAGTTACGGCGCTGCAGTGCCTAAGTAATTTGTAATGGGCATTCACTGTGGCAGTGCAGAAATCCTATTTTGTGATGGCTAGCTAATGTGATCAGGAGCATTTTAAGCTGTTTTTTGGTGCTCTGAAATTACATCTGTTCCTCAGAGGACTCTCTCTCCCTCTTTCTCTCTTGGTGATTTGATTAGATAGCTAAGCTGCATTGGCTGTTGGGCTTCCTTCCTGTATGACACACACACACACACACACACACACACACATACAGACAGACAACCTTGACGGCCGGCTCTTGTTCTGAATGTCCGTCCAACGTTTCCACCCTTTTTTTCATTATTTTCAATTTCATAGCTACCACAAAGTCATTAGAAGACAGAATCTGGCAACAAAAATCCTGTCAAAATTGAACATTTAGTATATAGTTGTTGGATTGCTAATCAAGTATATTGTATATTTCTCTATTGTACATTATACAACAACATTATTCAACATTATATAACACAAAAAAACAGCCATAAGTAGTGTCAAATAGTTATAGGTTCCAGTAGCTCGCTCCTTTAGGCTGAGCTGTCTGTTCCACTGATGCAATGTAGGTCTTTTGCATTTGTAGAGTCCTGGCTTTTAAAGTCAGTGAGTTTCCTAAGCTGTTGCCTGTGCATGTGCACAGCAACCCAGCTCAGTGCCAGAGTACTGTCGGAGGACTGTGTCGTCAGGAAACATATTTATTTCCTTTCTGCCCTCCTGCCTACCAATCCCTACAGAGCTGTTTAGTGTGAAGGCAGACGTTTGAGTGCAGGCACTGCAAGAGAGACTCAGGGCTTTTGCACATTTATGCGTTTGAATCAAAGTGTTTTGTGTGAACAGGGCGCCACACGTGTGTACTGTATATATACTGTATGTATGGCATGTAATGGCATGGCTGGTGGTTGGCAGTGTCTCTATGTGTGTGGCTCTGGGGTGCAGCTCATGCCAAGGCTGCAGGAAGGGCTGGGAGGAGGCAGACAGCCCAGCTCCCGCCCTTGGGCTCCCCAGACACCTCTGCGCTGAGGAGGAAGAGGGAGCACGCACCTACATTGTGTATGTGTGTCTCTAAACGCTCCGAATGTGCTGATCTAGCAGCTCCCGGCTGCACCTCCCTCTCCTCCGCTCTCTGCTCTTTATGGCAGAGCACGCAGGTCACCTTCTCAGCTGCTGAATTTAATACTTAGCTGGAGAGAGGTGCAGAGAAAAAGAGTAGAGGAGTGGCAGAAAGAGTAAAAGGTAGAGTTTTTCCTCCCTTCGGAGTGGGTTTTTGAGACCCGCTCTTAGACACATTTTGAGGACCTATAGAACATATACTCAGCTGGCTCTGTGGATACGTCCTGCAGCAGTCGCACGCGCTGCACTGCTGCTTGATTAGCAGTCAGGTCACCTTTCTCCAGCTGTGAGCCTGCTTCATTTAGATGAGAGTGATAAAACTGAGAACACACTGTAGCTGCGGGCACACAGCAGCAAATAGCAGTGGTAGCCACCGCTCACTGACTGCCCACTGCAACACCAGCACTACAGTCAGCATTCTCCTATTGTCCTTCAACAATACACACTCGAACACAAAGCTTACTTCTAGAAAGGCCCTTAAATGGAAATATAAATATATATACTATCATTTAAAAATTCTTCTATACTGGCACTGAAGAGCACTATTCACAAAAACTGTGCATATGCTGGTTTAAGCAATTTCCCTTGTGGAGGTCTATTTTGTTTGTACAGTTTAAGGATATAATGACTTCTTTATTTCTTTATGTGTTAGTGTGTGTGCACAGTGTGTGTTCATCTTTTGGGGCCAGGCGTGAGGCTCTTGTCTTTACCTGGCACTGGCAGAATGCCCCGTGTTCAATCTGAGCTTTGTCAAACTCACTTATCTTTAAACACTAACAACAGATGTCTGGCCAGCTCAGCCTGCACCTCTGGTTGTTGTTTGTGCCCTCAGGTACCACCTCCACCACCCAGCACATACACACACACGCACGCACGCATGTACACACACACACACACATATCAATGCTCTAGTGCTGCTGTTAGTTGTCTGTCATTTAGCATCAGGAGCTTGGGCCTTTATTGCAGCAGGCGGTGAGTTGGAGGAAGGGTGTGAAAGAGGAAGGTTCATGTACCGAGGACAAGAGAGGCCGACATCAGGAGCAGCAGAAGTCTGACATTTTCCCTCATTTGTCCCCAAGTATTGTTTTTTATGATTGACATGTACAGTTTTTAATATAATGAGCAATGATGCATACAATTTTGATAACAGTACTTGTGACTTTCAAAGCCAGTTAGATTTGTATTTTTAAAATTTGTATTTATCTGACCATAGAGCACTTTTCCACTTTCTCAGTTCATTTTAAACAAGTTTTGGCCCAGAGGAGACAGGAGTGTTCCTGGATCATGTTCACATGTCCTTTCTTGCAGGATAAAGTTTAACTTGTGAATGGCACAGCAAACTGTGCTTACCCACAATGACTTTTGGAGCTATTTCTGAGCCCATGCAGTGATTATGCCATGCAGTTTTTCAAATGCATGCGAGGGCTTGAAAATTATGAGAACTCAGTACTGACCAAAGATTTCACCAGATTCTCTGAATCTTTGGAATATACAATGCAATGGTGTATTCAAAGTGCTTGCAATTGTTGTTTCATAATTTATAGTCACAGTTTTTAAAGACTGGTAAGCCTCTGTTTACCTCAGAGAGACTCAGACTTTCTAAACAGTCTCTGTCTTTGTAGTGTCATAGATGCAGTGTTTTGTTTTAGGAGTTTTGAATACCTTGGTTAAGGTCATCTCATTTTTCACTTGAATTTTACAGTGTTGTTTTGTATGATTACATTTGAGAAGTGACAGTTTAAGTCTCTCCTTTTTCTTGCCTCCTACACATGAAAGCTATAGTTCCTGTATAATCCCAGACAATAATTTTATTTGATCTCAGATCCTAAGAGCAGTGAGACAGATCACGATGTGCATTCCAGTTCTTTATTCCACGTCTTGATTAGTGTGAGTGGCAGCTGCAGATGTACAATGTACTCTGTTGCTAAATTACCTTTGGCTAATAAATCTGGATGAAGACTCTATAATAACAACCCGAAAACTCAGCCTCTGCCTCTCTCAGACACATTATTACACAAGTCTAGGATGAGAACTGGAACATCAATAGCTCCCCCTGTGGCGACTTAAAGGCCGCTGCTGTTTGAATCAGTCTCCTCTGCTCAAAGCTGACTTTTACTTAATGAAATATCAATAACTGGCAAAATGAGCTGATAATTATAGCTTTTTTTAGGAACTATACCATAACCATACTGTCATTAGCTCGTGTTTGTCACAAAAATGGTTTTGGTAAGTATTTTAGTCATGATTATTACATTTTTATGACAAGTCAGTCTCTATACAGTGTTGCGATACAGTAAAGCAAAAAGGTAAATGATTGCATAACAAATTTGACTTTTTCAAAAATCTTTTAGCCATTATTAATGCTACATTTTGTTTTCTTCTTTTCCTTTTTGACTGTTTTTTTTCAGGGGTCACCACAGCCAATCATCTGCCTCCATCTCACCCTATGGTCTGCATCCACTTCTCTTATGCCAGCTGTCATGTTCTCTTTCATTACAATTTTGTTCAAAATAATAGCAGTCCAGCATCACAAAGCAAAACAATCACTTACTTAAATAACTTACTAGTAGGTGTAGTATGGTAATAGAAAACCAATAGACCCAACACTCAGTCAGCTGTGATGCAGCACATGTGCATGCTGGTTATATCACTTTTCTCTCAAACACTTGTAGTAAAATGTGTCGAGACACATTGTTCAGAAGAACAGGATACTTTGATTAAAACGTTATGTAGTGCAGAAAATGATAGGCTGCTCTGCTAAAATTATCTCAAATGCTCTAAAATGGCAACGAAAACCTGAAAGGCATGGAAGAAAAACAAAAATCATAATTTAAATGGGCCAAAGAATAGCCAAAATGGCAAAGGCTCAGCCAATAATCAGCTACCAGGGAAATTAAAGAAGATCTAACAATACCTGTGAGTACTGTAACAATTAGAAGCTTTCAGCAAGAAGCCCCTGTAAAGTCCCATTGAAAAAAAAAAAAAGACATGGTTTGAAGAGGTTACAATTTGCCAAAGAATGCACTGACTGGCCTAAAGAGAAATGGAGCAACCTTTTGTGGAGTAAGATTGTTCTTTTTGGGTCTAGGGGCCACAGTCAGATGATCCCCAAACACTGAGTTCAAGCCACAGTACACTGTAAAGACAGTAAAGCCTGATGGAGCAAGCATCATGATATGAGGATGTTTCTCATACTAAGGTGTCAGGCCTATTTATTGCATCACAGGGATCATAGATCAGTTTAAATATATTCAAATACTTTAAAGGGTTATGTTGCCTTATGCTGAAGAGGAAATGCAGAGGAATTGTAGACTGTAGTCTAATTGTCCTGGGCTGCAGAACCTGCAAGAAGTTAGTGGAATCCATGCATCACAGATGAAGAGCAGTTCTCAAAAACTGTGGTTATGCAACTAAATATTAATTCAGAGCTCCACAGGAAAGCAAAATCTTAAAGCATTTTCAATTTATGTAGTACATGTTTGAGTTTGTTAAGAAAAGAGCCGACACAGCTATTTTTTAATAGCCTAATATTCCCTTTTTCTTGACTTTCTGTAAAGGAATAACAAATCTGATCATTTTTTGTTCATTTTTCTAGAAAAGAAAGAGCAGTGTCCTCAGTACAATTGCACGTGTGGAAATATAAGCTAGAAAAAAGATTTTGAGATTTACTCACTATGATACACACACTGCTGTTATTTTGAACATGACTGTATAATTCTCCTCTTTGGTTTTCCTCTGGGCCTCCTGTCTGTTAGCTCTGAACTCAGCATCCTTTTACCAATATATTGGCTATTACTCCTCTGTACATCTCAGTTTGGCCTCTCTGACTTCATCTCCAAAAACAGCTATCATGAGCTATTTCTCTCATTCCTAATCCTTTTCATCTTCGACACTCCCAAAGAGAACCTCAACATCTGCTGCTCTGCTACCTACAGCTCTGCCTCCTGTCTTTTCCTCAGTGCAACTGACTCTAAATCGTCTCTAAATCGTTCGACATAGTAGGTCTCACCACTGTCTTGTACACCTTTTCTTTCATTCTTGCTGAAACTCTTTAATTACACAACACACCTGACACTTTTCTCCACCCATTCCAACCTGCTGCACACACCTCTTCACCTCTTTTCCACACTCTCCAATGCTCTGGACTGTTGACCCTAAATATCTGTTGTGACAAACCTTTATTCCTCTCCTTTCCTGAGCAGACCTCCACTCCTCTAGATTTTCTTCCACCTGCTCCCTGCTCTTACTACAGATTACAATGTCATCTGCAAACATGGAGACATAGTTCATGGAGATTCCTGCCTAACCTCATCTATAAACCTGTCCATCACCATAGCAAACAAGAAAGGACTCAGAGCCGATCCTTGATGCAGTCCCATCTCCACCTTGAACTTCTTTGTCACACCTACAGCACACCTCACCACTGTCTTGCAGCTCTCATGTCCTGCATCATAACATACTTCTCTGCCACTCTAGACTTCCTCATACAACACCACAGCTCTCAGGGCACCCATACATTTTCTCTAAATCTACAAACTCACAATGCAGCTCCTTCTGTATACTTCTCCATCAGCATCTTCAAAGCAAACACTGCATCTGTAGTACTCTGCATCATTTCATTTAACTGACTCCAGACTTTCTCCTCCTATAGCTTGTGTTCTACCTGCAAGGCATAACCACTAAAAACAGTAAATAAATATTAAACCTTTAATTTACAGCTTAAGACTCATGACACTCTTTTCACCAGAATGTTCATAACAAATGCCTTCTTTAGGAGAACTCTACTCCATTTCTCTTCCTATTCACTCCATAGTAAACAACTTGAATCGTCCTCCTAAGCTTCTAGCCTTGCTGCCTGTCTCCTGAACACACAGAATATCCACCTTCCCTCTATGCATCATGTCAACCAACTTTATACTTTTACCTCTCAACGTACCACCATTTAAAGTTACTACTCTCAGACCTACACTCTTGCCTATCCCCATCTTTCTCTGCCAACAAATACGTCTTCCTCCGCTCCTCCTTCGACCAATTTCAGTGGATTATGACGCCCGGTGGTTGCCCTGTTTTATTGCTTTGAATTTGTTCTTAGAATTTTTTCTTCTACATTTTTTTCTCTATATATTTATGTTTTTTGTTGAAGAAGAAGGAGGTTTGTGGGTAAGGAAAATATAAATGCACAAAATAAAGTTACTGCCAATGAAATTGTGCCTATGGGAGTTGATACAAAATGAGCGCGTGCAAGTGGGCTACGAAGATGACCAAATATAGATTGTGGTCATTTTCCCCTTAAACAAATCATTTCTGTGTGTTAACATATCCATTAACCTCAGCCGAGAAAATCATTACTTTTTCCTCAGTGAAACACATTAGTCATCAGGTCGACTCTGCCGCTGCACGGGGACTGAGGCTCAGACACTCACAGAAGACCCTCCATCATTGAACAGACGAACTCAGTCTAAATCAGGGGTGGCTATACTTGTTTTTCGAATGACACATTTGAAAAAATGAAAATGTCCAGTGGCTGTCAGTCCTTGATTTTTTTTTTTTTTTTTTACTTTACAAGAATTTGAATTTCATTTTCAACACAATTATAATTTCTTTACATTTAACCTTTCAAGAATTTTGAAAATTAACAAACAAAACAAACTTCAGGTAATTCTGGTATGTTTCTGGTATGTTTATATGGTTCAGTTTAATATCGTAGGCAGCACAGTGGTTTTGTGGTTAGCCCTCCTGCCTCACAGCAAGAAGGCTCTTTCTGTGTGGAGAATGCATGTTCTCTCTGTGCCTGTGTAGGTTTCCTCTTGTCTAAAAACATGTACAATAGGGCCAGGACTCCCCGGCAAAAAAGATTGTTAATCTCAGTGGGACTTTCCTGGTTAAATAAAAGTTAAAAAAAAAAGCTACTGATTTTTGTCTTGGAAGCTGAGGGCCATATGAAATTTCACCCTATGCCATGACCTCTCTATTTTTACCCAGACATCAGACCTTAAGCATAGCCTACATATGCCTCAAAAATTCCACCAGCTTCCTCATAGTATTGCTCTTGTGCATATGAATAAACTCTTGCACATCTCCCCACACGGCTTGCTCTGTCGCCAGGCTTATCAAGAGTTTTATTGTGCTTCACAATACTGGGTAATTAGGTGTCCTCCGCTCTGCGTGCCTCTCTCACTAACGCTAGAGAAATAGACCTGTCACTATTTGGGCACTCGAAGATTCAACAAATGCTAAGCAGTAATGGCTTGCTTTGTGTCTCTGTAATGCATTGCACTGACAGCGGGGACACTTAAAAAGGAGACACTGTCTTTTCCCCCACAATCTCCTCCTCTTTCTCTCTTTCATTTGACTTTTACTTCTAGCGCTGAGACCAAACTTAAGAATGCCAAATTCAGGCCAGTAAACCTTATTAGTCAATTAGTTTTGGTCTTCATGGGGCTGTTATTTTGTGGTAAAGGGCACTATGGGACATATAAGCCAATGTGTTTGCTACTTTATTTTGAAAAGAACTCATTTGGAGAATAGTCTATGTAATAAAGTGGTGCTAAAGCTACAGTATATCATCCCATATTGAGGCACAGGGTTTGCTTACATGTGCAAGATTCTTTTTGTATTTTATAAAATGTAAACAATAAAGGGAGTAGGGAGTTGCTCTTTGGGGTGGCCCGCACACAGTCTGTTTGCATGGAGTCTAAGTCCTCCCCATGTTATCATTGGTTCTTTATGGGTACTTCGGCCACCATCCAAAGACTTGCATGTTTTGCGGCAAATTGGTAACTCTAAATTACCCCTAGTGAATCAATATGAAAGTGAATGGTTGTCAGTCTGTGTATGTCTCTGTGCCAGCCTTGTGACTAACAGGCCACTGTCCACGGTGACCCTGCCTAAGGCCCATAGTTGCTGGAATAGGCCCCCGTCACCTCACTTTGAACCTATTGCTGATATTAATCTTTCTTTGTTGTCACACATATATCTGGTGCGTTGCAGTATATACATACTGTAACATTTCTCTGGTGGTGGCTACTGTAGGTGACTTTGTGTCAGCGGTGACTGTGAGTGGGATAAGATAAGAGTAGATAAGGACAGTGGAGGACAGACTAAGAGCATCGCAGAGGAGAAAAATAAGAGGAGACACCAGAGGAGACAGGAGAGAAGACAAGGACATTACACTGGAAAGAATGCCTGGGTTGAAAATAGAGAACTATAAAGAACAACAGAGACAGAAGAGATAGAGATGAGACTCATCGGTCTAGTTGTACTGATATCAGACGTGGCATTGACTTGGACCACAGAGTAGGGCTAAATCCTCTATGGCCTTATGCCTGTATGTTAATCCCCATCTGGAACAATTATTCATTCAGTTCAGTCATTGTCTTGACCCTTTTGTCCAGGTTCAGGGACATGGGAGACTCTAACCCCCATAAATTGGGCAGGAAGCGGGCAAGTCCTTCACACAACCAACAAACATCTTTTGCTCTCATCCTGTGATTAAGCTGCAGTGTAATATCTTTCTCATTAACATTAACAGCAGTCAAGGACAGTGCGTAGATGTCATGGCTAAAACGTATGTGCATGTGTCAGAGGAGAACAGTGGATTTGCAGTTAAGTAGCCTGAGCTGCGAATGGGCTGTCCATGACTTGCACCAGGGAGCTCATTCCACAGACGCCATACTGTGTGATAGCATAGCATCATGCTGAGCTGTCATGGACCAGTGATCTACATTCTTTACCTGTCAACCCCCTCAGAGAGACGCAGACAAGAGACCACAGCCTTCATCACCTCTCTGTTCTTCTCTTGGCTCCTCCTGCATATCCTTAAATGTTGTGACAGAAGGCAAATATACACAAATATAACAAAAGGATAATGCACTTGTAAAAGAATTTTGAAAATGTGACAAACTGCAAACACACAATGAATACAGCTTCGCCCCTTCAGAGTGAAGAAATCTTTTTATTGATTTAGTTCCCATTTTTTGCCTTCCAGAAGCATTACATATTAGAGTTGGAGAAAATAATTGTTTTGTAATATAATCTTGGGAAAGGTTTACTTGTAAAGGACAAAATAAGTGTATTATAAAATCCTTGTTGAATTAAGTGTTTTTAAATCATACAGTAGTTCACAGTAAAGCTAGTGATAGTGAAAGGTTTGAATCACCAGCATATAATTTATACAATATTTTCCAGATATAAATACAGTTCTATTCACAGCCACGTGTCAATATGTTAGTCAGTGTAGTACATCAAACACTCAATTTGCTTTGTTAATTTCTCTGGTTAAAAGCCTATGAATGGTCATCAAAGCTTCCATCACTTGAGTGTAGTTCCATCGAAGAGAAAAGCCTGTTGTAATGGGCCAAGGCCTCTGCCTGCAGGATAAATAGGGCTGTTCTGTAGTAGATAATAGCTGTGAGTCACATATTATATTTATCCAACTCAATAAAGCAGGAGCAGGCAGGCAGATTACTGTGCCCTGAGTCAAGGAGATAATGATATCTGGCTGCTAGCTGGCCCAGAACAGGCTCCAGACGAGCTCCAGCAGACAAACACAAAGTGCTGCTAAAGGACTTGTACGTGGAGGATGTTAGCATGGGTCTTCTGTGGCCTTCTTAAGCCTGGCTCTGCTTGTGTCAGGCCTCTGCTCTTCTGTCAAAGTCACCTTGGCTCTTCACATCAATCTGACAGATACAGTAGCTCCCATTCCTACATTGTATTATGAGACTCCTATTAATACATCCACTGGATTTCAGGTATTAGCACATTTAAATATCTGTAAATCTTCAGTCATCACTTCTATTTTTGATAGATAATTGTTTTGTAGATTAAGATGTTTGTATATTGAATTAATAAAATAATTCAGTTGCACAGTGCAGAGAAGTTAACCCTCCAGCCTCACTGCAAGGAGATTTTGGGTTCTAACTTGAGCCGGCCAACACACAAACTCTGTTTTACCCTGGATTTTCTCCTTTTAATCTGGCTTCTTTCCACTAACCAAATACATGCAAGTATGTTAAATTGTCCAAAACTTTTAATTTCCCATAGTGAATGAATGTGTGCGTGAGTGGTTGTTTAAATGACCATTGTCCAGGGTGTACCTTGCCTCGGGTACAAAGTTGCTGGGTTAGGCTCTATGATCCCTATGATCCTTCACAAAAATTAGACAGTAGAAAATTAACAAATGAAAAATGGTATCATCCAAACTCGACTTTCCATCCTCTTTTGTCCATAATGTTGATGATTAAGTTGCTATGCGCGCACCAAACTTATAAAGATTTTGGAGACCTCTTAGATAAGGTCAGAAGCTGGGGATGCTAATAAATGCGAAGGCCCTATTCTCAGCAGGCGTCCAGTTTAGCCCTTTATAAACTCACAGCCAAAACACTCAACAAATAGAATAAACTATAAACAACGTCTTGTTATTTGTCGTACATTCCCAACATAGAGTAATCACCGTTGCTCTAGTGATTTCTTCTGATTTCTGTATGAATAAAAGCTCAAAAGAGGAGGCCTAATTTGCAACAAAGCTACACAAATATCCTCGGAGGTACTAGCTGTGTGAAGACAGCTCACTCAGGCAGACGGAGAGGCACTTCAAACTCACTCTGGAGCACTTTGTCTCCACAACACCTCTTCTTGGTCGTAAAGCTCTCCATTTATCCAGCCCCGTCCCACAGTCCATTCCAATTTCTACCTCTTTGAACGTGACAAGTGATAAGGATGGATTATGGTGAGAGCTGAGAATTCCTCGGGATAATCCTTCACAGACAAAACACTTAAGACACTTTGGTGCAGTTGTTCTCTTCCCTCAAAGTGCAGAGGTTTGTCATGGTATAGATGTTTGATGTTGTATATGTGTTTTAATCAACACTTTATACACATGATTTGCATTTCTGAGAAGTATTTTTGCATTGTGCAAGCACATGTAGAATGTTTTCTGATTGAGATTGAGGTAAATGACTAGGATTTATGGAGTTTGAAGGCAATATTGAAGACAAACTGTACCCCTGACAATTGTCTTAGTAGTTAGCAGACAGTGATAGTCTGTTGTAAGTTGCATGTATAAATAAGATGTCCAAGCCAAATCACAAAAAATATATGTAAAACATATAAAACAGAATGCAATGGTTTGGAAATGTTATTCCAACCATTTTTTCAGAGTAGCACAATCTATCAAGGGTTGAGACATTTTGGCATTTTCTCTGGGCCAATGCTTGTTTTAAATGGACTGAGACAAATGGAAAACTGTTCTGCAGATGCAAACCCAGTTGGACCAAGATGGCAGTGTTTCTGAATCATCTTTACATATGGCTTCTTTTTCATGATAGAGCTTTTTAACTTGTGACCTGACAAACTGTTTCAGACAGTGACTGATCCGTGCAGTGATTTTCACTACATATTAATAATAATTTAAAATTTAAACAGCTAATATGTTGTATGTTTTCTTGTGAATAAAATATGACTTTATGACATTTGTAGATTATCGCACTCGCCTTTAATTACATTTTACACAAGGTCCCAACCAGTTTATAATTTACAAACATCATGCTGTACATAATTATGCAATTGTAATGCATATTGACTGCACTATATTTTGCCTTTTTTAGATCTACTAGCAAACATGAAAAATAAAGCTGAGACTTTGTTACATCCCTGAGGCCTACTTTACAATAAACCAAGGGCATGGTAGAGAATAGCTTTGGGGTGAATTCGTAACCATTGCAGTGTTTCTGATGTCATGTCTGGGCACAATAATAAAGGGTTTGTGCGGCGGCGAATGTGTGCCATAATTGTATTTTTATGGGCTGTCTCAGCATTCTTCTTACAGCTTAAATATAAATATGAACTGTCTTAAGCTCCGTAACAACATTTGCGAAATGAGATTGTTACTGCTGTGAGATTAGTAAATGAATGTTAGTCTGTAATGGAAAAACCCCTCCGCCTCATCGTTTTACTGCATCCACGGAGAAGAACCAAGGTGCAGGAATGAGACTACTGCTGTGGATAGAGCGTAGCAAAATAACAATCTAATCACATTGTTATAGCTGGAAGATTCATATTCTGTTTTTAAGTACAACTAAATACAAAGCCAGTGTTTGTGGTAAATTTGAATACTCATCAGCATCATCAAGTATTTTGGGTTTTCTTGGTTGCATGTTTTTATTTTCAGCCTGCTTTTCATGCTCTACAAGCTGATTTGCTTAGAGCACATTTGAAGTAAATATGAATTTTGAAAAAGTTGAATTAAGCCTCCATGTATTGACTACTGCTGATCTACAATAGTGCAGAGCCATCTGAAAGGGTGCAGCTGTAAACCTCGCCACTTAGAGAGACTGAAGATACTGAATGCATGCAGAACCTCTGATGAGTCTTTTAGTATTATTGAGCGACTCTTTTAGCTTATACCGTATACGACTGATTTGAATAACGTTAAGACTAAACTATAGATCTAATTTCTTTGTACAGACCATCTGACACCCAAACCGTTAAGCAGTCATGAGTTGGTTTTCCATCATCTTATTTCATGCGTTTGGGTTTGATGTTGTAACGCCCTTACTGCCAGTGTCTGCATTTCCTCCTCTGTTTATAATATTCAATTTAGTAATAACAACCTGCGCTGCTAGTAGAGTAACTTTATAACTTGCCCAATGATAACTATTTGCAATCCTGTCTCCAGTTTTTATCATTCTCTTGTTACTTATTATAGGTTACCAACTCCAATTTCTCCATTTGAATACCTACATGCAAACATGTCTAATTTACATTTGTTTTGTTTTCTTCTTTTGCAAACTACACAAATATTTGCTTCACAGTTGGATGGTTATCCAGCTGTAGTTGTCCAGAAACTCCCAGTGTCTGTCCATGTGTCCCTCTTGTTCTTTTGTCTAAAATGTGTGGTTATTAGGTCTCCCACCTCTCCCCACCTTATTTCCCTTCCTTTAGAGCTTGGTGCTAAGTAGGGACCTTGCAACCTCCCAGCGGTCCATCTGCTTTGGCCACAGTCCCGCTAGGCTCCTTTTGAAGGTGCTTTCATTTAATCATTTCTTTTAAAAAGATTTTTTTTCCAGGGCAGTGAGAGGTCACAGATCACATCAGAGCTGCTTTCCGACTCAGTGACCATTTAATCAAGCTGAGGTCCATTTCGCCGCCACTCTTTTCAGACCACCTTTTCTTCCTGGGGCTCAGGGGTGAAGCCCGTGCCCTCGCCACTCCGAATCCCATTCCTGCCAAAGCTTTAGAGGTGAACTGGGTGACTTACACCAATTCTGTGGGATTTAGAGCTTGACTGAGTGTCCCATATAGCCCCGTAGCCTCACCTGCAATACTTCTGTTGGTCCAAACTAGACACAATCCAACACAAATATTCACAAGTGTCCACTCTTCACTTTGGTTTGTGTTTTGGTAAAAGTCAATCAACACAGCCAAAACAAAGTTATTATGTACAAACTGGGTGCAACTTTATTAGCTTATTTTATCATATTTTTAGTCAATATCACATTTGCTGTAGCTTTCCTTAAACAGTGTTATGTTAGATGTTGCAATAATTTTAAAGCTTTTTAAACCCATATTAGCTTTGCTGTACAGAGTGCTGATGAAGAAAGTCCGCGAGTGAACTGAACCAGCATGCTTGCAAACAAGCTTAATCTCTGAGGTGGAGCTTCACTCTCAAAGGTAAAATAGTCATAAGTCTCCTGCTAACAGGCATTTTGATTAGCAAAGCAACTAAAACAGAGCACTGCTATTGTGCCCGTTCCCAACAGACCCTCACAACACGTTTGGCTCTGCCGAATCTGTCCCGCTTCCTCCCCTGCCAGCGGATCCAACTCACCACTAGGTGGTGATCTGTTGACAGCTCAGCCACTCTCTTCACCCGAGTGTCCAAGACACATGGCCAAAGGTCAGATGACACGACAACAGTCGATCATCGACCTCCGGCCTAGGGTGTCCTGGTGCCACGTGTACTGATGGACACCCTTGTGCTTAAACATGGTGTTCATTATGAACAAACTGTGGCTAGCACAGAAGTCCAACAAATGTGCCGTGAGGGTCTGTTGGGAAAGTCTGGCTGAGCCCTCTGTCAAAGGGGTCTTCAACTCCCACCTCCAGGAGAGCTTCAACCAGGTCCCGAGGGAGGCTGGAGACATGGAGTCTGAGTGGACCATGTTCTCCACCTCTGTCAACGCGGCTGTTCTGAGCTGTGGCCGTAAAGTCTCTAGTGCTTGTCATGGCGGCAATTCTTGAACCCAGTGGTGGACACCAAAAGTAAGGGATGCCATCAGGCTGAAGAAGAAGTTATATCAAGCTTGGCTGGCTTGTAGGACTCCTGAGTAGCCAATGGGTACTGGCAGGGCAAGCGTGCCGCTAGCCTGGCAAGCAAGACTTGTCCTCTTTCTATTCTATACAGAGAACTAGTCTGGTAACGCTCCCATTCAAAGAGATTTCAGAGGGGTGGGACTAAGGGATGCAGAGTTAACCAATCAGAGGACATGACGCAAGTAGAGCGACGGCAGCTTTTCATAACAAACATGACCGTTTTTTCTATTAATTTTTAAACGAGGACAGCAGCAACTCAAACAGTCGTTGCGTAAGGTTTCTGTAAACGTGTTAACCGGGACTTTGCTGTGATCAATGTCGTGACAAAATAAAGCAGAATCACAGGAATTAAGTACAACACAACAAGCTTCAGCAGTCAGCTGGTGATAAAATTAAGCACTGAACTCCATCGAGCTTTGGTAAAGTTGTGCTGTAGCCCTGCTGAGTGTCTTAGACCATCGTTAATTCTTAATTACAATATGAATTACCATGAGTCTAACTTTATTCTTAATAAGGCCGAAATTTTAAAGTGCCACTCAAATCAGTTACCAAAGCTAAAGTAAATAAATTGTGCCAGTCGATGAGAAATAAAGACATTTCTAACATGTTTTATTTATTAAATGTAGCTCTAGCTGCTTTAAATACTTTGTGACCTTTATCTTACCTACAATAAAGTTTATAGTTTACATAAAAATGCTTTTTGCTCTTTACTGTGTAAAAGCTGTTCATTTGCTCATACATCAACTTGTTTACCCATGTAACATTTTTAAATAATAAAAAATTATCACAACTAGTCAAAAGGGTTTTATTTACAGGACACATGCAAGCAGTTACAACCACACACAATCAAACGTGTATAATTATGTATGTGGTTCACAGCAAGAACAGTGAATAAAAAAATATTTAAATATGCCTACTATATAAGGACTGATCAGGTATTGCAGAGCAATCTAGTGTTCACCTCATAACTACACAGGGATGTAAGATTCTTTTTCTTCCATGTATCCATGTACTGCATGTGTGGCAGGAAAAATCTTTGAGGTGTAGCTGGGATATCTCATGTATAATCTTAAGATTTGTGCAGTTAAAATGTGAATACAGGAGGTGTTACGGGAGAAATGTAACGTCCAATATAACGTGCTCTGTAACTGAATAATATATTATCCAAATTCAGTGCAAGCAGTATTAGAGCTGAACAGATGTTTGGTTTCCTGAAGTATTTCTCCAAGAATACTGTGCAGTTTATCTATAACATCACATGCTCATAGAAGTAGAGGAGTAGGCTCTTTACAACCTTGAAATGGAATGCAAAATGAGAGACATTAAGTGCAGCTCAGATAGACTGCTGCCTTAGTTTTTGGAAAGTTGTTGTGCTGCTGTACAGAGCTTTTTTCATTACTCCAGTCTCCAGATCCACAGTGTCAGTACAGGTGAACTCCAGACCAGCAGATGTAGCCACTGTCAGTACAGGTGAACTCCAGTGTCCAGATGGAAGTGTACCTGAAAGACAAAACACACAACTAAAATGTCAATCTCACTAAAAAGTAACAATAAATACAAAGGTGTAATTTATATTTTTGATGGATATTAAGGGTGCAGTTTATGATTTTACCTCTCAAGACAAAACATAGTTTATAATAAGTCTTAACTACATTTTAACAGAGACAGCTTTAGTAACTAATAGGGGCTGGTGGACTACAGTGGCGTAACATAAACTTTATTACATTTTGTGTCCCTCTTATAGTGGAGGAAGCAGACACAGGTCACACACACAGCCTTCAGCCTGCAGTCTCACTGCCCTGTGGGCAGAAAAGACTGCCCAAACTTTAACCAGGACCTCTGAACCTATGATGTATGATTTTTTTTTCTTTTTTTTTTTATAAAATTACAGCTCAGATATTGGGAGAAATGTAAGGTCATTTTTTTTAATAAAATAAAGACTTAAAGACTGTAGGACACATTTAAGGAGTGAAGGGAGTGTAAAAATACTCACCCGCTTTGTCAGAAGTCTGCAAATCGCCTCGTCTCGCAGCGTTACAGCTCTCATTTTTAGCCTTTCTTGCTGGCTCTCTTGTCTGTTGCTTCAACACAGCGGACAATGGAGACACAACGACTGGAACTTTTTTGCAAAAGTCAAAGCACGCCAAAACATCTTTAAGAGTTGTCATGACTGTCTTGATCACAGAAGCAAAACAAGTTATGAAACTATCCGTCCATTAGCCTCTGCGTAGCCTCCACCAAAAACACGTTTCAGGCACAGAGTGTGATGCAGCTCCTAATGCCCCGCTCTGATTGGTTTGGCTCCAAGGGAGGCGGAGAAATCATTGGCTTATGGAGCGTTAGCGTATGGCAAGCCAGGCTAGCGTGCCGCAACATGGGCGGTTGTGGAGACAAAAACTTGGGTCTGGGAGGAGTTTGAGGAGGCCATGGAGAAGGGCTATCGGTCAACCTTGAAGAAATTCTGGTAAACCAGCGCCTCAGGAGGGGGAAGCAGTGCTTCACCAACACTGTTTACAGTGGGGGTGGGGAGCTGTTGACCTCGACTGGGGATGTTGTCGGGCGGTGGAAGGAATACTTTGAGTATTTCCTTAATCCCACTGAGACACCTTCCGCTGAGGAAGCAGAGGCTGGGGACTTGGAGGTGGACTCACCATCACCCAAGCCGAAGTCACCGAGGTGGTCAAAAAGCTCCTCGGTGGCAAGGCACCGGCAGTGGATGAGATCCGTCCTGAGTACCTCAATTCTCTGGACGTTGTAACCCTGACACAGTGCTAGTGATTATGTCACACACGTACCTGCAGGCGCGAGGGTGTAGAAAAACCTCACGTAGTTATCGTGTCTCCAGGTGAGTGGATCATCATTCGAGTCTACAGCCCCTCCTCTGAGTAACGCATAAGCACCGTGACTGCTTGGGAAGCGGTTAGCGTCAGTGAGGCAGCGCAGCTCATGCAAAACCCTCTTTAACCCTTTGTTCTCCACTCCTAGCGTCTCTGAGTGTGTATAGGTGTGTAAACATTAAATGCTTCATAGATTACAGTAAATTTAAACTGTGCATCCCATTAGTGTCTCACTAAAATGATAAACTGTGGTTACCGTGTCGCTTGTGCCCCCGTGGGGTTGGATTAATAACAGTGCGGTATGACAATAATAATAATAGCTGTTGTCCTGTTGGCTTCATCGAACCAGGACCTTAAGTGTGCACTGGGGCGGTTTGCAGCCGAATGTGAAGCAGCTGGGATCAGAATCAGCACCTCCAAGTCTGGGGCCATGCTTCTTGACCAAAAAAAGGGTGGTTTGCCCTCTCCAGGTTGGAGGAAAGTTCCTGCCTCAAGTGGAGGAGTTCCTGTATCTCGAGGTAATACGGCCATTGTATTGATCTGTCGTGGTGAAGAAGGAGCTGAGCTAAAAGCCGAAGCTCTCAATTTACTGGTCAATCTACGTTCCTACTCTCACCTATGGTCATGAGCTTTGGGTCATGAATAAAAGGACAAGATCCCGGATACAAGCGGCCGAAATGAGTTTCCTCCGCAGGGTGGCTGGGCGCTCCCTTAGAGATAGGGTGAGGGGCTCATTTACCAGGGAGGAACTCAACATAGAGCTGCTGCTCCTCCACATCAAGAGGAGCCAGCTGAGGTAGGGTCCCCCCGGCGGTAGAACTGGCGGAAGTGTCTGTGGAGAGGGAAGTCTGGGCGTCTCTGCTTAGACTGCTGCCCCTGCGACCCGGCCCCAGATAAAGTGGAAGAAGATGGATGGATGCTATTCTTCTGAGTCTAGACTCACGTCTGAAAAATGATTTCATAACTTGTGGATTACCTAAACTAAATGTTTATCTGCTGTTTTAGTCCCCCACTGCTGTCAGAAAGAGAGGATAATGTGGATTGGTCAAACGTGGGTTTGTTTTAGTGCTTTAAGCCCAAGTGTCGCTGTCAGGACTGAAAAAGTTGGATTGTTTCATCCCTAGCTTAAATTTAAACAGTTAAGAGCTATTGTTAACTGTTTTGTAATTTGAAATATTATGACTCCAATCACCTTTGACCCCTAATGAGATTGAGAAGATGAATGAATGAGTGAATCTACAGCACTTCATCTGTCCTCTCAATCTTCATATTAACTGAAATACTCTTTTTACACACTGTCAGTAAACGCACCAGTCATACTGTGATCTAAACAAAGCAGTGATCATTAATTGTGATTAGTTTAGCGACACCTAATTTCCACAGATATGCTGCGTGCCTTATTTCAGTGCTTGTGTATGTGCGTCTGCTGTTGAAGCAGTATTGATCTGTTTTGCTGCCAGTCGATGATGGGTGTGGTGTTTTCCATGCTTATCAGACTGTAATCACTCAACTGAGGGAAAACTATCACTTTTTGTTCCGCGTGATGTTCCAAAGGTTACCCCATGCTTTAATTCCATCATGCATTCAATAGATATTGGACACTTTTTTGTCTCTCTTCTCTTTTCCCTCGTCTGTGTCCTGAAATGATGCATTCCTTTGGAGAAATAGCCGCTGGTCTGTTGCTCTGAGCCATTAGCAGACTGAAGCCATTATTCATGTGTGACTCGGAGCCATCACAATGAAAGCCCTGTTGTTTTATTTTTCTCTCTTCTGTAGCATCTGCAGTCCTGTCCATTTTGTCGTCTCCGTCTTATGTAGACAAAGAAATGGTCCAGGAGTGGTTGGCAGTAGAAATAAAATGCAGTGTTGTGTTTTAACGGCCTCTCCACTGTGTGTGCATATGTGTGCACTCACGCATGGATATGAGCCGGAGATTGCCTTTTTTTACAGCCTTTCAATCACAAAGAACTAAAAAGGTACACATGGAAAGACCAAATGTACATTCACTAGTCATGGCGAATATAGGTTGTGTGTGTCATATACATGCTGGCTGGCCACTTTATTAGATACATTAGGTAAGTGCATCTAATCAACAAATCACATAGCAGCAACTCGGTGCATTTCGCCATGGTGAAGACAAACTTGGTGAAGTTCAAACCAAAGTGGTTATTTGAGTTACTGTTGTCTTTCTATCATCTCGAACCAGTCTGGTCATCCTCCTCTGACTTCTTGCATCAGCAAGGCATTTTTGTCCTACTCTCTGGATATTTTCTTTTTTTTTCCCCCAGACCATTCTCTGTAAACCCTGGAGATGGTAGTGTGTGAAAAGTGCAGGAGATCAGCAGTTTCTTAAATATTCATACCAACAACCATGACATGTTCAAAATGACGTGTCATGGTTGGTTTGAACTTCAGTTGGTGGGTCTTGAACATGTCTCAGACGTTGCAGCCATGTGATTTGTGCTGATTTGGGTAGATGATGTATAAGCTGCAAAAACATTTTTTTTTTTTTTTTGTCAATGTTTTAGGGAAAAAAAAACAATATATTTTTGTTGTACTGGGTCAGGCATTTTTAAAGATATATAATACTTTTTGAAAATTTGTATTTAAATGTGATATTTTTATGAACTACTCAAATCAACGTCATATTGTGTGACAAGCAAACAATTTAATAAATAAAATTAAATCATAATAAATAAAATAAAAAAGAAGATAATAATTTCTTTAAAAAACTCTTTTTAGGCATGTGCCTTTTTTCTCTGCACAAATGTGCACTTTTTTATTAATGATCGTGCAAAATGGTTTACCTTTTTTAGCCTCCAAAGAAATTTTTATTTAATTTTGACAAGTCTTGATAAATTGCTTGTGGTACTTGCTCAAGGTCTTCTCCTTCTGTTCCACCAGTATTTTTCAATATTTTTTATGATTTTACTTTTTCATAATTTTGAACATCATACCATATGACCAACTCCATCACACCACAGTTCAAAACATGTCTATACAATGCATTTAGCATTCTGCTAATGAATCTTTTAAAGTAAATACACCCAGAAGACTCATTATGGACATGAATTATCAACTGTTTTGCTATTATCTATTCATTTTTAAAAATCAGTCGTATTATTTGCCTTACCTCAAAATTTATCTGATTTGATAGTGATGACAAAGCCTCACTATGTATTTTTACTTGAAAAAGATACATTAATTAAACTACGCCACTTTATATTTGATAGTTTTTATCATAAAACAGTAAAAACAACCTGTTATTTCTCCACTATTTAGCAATGAGTACTGCAGCACAGTGCAACAGCTATAGCCACAGTTTGACCAGGACTCTCTCCTGTGTGAGCTTCAGGTTGGACCTCGTCTGAGAAAACAACACTCTCAAACTGTTTTGGGCTTTTTCTGACACAGCAAACACCAAAACTTCAGCTAAAAAGACTTAATTCAGGCCTCCATAAAGTAGGTGTCACACAAAGGAACTCAGGGGAAGTTTCAAAGATTAACATAGATTAACTGTATAATTTTTTTTTTTTTTTTTTTTAGAAATATGTATTGAAAATGTAAGTTTAGGTTGTATGGTGTGACGCCACACATGATAATAGTTGTCACACCATATGATGTTTTGCCCTCAAAGCTCACTTTTGGATTGTTAAAAAGGCTACAAAATACTTAACATGTCATCAGACTTTTGCTATCAGTTAACAACACTTGTAAATATTCCTGGATCTACAAATTTGCATTTTAGTTACACTTTATTTGCACATATGCTGTTATTATTAAAGTTAGACATAGCCCGAACAGTCACACCATGACATTTTTGACATTTGAATCTAAATTTAAAGTCCAAGTCTCAAAAACGAACTGCATCTTTACTATGTCTTAATAGATCCATGTTAGAAGAACATTTTAAACTACTTTATGTCTTAAAATAAATACATTTTAGTAAAGTTTGATGCTACGGGCACTGAAAATTAGATGTGTTGTCATTGACCCTTTTGCATTTAGAAGCATTTTAACAGGTGTGCCTAATAATGTGGCCAGGGAGTGTACAGAGTAGTATTGTTTTCAAATGTTGTTAAAACATAATAAATTTCATTACATTGCAAAAAGAGTATAATCTTTGTTGTTTAATTATTTTTATTTATTTTTTTAATCATTTTTCATGATACTGCCTTGATTCGAGTCAGGTTTATGTTTGACCTTCCCCTAACAAAAAGTTGTAAACATGTCTAGATCTAAACTAATATTGTAAGACTAACAGTAGCAAGGACACTATTTGTTATTGGTGTGAGAAAACCCGAAACAGCCTTAGACAATATAGCCCTTTAAATTCAATGTCCAGGCTTGTTTATAAGTTGAAGGTCAGGTGGAAACTGTGATAAAAAGTTTGTAGGACAGTAAACAGTAAGGTATAAGTTCCACATTATCAACCAGTGCAAAAACACAACTTTGCCCAAGCTTTTTCTGCAGACATTTGGATTTTATTGCCTCTTTTTAGGGGTGTTTTGCTATACTTTTTTTGGCTTGCCACACAGAGTCAATGATTTGCATATTGATTTGGCCAAGAGTTTACACCAGAAGCCCCTCCTGATAGAACCCTCTCCATTTATACATGTTTGGGACCGACACAATGAGTACACGGGCCAGATTTATGACTAATTTTACAATGTATAACAGTGTCATAAAGAAATGCAGAGTTGGAATTGTGATTAATATTCTTACATTCACCGCATTCAGTGTGAATTGAACTATACCTGCTGCATGTGCTTATCCAGAAGGGCTGTGGGGTCCGTGCCCTCACAGACCTCCTCATCTTCAACACTGACCTTTGACCCCACTTATCGCTGATGCAGCGGCCTGTCAGAGATGAGCCTGCGTGTCCTTCAGCCGCTCTACTTGTAGAGCCGTGTGCCTACTGTAAACACACTCGTACATGAGGCACACCGATGTGGTGTTGCTCATACATCATGCTGCTTCAGTCCCCTTTTGACCTGGGCTTTGTTTTGTGTTTGCAGCTTAGCTTCAAATGAATCTGAATGTGTTATGCGGGAGTGACGGCCCATGGCAGCAGTAGTAGTGGACTCTCATTAACCTCCCTAACTCCTGTCTTCTCACCAAGTCTCCTTCATCAGCTCATCCAGGCCTGAAGTGACACATGGGCCTCTGGAGTGTCAGCGGCAATAAAGATGCCGCCACTTCACCATTTTAATTGGAACTTGTGCTGTTGATGTGTGAACAGCTGTAGGACAGAGAAGGGCAGATCTATCATTCCTGCCCTCTGCGGACCGCCTGAGGTCAAATGGCAGCAGTTATCCAGACAGGAAACCCCCAACGCTCCTGTTTATTTATGATTTTATTGTACCATCGCTTCCTTCCTCTCGCACTCCCATCTGCATGTGTGCAAACCACAGACAGACAGATACAGACAGAGGTTGGCCACATATTCCCCAACACATCTAAACACTTACACTTACCACTTGTGTGAATTCTAGACTCCCGGCAGACATGAATCCATTATTCATTTAAAATGACTCATTTCTCGCCCTGTGGCTCCTGGCACTAGTGTTGCGTCTGTCCAATAGGCATATTTTTCTAATTAATTCAGATTGTATGAGAAAACAAAAATAACATATTTACTCTGAACCTTTATGTTACAGAAATGAAAGCGTGAAACAGCGCTGGTGGCAAATAGTCTTTGACCCATTGTAATGCTGTACAATATAATAGAAATGTAGGCTACTTTTGTTTACTATTAACTATGGCCGTTAATGTAAAACATAAGCAGTAAAATGCTGCTGGTCTCTTCACTTGTTTCTTTATGGGCAGAGTAGAGTACTTAGGCTGCAAAACATGCAATGCTGTTCTATAGAGGACCAAGATTGGTTTAAAATTAAAAGCATATATTTAATAATTTTTTTCTCTTCTTGTCTGAAAAGGATCCTTTTTAGGTCAGACAACATATATGATAAAAATTACATTTTTATTATATAGATACAAATGTAATTATTTTTATCTATATGATAATATTGCATAGATATGTTTTTATGCTAATTATCATTAGTGTTTTAGCATCTGCAGAGCCTCCACAGTCATTTTACGCTGCTCTGGTCGATTTTACGATAGGTCTATTTTTGACATCATCCAAGATAAAAAAGACAAATTAATTGAATTATTTAGTTTTTTTGCTCAGTCTGCAGGCATGCTTGGTCACATTGCGGTTGTTATGGTTAGCAGCAGGCAGACTTAAAACAGAAGCACAAGATTGGCCTGATTACATGACTTAATCAGATCATTTAAAAAAATTCCTTGATGGGCACCCGATACTGAGATCGCTGTCATATCTGTTTTAACCTGTTACTTTAGTCTTACTAGTTGCAAAGACCTTAGAGCTATCAACGGCAGTAAGCACAAACTCTATAGACTGTACATAGACACTGCGCCATTGCACTTTGTCTTAAGAACTGCTGTTTGTTAGCTTACTACAAAATCTACATTGTAATAGTTTTACAGGTGTTTAAATATTATTGTTGAGTCTGAATTATTTGCATTAATTTTATTGCCAGGTTGCTTTTTTACTTTATGATCGATCTAACTTGCAAACAACAAGCACCTACAGATGTTACAGTCAAAGGGCTTGTTTAATGTTATTTTTAATAATTTACATCTCCTGTATACAATGTCACTTGATGTAAAATACTTAGTAATGATTCTCCTTGAACTCTTTTCCATAAATATGCTTTAATGAGTTGGACATATATTCATATATACAGTATTACAAAACCTATGCAATGTGCTGACAGAAAGAAGCAAAGATCATTACAGCACACATTCACACAGGTATCATTACTATAGACAGTCCGTCTCCCTCTTCCTAATTCAAATATTTGATAAGGCGAGACACAATGGTGCTTTGCATACAGTTAGATAGCAATCTAAATAACATTTACATGTCATTTACGTCTATTACCTTCTTTTTGAAGAGCCGTGTCAGCACTGTGTGCATATTAAAACGCATATTTATTCCACTAGCCAGCATGGTTCCTTAGCAGAATTTGCAAATTAATGCAAATAAGGGTTTCCTCCTAGACAGCTTTTGAAAGGTAGTGGTTACAGGACTGGTTGTGAAAATTGAAGACCCAGTATTTGATCATTTTTGGATGTGATGTCTTAGTTGATGCAGGTTCTGGGGTCATGGTATAAATGTCAATGGAGTGTTTTTAGGTATTTGAAGAAAGGATTCTGGGAGGGTTTCTTCTTTTGGGTTTGGACTTATATTGAACCGTACATGTGTGAGCGAGCCTTATATATATATATATATATATATATATATATATATATATATATATATATATATATATATATATATATATATATATATATATATATATATACTCATAGATGTCTGCAAAGGCACTGGCCCTGTCTTACAATGGTAAAGATGTAGTATAGTGAAGTTAGTTTTGTTGGTCCGTATGTCAAAATGGTACAGAATCCTCTAAAACACTCCTGGATGTAAACAGTGATCTGGATCCATCCCAGAATTAATCATTATGTCTGTGGCCCATTGCTAATGCAAAAATTGTTCATAACAAAACCATAATTCCGTATTTATTAAAGCACAATTAGTTGACAGCATTTATCACATTTTTCTAAAACTTTTGCACGCTACTGTAGTTAGGACAGCATATGCAATTGTTTCCCTCTGTCCAAGTAATTTCTATGTTGTTCCACTCTCATCTCTTCATTATGAAAGCTTTTTGTGGCGACCAGAGAAATGTTGATGTAGGCGGTGGAAGGAGCGAAACGGGCGTGGACGGTGGAAAGGGAGGAGAGCATGAGAAGGAGAGATTGGTTTTCATGCCTGGTAGTCAGCGAGCCTGTAAATCTCCCAGGAGCGCAGTGGAAGACAGCAGAAGGTTGATAGTCATCCATCACTTGTGACAACCCTACTGCTCTGGAAGGGCCTGACAGCACAGCCCTGCCTCAGAGAGTGCACGCGAGCGAGAGAACACAAAAAAACAAGACGAAAGATAAATAGAAAGAGATGCTGCCTGCAGAATGAGCAAATTAACTCTTCCGTGGTTTAAAAAAGGATGGAGAGAAGAGAGTGAGGAAAGGAGGGAGGAGTTGAAAGAGGAATGAGCTGAGGGTAGAGGACATAAGGCAGGAGCAGAGGAGCATCTCACACAGTGCAGTTGTGGTGCTGTTAGTAACATTACTACAGTGCATTCATTCATTTTATTTAGCATATTCCCATTCCTATCTCAGCAACTATGGGCTTTAGGTGGGGTACACTCTGGACAATGGCCAGTTCCGATTCTCCAATTCTTCTAACTTGCATATCTTTTGGCTGTAAATAAGGAGGATAAGCAAACTCCATATCAGGCCAGCCCGAGGATCGAACCTGCAAACTACTTGCTGGGAGGCCAGAATGCTAACCACTCTCCCAGTGTGTACCCCCATTTACAGTATGTTTTAGGACTATTTTATACATTTCTGTGACTATTATTGTCAATACAAATAAGTTAATATTGTATGTTTCTGAAGTATTTGCATGGTGGTATTTAGAGATTAGAGAGAGATTTTTACACAATGTTTTAGAGGGATAAGGTTCTGCTGTGGATTAGACTTTTGTCTATACAAAAAATCTAGCTGAGATGGTTTTGTTTTGTTATGGCTGCCACTTATGCACACTCATGTAAACTGTGCAACTGATATCAGTGAAAACAATAATGAAACAGTAATGTAGATGAAAGCTGTCGGTTGCTGATTAGCATGCTAACTAAACATAACAAGAACAACAACAATAGCTCCCTCACAAGCTTGTGTTTTATAATACACTGTTAGTAATTACTGCTTAGCTCCTCGCTTCAGGATTAAAATGTTGTACAAATATGTATAATGTTGGGGTCTCAATGTTGTTAGGGCCACAGTCTTGATGTGAAAATGGTGCATGATCTTTTGTGAAAAGAATTGTTATTTCCTGGCCAAAAAAAAATTGTTTGGCTACATGTTATTAATGTCTGAAGTGGTATGGAAACCTGTGTTATTTCTGTCTTTTGAACTATATGACTGAAGATAGATACATTTTAGTAAAAGATAATTCAGTATTTTAGCCACCCAGAATATGGTACAGTACACAATAATATATCAAAATGTATCCGAGGCTAACCTCTGTAACCAGGAAAAACGTAATAAAGAATAAATCAGAATGAATAAAAGACGAACGAGCTATACTATAATATTTAGTGTCAAGTGGATCTGGGGGTTATATTCTATGCTTTTTACAGAATTTATAGCAGAGAAGGTACAGAGGGACAGGCTGGTAATAAAAAGGAACTGTGTGCTCTGAGAATATATATGGTCTTATTGCCTTGGAGCTGTCCAAATACCCTGTCAATTAAACAGACACAGTCCCTACATATCTGACAATCTGTGGCCAGCTGACCATGAAGCGTTGCTCACATATCGACTCCAAAAAGGACAAAAACACACACAAAGGCAGTCATTATCAAATCACAACATGGATGTGTGATCTTATTATGGCTACTGCTGCGCTTCTCAGCCGTGTGCACTGTGCGGCCTGGTAATTAAATGAAGGCAATGAAAGGCTTCCTCCGCGCTAATGTTTATCTGTAGCTAGGTTTATTGTTTCAGCCGTAAAATATTCACAGCACAAAAGGTTAATGGTGGCGATAGTGTGGTTTGTTTGAATAAGTGTACATGTGGTGTGTTGATATGTGTGTGACCTCTGTGTCTCTGGAGGATACTAGCCATTGCTGTCACTCAGAGCCAAAGAGAAGGACTAATTACAGAAGTTCAGTTGTACATGACCATGCAATAGTAGACAGCAATTGCCTTTTGACATGGCAGCCAATAGAGAAATTTCCTAGTAGGAGTTGTGAATGGTTTAGCAACTTAACAAAAACTTAACTAACATTTTGCATATTTGTAATGTATGATGAAGACATTTCCCAAAACATATATTACCTTTGTTTGCATACAAAGTCATATTGTTTTTTGATTGAGTACTACCACTATGCAGTAAACTCAATACTCAACACATATATTATTGTGTATTACTAGAGGTAAGTTTGATGGTCTTTTGAATTATTATTTTGAAATATAATAGCTTTACTTGAGGGTAAATTGTGGTTAGTCTACTGTCTTTGGTTCCCTGCCCACAATCACCTCAGAAAGAGTACATCCAAAGCAACAATATGACTGTGGAGGTTATGTGCATCTATAACATTTTTAAAAAGGTGTGATACTGCTGCTTTATATACCACCAGAGTTGACAGTGGTCATCAGGGATTGAAACTGTCAGCATCAGCATGGCACTGAAAGAACGGGGGAATGTACGGGACAACAGGACTAGGAAGTGCATGTCCAGAGGAGTCTGGTGTTGTGACATTGCTGCTGTTCAGGTGCTCTGGTAACACTGACAGGGTGTACCTCTGAACAGACTGTCAGGTAAGGCTTGGCACCTTACTCAAGGTCATGAGCTGTTCCTTCTTGTCACACACAAACAGATACACACATGCGCACACATGTACTATACAGTATGGAGTGGACCCCTCCTCAAACTACACCCCCCATTCCGCTGTGTCCCCTTGTAACTCCTCATGGCGTGCACACTTAGGTGGATGCCCTCTCTTGTACTAGACCTCCTGCCCTGTGTGTCCCCCTGTGTTGCCCTGTCACACTGGCAGCTGCCACTTCCTGCCTCTTGGTGACCTTCCTCACTGTCACAGGGTCTTGCAAAAGCTATGATGGGCCACTCCAGTTGGCCTTTACCTTAAGAACACCCTGGTGAGTCACCTTAAGGTTGCCCAAAATTAAATGCTTCCATTGTTTTTCTTGCTAACCTTACTGATAGGAGATCTTGAAAGGTAAATATGACTAAATTTGTTTTACAATTACATTTCACCATGTTATTTTTGATAGTGTGGTCCATTTACAATTCACTAATTTCCTTTGTTTTCAAGGCTCTGTCAAGTCAATCATAAGTGTATCATGTGTACTGATCCTCCTGTCTGTATGATTCATGTACCACAGTAAGCATGTACATGATAAAGTAGGGGCAATGTAGTGGTGCACGTGTGGGCCTGTATCCTGCCCCTGGCAGTGTCAGGTAGACTCTGTTCTGTGGACTGCTGGCACGCTGTGCATCAGTGATCACACTGATCAAAGACAACAAGAGAAGAACAGGCAGCTCTGCCAGCAGCCATCAGCTGTCTGTCTGTGACGCCTATGGACAGGCCTCACACATTTTTATGTTGCAGATCTAGTGCACTCAGTCATTCATTCAGTCAACACTGTACAGGTAATCTCTGCATTTCATTTTTCCAATTTAAGGAGGAATTCTAGTAATAATTCAAATTCTGTATATTTTGTGGCTACTTGAAGCTGAAGTTTCAGCTCATTGATCATCAAAATTGTGATTATTGGATATTTTTATAAAATAAACACATGCTAAAGAGAAGAACATGAGTGGGCCTTAATACACCACGTGGAGATTTTACACAATTTTGTTTACTTCTTCTTTAAAGGAAGACATTAAACAAATAGATTATTCCAACAGTTTGGAAACTGTTGAGCTATCTCTTTCAGTGCAGTCAACATTTCCATGGCCACAAAGTGTTTATTCTCTTTGTTGGGGCCCCAGCCCACACTTTCCAAATGGCTTCTTTAATAATTTATCTTGTATTCCTGGAAGAAGCCAGAAGGGCCACAGCCTGGATCGATGGAGATCAAAAGACAGTGTTTGGTCCGAAATGCAATCCTATCCCAAAGCAGCACCAGTACAGCTATTTTAGTGCAGCGCCCTGTAGTGAGTCGGACAGCTGGATGCAGACTGGTTTGTTTAAAGGTGAAGGCAGCAGTTGGGTCAGACATAAGTCATTCTGAATGTCACATAAAACATTTTGAATCATGGTTACAGCCAGCAGCACATATCTCAGTCATGACTGTATAAGACCTCTGGAGGCAGATCAAGTCTGTTTGCTTGTAAACAGACTGCACTCTCAGATCACTTTTGTATTTGCTTTGATTGAAATGTTTTCTGTCCTAAAAATGCTCAATCTCAGTTTGCCCCACAGGTGAAACGACAAAAAAAGAACATGTGGAAAGGCAGAACGTAAATGGCAAAAAAATAAATTATTAATTCATCTGGATCTTTATAAACAATCATTGCAAAAATATAACCTTGAACTGAGGAATGCAAGGAATATCTTTCTGTCTCAGATTATAAATTCACAAAAATAAATAAATAAATAAATGATAATAATGCACGCACTCTCTTTGCTACTATTGACAGACTTACTAATCCTCATTCATTTTTGCCTGCTGATTTTCACTCTCAAGTCAAGTTATGTAATGAATTTGCCATATTCTTTAATGAAACAATACAGAAAATTAGACATACTATCACCCTGTCTCTGCATAAAAACTACTTTATCCAGCAATTAAATGAATTAAAATGTGTTAAAATGAGCAACTTTGAGACTATAGATCAAAAGACACTTAGAGAAATTGTATCTCACCTCAAATCCTCCACGTGCTGCCTTGATCCACTGCCTACAGATTTTCTAAAAAAAGGTTTTTCCTTGTGTGGAGAAAGATCTTCTACAAATTGTCAACATTTCTTTGGTTTCTGGTGTTTTTCCTGAGGCCCTTAAAACGGCAGTGATCAAACCACTTTTAAAAAAGCCTAATTTGGACCCAACTATTCTTAATAATTATAGGCCTATATCAAATTTGCCATTCACCAGCAAAATTATTGCAAAAATTGTTTTTAGACAAGTTATGCATTTTTTAATTGTAAATAATTACCTTGACTCCTTTCAGTCTGGATTTCGGGCCCATCACAGTACTGAGATGGCTCTTGTCAAAGTCCTTAATGACCTTTGTTCTGATTTAGATTCTGGTAAAGTTTCCATTCTTGTGCTGCTAGATTTGATGGTAGCATTTGATACGGTTGATCATAGTGTCCTACTACATAGATTGGAGCACATCTTTGGATTTTCATCTACTGTCCTAAGCTGGTTTAAGTCGTACCTCAGTGTCAGAGACTATTTTGTGTCAATTGGTGACTGTAGTGCTGATAAATTTCCAGTAACATGTGGCGATCCTCAAGGTTCAATCCTTGGCCCTCTATTATTTAATCTTTATATTATGCCATTAACCAAACTATTTCAAAATTATAATGTTTCCTATCATATCTATGCAGAGGACACACAAATATATGTTTCTGTCACTCCAGATGATCATAGTTGTTGTGACTCACTAGTGTAGTATATGAATAAAGTGGGTCAATGGATGTGCAATAATTTCCTTCAGCTAAATGAAGATAAAACTGAGGTTATTGTTTTTGGTTCCATAAAAGATAGACAAAGTGTATGTGATCAGCTCGATGGTCTGTTTTTTACTTGCAAAAATCAAGTAAAAAGTCTTGGTGTTACTCTTGACTGCGACTTGACTTTCAATAGTCATATTAAAATGATAACAAAGTTGTCATTTTATCATCTAAAAAACATTTCACATTTCAGGGACTTTATATCCAGACAAGACATGGAAAAATGGGTTCATGCATTTATTTCAGGCTGGACTACTGTAATGGTCTATTCACAGGTCTCTCAAAGTCAGCTGTGAGGCAGTTACAACTGATACAAAACGCCACAGCCAGAGTGGTCAAAAAAAAAAAAAAAAAAAAAAAAAAAAAAAGACACCATATTACCCCTGTATTAAGATTATTGCACTGGCTTCCAATGCTTCAAATAATTGACTTTAAAATTCTTTTGATGGTTTATAAGTCTTTGAATGGTCAAGGTCTAAAATATTTATCTGACCTTTTAATCCTATATGAAACCCGTAAACCTCTGAGATCAGGTGGCACTAGTCTATTGGTAGTTCTTTGAGTCCAGACTAAATATGGTGAAGCTTCATTTAGTGTCTATGCTTCCCAACGGTAGAACTCCTTACCCGAAAATCTTCGGCTTGAAACATTGCTTAACACGTTTAAGTCTAAATTAAAGACCTACCTTTTTAGCGTAGCCGACGATTATTATTATTATTTATTTATTTTACTGTATGTACAGTATTTTAATTGTATATGGATTTTTTTATCCTAATTTTGTGCTTATTTCTATTATATATGTCACTTAAACTCTTGTTATTGTTTTTACTGTTGAACTCCATTTAAAGCACTTTGGGTCTTTCACATGAAAAGTACTATACAGATAAACTTGACTTGACTTGTAAATGGTTGCAGGTTCATTTGGTTTGATCATTTGAGTGTGTTGTGACCTGTCTCATTCTGCCATTAATTGATAATGATGGCCGGCGACTTTGACATGCTTTAGACCTGACACCTTTGACAGTGTGGATGTTTATCTCCTGTAACTCAGTGCTTCAGAAAAACATTAGTAATTGTAACCAAACATGGTAGTCCAGTCACCTCTGCCAAGACGGTGGTCTGATTTTGCCAAAAAAAAAATCAGAAAATCAGTAAATGGCCAAGTAACAAATGATTAGTTTTTGATGTAGATTCATATCACAAGGATCCAAGATTGTTTTTTAAGATATGTATCTTGCAGATAGGTCTAATTTTGTCTGTTAGAAGCATCACTCTTATTGTCCCTGGTGGATTTTCATGAAACTTTTTGGAACGGTCACAAATAAGGAAAGGAATAAAATAATAGTTTTTAATTTTGATTCAGAATTCTGAATAAGGTGGAACTGTAATGCCTTGGTCCACATTCTTGTAAAAAAACAAATAGTTAAATCATCTAAAATTTGCACACAGAATGAAGGCAAACTTTATTTGTTTCACATTACACATTTGTCATTGCTTTCAATGTAAAATACTACTGTGAACAAAGCTATACCATATCCTATTATCAAATTAAACAAAAGTGATATTGTTGGTAGATTTTTCTGTCAACCAAGACCAGAGGGAAATGTCCTGTGTGCTTACATTTGTGATAAGTGCTGCTGTTTGCAGATGGAAATGTGAGCACAATTTCATGCAAAAATGACTTCAGATTTGCACTTGTAGTATCTGCATATGTACAAAGTCAGCCGTGACAACATAAACTGCCACATATTTTTTATTTATAAAAGTTTCATTTTTTTTCTATCCCTTATCCTCAGTACATCCAACCCATCTCCAATAAATTCATAATTTAATCCTGGTTTATAGCTTCTGCACTGTGTTCGCAATAATTCTTTAGCACCTGCCTGTTTCTGATATTGGTTGCCTTACCATTTTACATACACCAATCAGGTATACCATTATGACCACTGAGATTATCTCTTCATCATGACACCTGTGGGATATATTAGGCAGCAAGTGAACATTTTCTCTTTAGTCATTTGATATGTTAGGAGCACAAATATGGTCATATCAATCATAAGGATTTGCTGAAGAAGTTAATGTTGGTTCTGATAGAAAGGTGTCAGAATACACAGGGTGGTCATAATGTTATGCCTAATCAGTGCATGTTATACTCCATCTAGAAAAGTGGGAGCGTATTTGATGTTGAATTATGTATGCTGTTTATTTATCTCTAGGTCTGAATGTGCTTTTCTGCTTGCATTTAGAGCACCAGTCTCTCTTTCTGGCTTCCAGTGTCAGTAATCTTGACTTAGGCTGTGTCCCTCTCACAGATTCCTCTGGGTTAACCAGGCCCAACAACTAGATTACAAACATGGAGTGTGCTAAAGCTAAGGAGGAAGACAATCCAAATTTGTTGTGGATAAAGAAGAATGAAGAAGGAGGCAGTGCAGTCAAAGGAAGCCGGTGGAGTCGGAGTGAGGCTGTATTTGCCTGAGGGGGAAAGGCTGAAAAGTAGCGCTCGCAACAGATGTGCGGGGCAGTAAAGTGTAATTGAAATGCCAGCAGCAATGGTCTTATCTCCCTGCTACAGGAGCCTGCTGCCAGTCTCAACATCAGTTAGATGTCATTTTACCTAAGTCTGAATCAGGCTGCCACAATCCGCAATCCCCGTTCCTCTGATGCTGGTCGGGAGAAAAGGGGAGAAAACGGGGGTGGGGAGGAGGGGAGGCTGCCTGTAATAGGATTTCAGTAGCACCCAGTTAACTTCCACCACCTGGACGTAGTTGGTAATTTGATATGCTCCATCAATAGGATTCATTTACTTCACCGCAGTATTACCATCGCCATTCATTTGACTTTTTAAAGAAATATATTTATTCATTTCTGTCTGCACATTTCCCACTCCTCCTGATCCTAATCACAGATACTGGAGGTGGGAGGAAGGATTTTACAATATTTTCACTCTGACACAAATTCCTTGGTGTGGAGCAGGTGGGAAGTCAGACACCATGGCTGTCCTCTGCGCTCCAGGAGAGGCTTAATGTTTTGGGCTTGGGAGCGTCCCTCTGGGGAGGACCGTAATGTCCTACCAGATTAGAGGCTGGCACTCCTCTGAGCTGCTGCCTTTTATCGCCAACTTTGTTGCTGCAACATGGGATCATCTGCCACACATTAAAGCGCTCTTATCTTTTCACTGTAAAACACCGCATGACTTTGGGTGTTATAGTGCTCCTCTATCTGCAATTGCTTTTGGACATATTGGTAAAAAGGAACATAGTTAATCATATGAATCGAATAATTGCATGTCAAATGTAATATGTTAATTATTGTTGTATTAGATTACTAACCACAATAATATTTGTGTGTTTCAGAGAGTCATTTTTAACGTCGTCAACTTCTCTAAGACCAAGAGCCTCTACAGAGATGGCATGTCTCCTGTTGTCAAGTCAACTAGTCGGCCAAAATGGTAAATAACCTTTTATGACTTTGTGAATGGCTCTTCAACAAGCCTTTTCTCACTCTCCAGTTCAACACAACACAACTGAATGCTAGCCTTCTAGCCAACACTAAAGACTTTGTGCAACTTTGACAAACTTCTTTTCACCCCAAAAGTAGAGAGACACATTCCTGCACCCACCCATGCACACCAACACTCTGAAGACTGATGCATTAGATTTCCAGAGAGGATGCGTCCAGGCGCATTAGCATGTGATCCATTGGTTGGCAGTATGACGGCTGTCTGATGTAATAACGCCTGACTGATGGATGCAGAGCTGTGGCTGTGAGTGTGTTTGCGAATGACTAGGTGTGGCAGGAGAAACAGGACCGGTGCAGTGGGGCTCGGCGCCTCATCTGCCAGCCAGCCTGCTTTACCCAGTGAGGCGAGGCGGCTCAACAGAGTAGCGTGATGAAGTGTTGCCGTCCAACACAAGCCCTGACATCTGTCATCAGCTGATGGAGGGCATCCGCGTAACGCCAGGCATCTGCCACCATGAGCCGTCCACGTCTGCTAGCCTAGTACCCACACCAACCGTAGCGGAGCACGCCGGTCGCAGGCTAATGGGAATAGACAATGGCCATGACACCGTAGACAGGAAAGATGAACTGCTGTCTATGAAATGGCACAGTGCTACATCCTTGCCGCCACCCTGTCTGTTCTCACTGTGAAGTGGCCTTTCAACTTTGCACTCCCTTTTCTTAAGATATGACAGACTGCTTGGACCATACTCTTGTCTCACACTGCCAAACATTTAGAGTGCCGCTGGTAAGCACTTAATACAAAGTGGTGTTATTCTCAGGTGAATCCAGTTACAGGTACTGTCTAAACTGAAGCTGAGACAACTGTGTGAAGCAATTGTATTTTTATATTTCTTTTATTGTGGTATTACAGGCTTTTCACAATGCAAAACAAGCCACCTTTTTCAAATTTTGAAAGCTACAGTAGTGAAAAGTAACAACAATAACAGAATATTTATGTGCAGTCCTGCTTTGTAATAGCATATGTAATAGAAACATGGCAAAATAAATCTTTTAGCATGAGCATATTTGTTGCTGTCTTGGATTTAATCTTCTCTGAGGTTTTAATCTGTGTGGCAGCCTTTCTGGGTCATTTAAGTCCCAAAGCTCCACTAAATGTGCTCATCATGACTCCGTGGCCATGTTTATGTTACACTAAGCTCTCGTAAATAGGTGTTTAAGTGACAGGCACAGCATGGGGTAACATTGCCAAGGCCTGACTACATTTACCTCCTCAGGCTAATACGGTTTTAAGTGTTCCTCTCAGCACTGTACCATCCAAAAAGCATCATGTCTCCAGCACTTATACAACCATTTTCAACTGTCTACTGCCTCCCTCATTGTTTGTGTCCCCAAAAGTGGTCAAGATGCTTTTAACACAAGCTCCTCTCTTTGACTTTCCATGAGCGACAACAAAGCCCAGACAGCTCCTAAAGTAGCAATCTTCTTCCTGACAGTTACAGATATGGAATAAATAAAACGGCAGAAAAGTAGAGAGCTCTCGCCTGTCTGATCCAAACTCACACAGGACACGATAAAGAAGCTACCAGGAGAGACAGAGGGAGGAAAAAACACAGCGTACAAGAAGGGGAGATTACTGAGACAGGAGACAGGGAAGACTGCTTCCCCGCATGTCTGCATTTATCATCAGAATTGTCAGTATTAGCCCTGGAGTTGAAGCCTTTATCGCTCAGTGCAGGTGCCTTGTGTCTTGGGGCCATGGCATCACTGGCTTTTGGACACTGCAGGGCTTGGCTGGCATCAGCTCTAACCTCCATGTTCACTGCCACAGGTGGAAAGAACTGTGCTCTGATTGTGTCTTCTTACCTGTCACTCCAGCTGTAGTCCGCTGTTGATCTGAAGGGAGGTGTGCAGTAGGGCGGTAACATTTATTCCAAATTCATTATGTGGCCTGTATTCATATCACAACTAATTGTTACCTGGGCCAAGGAGTTGCCAAACATTGGTTTGTCTGTTAGGAAGATTCAAAAATAAATGTTCAGGAAAGGACTGTTAAGGGCCTGATTTTTATTTTAATTTTTTTTAATTAAATTCAATACTTTTGTGGGCTTGGGATGAGATACTAAAATCAGCCATAAGGCATTAGTGAAGGAACAAATGATTACTTTGTGTATTCTTTGCCATTATAAAAGGGCTTTACAGCACAATGGATAGAGCATGAACCCCCTGAACTAGAAGCTCCCCAGTTTGAGGTCTGGTCACGATTTTTACTATTGAGATAGGACTAATCCCTTAGTGGAAGTGTGCGAGTGCTTCTAATATTGTGTTGTTATAGTCTTTACTCTTATGTTTCAAAATAATCATTCAAACTCAGGTTTAGCCCCATGTGGTTTTGGCTTAGTCTGAAATTTAGTCTTAGTTTAGACCTGGTGCAGTCATATTGGTCTTGCAAAATACCAAATGCAAGTTGTTGTAATATTGTGCAGACATAACTTACTTCATAAGTGTTCCATAAATGCAATATGATGACCCTACTGGAAGAACATTGAATAAATAGGAGACATTAAAAACCTAGGTGTTTCATTCCCAAAGGAAATAGCTGGCTTTACTGTATCATCTGACATTTAGACATAGCCTCAGATCCCAGTTTGATAAATAATTAATGATAGATGATCTAATTAAAAGGGGACTACTTTGCTTTACTTTGAGAAATTGGAGACAGATTAATGGCTACATTTATTTAGTTTCCAGACACATCAAACAAAAGGAGA
The DNA here is from genome assembly GCA_020698575.1 of Bostrychus sinensis. NCBI lineage: Eukaryota > Metazoa > Chordata > Actinopteri > Gobiiformes > Eleotridae > Bostrychus > Bostrychus sinensis. Next base: position 18,397,697 of record CM036246.1, read on the forward strand.
AATAGCTTTGCACAGAGTACACCAAAGATAGATAGATACACTTCATTTAGCCCCTTGGGGACATCCAGGGGTCCAGTTGCTCTTACATAATATAATGTTTCATATTTTACTTTGTCATTGCAGTGGACTCAAAAATTGACACTGAATATAAGTGGTGCAGGTGAGATGATGCAAAATAAATAGATGTTTTGTTTTTGTCATTAGCAGGTCAGATAACTTAAGAAAGCTTAGTGTCCATAAATCACTGTAATTATTAAAGATATTCACTTTTAATGTTGATAAATAGTATGGCTCTTCACCTTTCACAGCAGTTAGGAGTGCAGCAAGTTGAGTTTTGAGACAGAAATATCCATATTTCCTTGTCCTAATGTGCAGAAGACAATGGCTCCCTTGGTGGCACTATAGACGCCAGCCACAGCCCCACTGCCCGCTCTTTGTCAGGTTGCTAGAGCATAGAATTGCCTAGTGTACTTCTTTTCACAGATAAGCTAATTAGAAAGTCAGAGAGCGTGGTGTATTGCAGCTGTTGGGGGCCAGAATGGTGTGGGTAATGGCTGCCAGGCTGCATGAGACCAGTCTATAAAGAAATGTAAAATGAAAAAGCCATAGTTTATTTTTGATTATTAACATTATAGGAGCAAAACTACAATTGTGTTGGTTTTGCCTCTTTTCTTTCTCCATTTTTATTTTTATATAGTTTTTTTATGTGTTTAGCCTTTAATTTACAGAGATATTATTGACAAGAAACAGGCTGACAGAGAGATGTATGACACAGAGAAAATCAGCTCAAGCCCGATTCAAACTTAGTTTACTCAAGTAAGTGGCATTTGCTCTACTAGGTGAGCCACCGAGGTGTGCCGTTTTAGCTAAGCTAAGCTAAGCCCTGTGCTCCAGCTGCACCTGTCACAAAATCTACCAATACACAAAAAATGTGTTTGTATTCTGCTTTCTGACCAAGACACATTTAGTTAAAAAATGTTGTTATGGTTGTTAAGAGCTGTTTGGACCTATTACTGTGCACTAGAACAATCACATGACCTACGTGGCTCTATAATTACTGTTTTGACTCTTACTGATATTTCACATTGAAAATGGTATAGTGAGAGAAATTTCTCACTGTTAATGAGTAGTGGAAGATGGCATGACTTTGGCTGTGTATGTGGGGACACAAACCCATGTATTCACATAATTTCCAGCCTATTAAACCTTTGATTTATACTTGGAAATGTCCTGATGAGTGCTGCCTCTTTTAATTAACTTTTCCCTTCTTCTCCAGTCAGTAGGTGTGTGATTAAAAATACCCACACCTCTAACTGAGCTAACAGATGAACACCCTGAGCTGGAGGAAATGGCTGCCAAACCTTGCGTCGAAAGTCAGAACCATGCAACCTTGATCAAGGGTAAATGCCCTCTGTTTTTATGAAGGCAACATAAAAACACAGGAGTGCCTTTTAAACATGGAGACAGCCGGGCCGGTTAGTCAATCAGTGGCTCAGGTCAATTTAGTTTTTCCACTGGAATCCTTTCTGTAAGCATGTGATGCCACACAGTAGTGAAATTCTATTTGTAGACGTCTGCCTCTCCATCAAGCTGTGTGTTAGCAGTAATTGTTCTGTCAGTCATCGCGGCTGTGGTGCTCAGCTTCCTGGTCTCTTGTTAAGGGCTGGCAGAGGCTGAGGAGAGCTGAGGTGGGCAGGATGAAGGCTGAGGTTTCCTTTTGCTGCACTGTATGACACCTCCCACTATCATCTGTATGCTCTTTGGAGGAGGAACATCCACACTCCACATATAGCTCAAAACAACTGTACAATAAATGGACTGGTACCAGATATTTTGTACAACCCCTGTTTCAAAAGGTGAAACTGTTAACTATGTAAAATGTAAATAGAATGCTGACGTCTTCTCTGGGCCAAAGCTCATAAAAAAAAATCAACTGATGCAAACTTTTTTGGAGTTGAAAGTGTAAAAACTCAAAGGACTAGACCAGGAAAAACAAGCAAGCAAAGAAGGAGAGTCAGACAGAGAAATGAACAGTGGGTCAACTGAAATAGAGTACCAGCAGACCTCTTACTCCTCCCAAAGCCAGGCAAGCCGATGCTCAGCCACTTGCACAATTACGCATGTGGCGTGCCTTTTAATAATAGACCTGTTTAATGGTCGACAAATGAAGAGTGATGTAAAATTGCTAATAGCTTGTGCTAATTAATAGGGGAATTGAACGCTTGTTAATTAAGGGCAAACAGGACAAGGACCGGCACGGCTAATTTGAGTAATAAAACCGCGACTGACAATTCATTTCCAAACAGGCGACCCCCATTCACAAACTCGGTCGTTCCATTTCCTCTGTGCAATCTTAGGACTGTGGCCGTATAAATCACAGTTCACTCTCACTGGAATGGTGTTCCACTGTATCGAACCACACTTACTCCCCATGTAGTTTTTGTCTTTTATTGATACTATAAGCATCTACTTTGCAGTGTTTGGCATTTCCCTTTTTCTGCTCATCCAAGAGTAATTATACCTAAACAACAGAGTGGTGAGGTTTTACACATGTAGAGTGCTTCTCAGGAGACTATCCATACTTTTCACATCTATCTTTCTTCGCCTCACTTTAAGGATCTTTTATGGCTGCTACATTCTGCCTGCAGCATCTTTCTCTGCCTCTGTTCAGGTTTAATTTAAAAAAAGGAGCCAAGGTGTTGTCTTCCTGCTGCACTTGAGCTGCTGCTATCATCTTGTAGTCTATGGGTTTCATAAATGATTTTTTGATTAAAAATGTTATATATGATGTTCCCTCTCTGTCAACACTGACTGCAGGATAAAGCAGGCAGACAAAACCTTTTAATAAATGCCATCGCTGAAGAAAGTACCTACCTAATTATCTGTCATCGGTTCAGCCACATCGAGGAATTGGAGTGATTTATGGATCTAAGTGAATGTTTGGAAAAAGAGTGAAAATTCCTATTAACAAGCTAAAATCCTTTCATCCATTGCCAGTCACTTATCCAGGGCAGAGTGGAGGGGGCAACAGTTTAAGCAGAAATGCCCAGACTTCCCTCTTCCTGGACACCTCCTCCAGCTCCTCCAGGGGGATACATGTCAGAACAACTACTGTGCATTGCAGACAGTATTGTTTTCCATGAAATGTTGTTTTTGTTTGCTGTTAGTTGGTTGAAATGAAATATGCACAACATGATGCATACAACTGCAGTAATCTCTACAGACTGATATCAGTAAATAGGTCCTGTTGTTGGCCTATGTGTTTGTTTTTGAGAGTTTCAGAACCCAATCATTTTTAACATTTTTACTGAAGATAGAGTATGTCGTATGCAAGTCAGAGTGACCTTTCATTGCCACATTGTGTTCTGAATACTAGCATGATACGCTAAATTGTTGCTGTACCCATTACCCATGAGAGAGATTTCAATGATTCTGGGCAAACCCGCTGAGGTGTGAAGGTGTTACATGCCCTGGCTATTCCATGTCATCTACCCTTAAAACTTGTGGTTTAAAGTGAAACTGTCTTGGATTAATAAGCAGAAGCAAGAAAAGAGTCTATTTTGGTAGAATGAATTTCCATTTCCTCATACTGATTCCATGTGAGACTCCTCATTTTTTCAGTGCAGGGCAGACCCGGAAAAGAGCCTGAGATTTAGAGAGAGAGAGAGAGAGAGAGAGAGAGAGGAGAAGGGAGAGGAGCCAATCTGAACCATCAGCAGCACATGCAGCTTCCTTGTTCACAGAAACTCATTAGGCGGCTGCCAGAGGAAGTGAAAGAGGATTATGTGAAGAAAATAATAGCGCAAAATGTAACAAATAGATTAATAATCTTCTAGATGAGGATAAGGCAGTTTGTGTGGGTTTGTGCTCCAACAGCGTGTGTTTATGTGTGGAGTTAACCAGAGAAAATGTACATCCAAAGAGAAAAAAATAGTGAGAGGTACTGCCACAAAGAGGAAAGTTGCTTCTGGCCCTTCGACACTCATTCAAGCCACAAATGACTTACCTGGAATGTTTGCCTGGAGGAGAATTAAAAAGGCACTTCATTTTCCCCTTTACAGGCCGGCTAAGCATGTCAGTGCTGCCCGCCCTCAAAGCGCTCTCATCTAAATGCTTTTGTCAGGGGAGATTTGGTAGATTGCAGCAGGCAGAGGTACAAATTGGTTGTGTCATCTTCTAATGAACTACGTGAGGCGTTGCAGTTTTTCTGCAGCCAACAGTCCCCTGATTACTATACTGTAAGTTGGGTGCACGCTTTAAGTGTAGGTACCAGATCTCACCTTCCCCCGCTGCGCCGACAAGTCCTATCATATAAACAGTGTTCTCTGCACCTACCATATGGCATTTATTTATTTATTATTTGTGCATGCTGTGCACAGAGGTTTTCAGGGTGTTATTGCTTGGCTATAGGCTGGTAAAACCCTATTGGTTTGCTCAGCACGATGGTGAGTTGACCCCTGACTCCAACTAAAAGATTATGGGTATCTCAGAGATTCCACAAAGCCATGCTGTCAGGTATTTATGGGACATATTAGGATACTCTGTGCTGTGCGTGCACATCTGTGTACTGGCAAGCCAACCAGGACTCACATTGGTCAGCAAAGTGCCTGAAGTGTTGCAATATTGAGATCTGTATCTGGCTCCCTCAGTCACCCGAAATAAGGATTCATTTTCACATGGAAGCAAAATAAAAAGATGGAAAGATGTAAAATACTGACAATTACAGTGTTGGCCAAAATGAGTAGTAACACCTGACAGATTTGGAAATATTAACCTTTTTTGCCTCAAAAACATCATTTATTTCATAATGTTCATAAAACATACAAATGGGTGCTTGCACAATAAAAATCTGATGAAGTGATTTATTCTTTTATTTATTTATTTATTTAAGTTTCAGGGATTTTACTCTTTTCTGATAGTGAAATAGACTTTGCTCTTTTCTGTGTAGAAGAGGCAAAATGTGTGCTTTATTTGGTGAAATAAAATGCACATTGTTTAGCATACACTTTGATTAAACATTTAGTATAAACATGTATAGTGCAACATGAACTTACATGAACAGTAAAAGGGTGGCAAAATTCAAATTATGACTGAACAGATTTCGGTCTAGTTTTTTGCAAGATTTGCCAACGGTGTGAACCCTTGTTGATAAACAATAAGGCTGTTTTGTTTATAACTCCTTTCACTGTTGCATCTTCAGGCCTATATTCAAAATGACCCTTAATGGCTGAAAACCCACATTCTGTACCAGACAGCACTATAAAAGCCTGAGCTGACAACGCAGACAGCAGTGCCGCCATGTTTGTTTTCCCATAAAGAGAACGATGCCACCAAACCTAAGTGCTGTGTGTTTTTGTCCGGATGGTGTGTGTGCGCTACATGCTCACACCAGTCCCTCTGTGAATGCCTGCATCTGTTTGTATTGCTCTGTGTTTGTGGTTGTCAGCGTGTTTGTTGACGACACCATAGGACATCAGAGCCCGATTGCTCCGAATGTGAGGAAACAGCTCATCTGAATATAGATAGGCCCCATCTGGAGGCGCTTGGCTTTGGCCCTTCATAATTCTGTAAGCAGCTAAGCATCTGGGGCCCGCTAATGAAACTAAAGGCAGTGGAAAGGCCCTGGGCGAGCGCTGGCTCCTGTCGCTCTCAGAGATGGAGGAAGGTGGGGGGCTGTGTGAGAATGGATGGAGGGAGACATAGGCCAGGAGGAAGCAGTGTGCTGAAGAATATCCCAGGTCTTAAAGAGACCAAGATTGCTCCTTTGAGAGAGAGGCATGGAAGCCAAGTAGGCCATTAGAAAAGTCAGCCATAAAATGAAGACAGTGGTGTCTTTATTGTGGCCCATTAACTCAGATGTTCATGCGGAGATAGCTGCTCTATGTGCCACAGTAATGAGCAATATAACGATGGCACCACATCCACTGATGTACTGGTAAAAAAAAAAAAAAAAAAAAACTCTGGTTAAGCAGAATTATGTTAACCAGCAGCTCCTGCTTTTGAAGGCTGTGGCTGATTAACTGGATTCTGTCCACGAATAAGTACATCTCAGCAGGTGCTTGTCTCATCTGTCATATTTGATCTCTAGTTTCACCTCCTTCTTCTGCTTTATACAGAGTAAAAACACTTTTGTTAAAGGGGAATCTGTACCTAATGTGCTCAGTCCAGGTTTGTCAGGTTTGTGTTTTCTGCCACTTAACCTTCTTGTCCAATAATGAATGGCCCTAAGCAAAAGCACTGTCCAGAGAGGCCACATGTGCTCTGCCCAGGGAAACCAAAGCCATAGGCATTTTTCTTATACGTTATTATTATAGCTCCTGTATTTGTCCCCCAGCTTGATTTCATGATGGAAATGAAATGAAAAAGCAATTGTCTCTCCTTTTTATTACTGTCATCTTTGTTTTCTGGCCCAGAGAGTATGCATGATCTCTGAGAGATGCTTTTACCCTCCATTTGAAGTCACGGGAAAGAAAAACAATAAGAGTGGAAATAATCAGCGTCATAATAAAATGACCTGTCAGAATTGTGTGTGGAAGGATGCAGGCGTGCCAGCTCCCAGCAGTTGTTTACGACAGGATGAGTCCGTCAATGCAACACTGGCCTTCCCTGTCTGCCAGCTCCCACCGTCCTGGAAAATATGTTTTTGAGGAGATTAGGATCACAGACTGAGGGGGGCTGAGGTTGAAAGTAAAGGGAGGACAGACAGAACTGGACTAAAAATATATGGAGTTTAGAGGGGAGAGGTGGGGGACTCCCCAGAGGTGGTCCCGAGCCCTGTGGAGACATACTGGTGGGGGATCAGCCTCCTCATGCGCACTGCTCAAATCATTTATTCATCTGCTTCATTAAGACAGAATTACAAGGCTGCTTAAGGACCCCCAGGTCCTGCACACTTCTTAATGAAAGCCTCCAGTGTTCGCTGTTTACTGTATGTCTTTTAATATTGTGGATTTTTGAACAACAATTACTCTTAGCTTAGGCACAACTTTGCACCATTAGCACTATTTTATTCAGTCACTTGTGTAGTTGCGTAATTATCTGATTTGGTGCATGATATTATACATATTAGAAATAAAATGCAGATGCCTATAGTGCTACTGCTAATCAAATGTAATGACTCAGAGTGATGCAAATAGTTCATTATTCTCATAATTATTGCCTGTGATTTGGAAAGTGTGGACTCTAACCTTCATTATCAGCCAGTGTTGGGCTGCACACTACCTCCTGCCTATCTCATCTAACTTCAGCTAACAGACATTACAAGAAAAACAGTGATTGTCCCCTGGACCTTCACATGTGTAATTATAACTGAGGAAGATAATTAAAGAGGTGGAGGGGAGACAGATCTCGTCATTTAGTGAACAATGCTGTCCAATCTACTCATGGGTACGCTGCTTCCTGCATTATGGGCCGACATGTCGGTGCAATCAGCCGCTTGAGTTGTTCTGCTCCTGTAAAACCTAGAATGTCAACAGACAAGGCTCTAATCTGAAGTCCACATGTTGATAGCATCTGAATATGTATAGGGCTCTGTTTACTGGTATTTTTAAAGGATCACATTTTGCTCATCAGTTGCTTCTCAAAAGGTCTGTTGAGTTTTTTTGTAGGTGTATTTGTTTTGTTGTTGTTACTATGAGCAAGGCTTATAACTTCTGTTTCTGATGCAGTAATTTAGGCCATATTATTATCAAAATTCAATGATCATGGTGGATCTGTCACACCATGTGGTACCAGGAATTTTTATCATAGCAAGACTTGAATATTCTGCCACAAAGACATTAACTCTCGCTGCAAAAAAGAGAAAAAAATCCAGGGTGAAGGTTTTGTGGTTCAATGGACAGAGCATTTACCCCTGAACCAGAAGATCCCTGGCACGTAAGGTGACTCTTCAGATTTTTCAATATACATGGTTTAATGTCTGTATATGTCCACATAGTTAGCCACTATGTGTCAGATGTTGCTGTTTGTTTGGAATAAAAATAACTGTGGCACATGTCCCGCTCCTTAGACCAGCAGCTGGCAGCCTGAGATTGTCCACTCATGAACCGCTTTATCGCTGGACCCACAGTTCACCAGGTTCAAAAACCAAGCTAAGGGATGCTCTGTATAGTGTTATTTTTTGTGTCAAGTGGCAAAACTTTACCAACAAATCCTGGAAAAGAGTAACTGTGTAAGTGAAGCCCCAGAGAGCTTTACAAAGAGTTGAATAGAAATCAAGAGCTAATGTGTCTAAGAATAAAGTGCAACATTATGGGGTATTTAGGATTTTGTGGCTGGCCAAGCTGCCTCTTCTGCTACACAAGTATAGTTTCACTGCTCATTCAAACACATTCTCACCAAAAGCAACCTTTTTAAAATAAAGTAAATATATTACCCATCTGAAAATTGAGTTTGAGTGATTTTATTTATGAATTCAGATTTTGAAAGGCATTTCAAAATATTTGATGTAAAACAACAGTGAGTAAACTACAGTGAGACACTTTGTAATGTTTGCAAACCACAATAGAATGTTATGGTTTGCAAATGTTATGAAACCATATTGTATTGACTGTAGAAGAAATAACATTTCCACATATAGTTACTTTTTAAAATGCTCTCCAATTAACCTATTACAGAATGCCCTCATAGCTGTTTTACTACTATATTTTTGTCTTTTGTTACCTGTGTCCCAACTTTTTAAAAACATATTGCTACCATACAATTAGAAATGAGATATCATATTTTTTATTTACATTTTACACAGTCCCAACTTTTTTTGGAACTAGGGTTGCAAAATTATCTAACATGCAGCCTGCCATCATTTTTGTATGTTACCCTATAATAAGTAAGTAAATTGCCCTCGCTGTGGTAATGTCCATCCTCTGTCCCCCCTCAGTAACACATTCCCTCCCTCCTGTGTCCTACTTAGCCAGCTACTGCAAAATCACTTATCTTCACCTTGCTTCCTCTGTCTCCTGCTAATACACATTAGCAGCCAGCAGCCATATGTAATAGGCCTGTGCGTGCCCCCGCTGGTATAATGGCTTCTCTGACACTTCTCCCATTAAATTTGGTCAGGCAGTGCTGCACAGGAACCCTTGGCACACTCTAAAATATTGTCCCATAACTCCTATAAACAAGCCGGCCAGTGTCACCAACTTTGGAACTGACGGGTAAACATTTTTCTATTTAGCCAAAGAAAGACTCACATTAACTGTTCAGACAAATTAATTATCTGCTGCTAATTTTATGATGTAGGACAATTAGTCAGAAATTTTAGCTGCTGAAGTGGTGATGGAGGACAGTGAGTTGGTTCTGCTGACGTGGTTGTGGTGATGGTGAAGACTGAGATGGTTCTGTTGCCGCAGTGGTGATGGAGGAGACGGAGGTGGTTCTGCTGAAGTGGTGATGGGGGAGTGTTGTGGTTCAGCTACTAAGGTGGTGATGGAGAGTGAGGTGGTGATGGAGGAGAGTGTGGTGGTTCTGCTACTAAGGTGGTGATGGAGAGTGAGGTGGTGATGGAGGAGAGTGTGGTGTTTTGGCTACTAAGGTGGTGATGGAGAGTGAGGTGGTGATGGAGGAGAGTGTGGTGTTTCTGCTACTAACGTGGTGATGGAGAGAGAGGTGGTTCTGCTGAAATGGTTATGGGGGAGAGTGTGGTGGTTCTGCTGAAGTGGTGATGGAGGAGAGTGTGGTGGTTCTGCTACTAAGGTGGTGATGGAGAGTGAGGTGGTTCTGCTGAAGTGGTTATGGGGGAAAGTGTGGTGGTTCTACTGAAGTGGTGATGGAGGAGAGTGTGGTGGTTCTGCTACTAAGGTGGTGATGGAGAGTGAGGTGGTTCTGCTGAAGTGGTGATGGGGGAGTGTTGTGGTTCAGCTACTAAGGTGGTGATGGAGAGTATGGTGGTTCTGCTGAGGAGGTGGTGATGGGGGAGTGTTGTGGTTCTGCTGAAGTGGTGATGGAGGAGAGTGTGGTGGTTCAGCTGAAGTGGTGATGGGGAGAGTGAAGTGGTTATGCTTGAAGTGGTGATAGGATGGAGGGCTTTGGCTTAAATCTGAAAAAAAAAAAACCAGCTGAATGCCATGAGAGACAGAGCACTTTAAACTTAGACAGCTGAGAGCAATGATTGGCTGTGTGTTTGAGGAATGATTGGCTGAGACAGGGAGTTAAAGAGGAAGTAGAGTGGCAGAAGATTGGGGTCTTCCTGGTTGAATATAAGCTTCTAATGTTTTTTTTTATTTTTTTCTCACCCTACTGGTACTATCTTACCCGCCTGATAGAAACCTTTTTACCACCATTTACCCAAGCAGCCATGGCCACTTTATGGAGCTCATTAGATTATATGTGACTAAGTAGACATGCCTGCTGTATCTAATGGGTCTGTTTGTGATCTTCCATATCTCCGCATAAGCAGATAGCATCGGACGCTCCCTTCTTCTGTATGTGGTGCAAATCCTGGCCCAGTCCCAGATAACGTGATCATCAGCACCGACGGTTACTGTGACAAACGCGAGCGTCGATCCCAGGGCCGATAAGCGACATATTCATTTGTTTAATTAAAACAACTTGTCTCGTCTCGGCCAGGGGGTCATTTTAGAAGAATGTTAGAATTAAAGCAGGTAATTAAGTAAAGCCGGTGTGATAAGAAGGCACATAGAGGTGGCTTGGGAAAGGGAAGGCAAACTTAATCTATCCCACCACGCAATCCTGCAAGGTCGTTCACTTTATTAAAGTCGGATGCCACTACCACTGCCCACCGGTCCAGCCTGATGAAATATTTTATGTACTTGTTGGAAAGGAGGAAAGGAGACTGAGGTAATATGCAGTACTGTGCAAAAGTCTTAGACATGCTTTAAAGAAAGGCTAAGAACAATGAAAGGTGCACCAAATTGCAAGAAAAATCAAAAACTAAAAACCTTCAGTGAGTGTAGACCTCAGCCAAGTCACTGGTTCTATCTCCCTAAAGTGCCCAGAGCTGGACTCAAACTCAAAAAAAATCTACTTCAGGGGTAAATGCTAATTTAATTTAGGCTCAAAACCCTTGCAACGGTAAAAACTACTAAAAATAATATTATAATGATACTAATAATTGTTTTTTTTAGGTAGTAAGGTTTTGGTCCGCATGTCAAAGTGGTAAATCCCTTAAAACACTCCTTAAACCAAACAGTGATATGGATCACTGTCACTGACTATCAACATCAAAATTAACCATTTTGTCCATGGTCCATTATGTACCTTTCTTGAAGTTTTAATAACAAAAATAAATATATATTAAAAATATTGGGTATTTATTTAAGCACTCTTGATTAAAATATTTTTTTCAGTTCTCACCAAAACTTTTGCTCACTACTTTACAATGACTGTAGCTAACAAGAGCAAGCCATAGAGACCGTAAAGCTGCTACTACTACTACACAATATTAAGGCAATTAAAGACTTGCTTGTTAGCTTGTCTATGAGAACAGCAGAAGAACTTGTACGGCAACGAGCACCTTGACAAAGATATTTGTTTGGCCAATGGAGTGTGGCGTTAATTATCACAAGCTGATTAAAGGCACCGAACAGGAATGGATGTCATTTGTCTTGCCAGTCTAAGATTACTACGCAATCAGCCCGAGTGTCCTCCTTTTTTAGGTTTTTCTTTATATATTTATTTTGGTGTGTGGGAGGGCCTGTTCTAGTGAGAAGGATTTAAGCACAAGGTTAAGTGAATAAAAAATGGGGTCACTCTTGCTTACTACACCGGGACACAGAGGTGAACACGTGACTAATGTTGGTGACCTGCAGGCTTATCTGTGCTGTGGTTTGTGGACAAAACCTAAGTAGGGCACTACACCAAAAATACAGTTCACAGTTTAGTTGCGTATGTATCAAAAATGTCTACTAAACCTAGCACATATATTTAAGCACAATTCAATGTTTTAAATGTAACTTTTTCTAAAATGGTTATTACCTCTCAAAGAAACAATGATTTCACCTGCATTTATTGGTTTGTTATTCTGTTAGCAAGAAAACTCTAAAAGAATAACTCGGGTTTTGATCAAATTTTTTAGGAAAAGTCAGTAATTGGCCAGAAAAAAAAAAGTTGATGAAGAAATTTGTTTTTGGTGTGGATCCACAACATCATCTGGATCAAAGATATTTTCGGATTCTTTACCATTACCAGAAAGAGCCAATTTTGTCTGTTAACAATAACTAAGTTTAATTGTTAAACCAGTAGTTACAGACCAGAATAACTCATCTTGCATCTAGCTCCCACCAAGATACTAACTCTAGTAACAAGGAGTAATAATGGAGCAAATGATTACTTACTAATTATTATTTTTCCTTGACAGAGGTCTGCACTCTCTGAATGTTTCGAGTTCTAACACGTGACGTTAGGCCTCAGTATGCAAAATTGTGGCTTTGTCCCATTTACTGCACTAATCTTCCCCCTTTATCTGCTACCAACTCTGCAGAAGAGATGTGACCAAATAGGTTTTTATTTTTATATGTACAGTTTAAAAAAAATTGTCCTCTCGCCCATTGTGGGCAGTTTCATCTGTCCAAGCTTGGGTCCTCTTCCAGAGGCCTGGGAGCTTAAGGGTTCTGCGCAGTATCTTTGCTGTTCCTAGGACTGCTCTCTCCTGGACTGGGATCTGCTGTAGCCACTCTTCCAATTTTTGGGTTACTGCCCCGAGTGCTCCAATGACCACTGTTGTCACTTTCCAGGCCTTCACAAGTTCTTCTTTGAGGCCTTGGTACTCCTCTAGTTTCTCGTTTTCCTTTTTCCTGATGTTACAATCGCTTGGTATTGCAATGTCAACCACAACGGCTTTCCTCTGCAGTTTGTCCATCACCACAATGTCCAGCTGGTTCGCCATCACCATTTTGTCTGTCTGGATCTGGAAATCCCACAGGATCTTAGCTCGGTCATTCTCCATCACCTTTGGAGGTGTTTCCTACCTTGACCTTGGGACTCTGCACAGATGTTCCTGTACACTATACCAGCCACTTAGGTTATGACGCTCCATAGTATGCTTTCCCTGCCAACATCTTACACCCTGCAGTTATGTGCTGGATTGTCTCAGGGGCCTCTTTGCACAGTCTGCACCTGGGGTCTTGTCTTGTATGCTAGATCTGGGCCTCTATTGCTCTGATGCTCAAGGCTTGCTCCTGTGCAGCCATGATCACTGCCTCTGTGCTGTCCTTCAGTCCAGCCCTTTCTAGCCACTGATAGGCTTTCTGGATATCAGCCCCTTCAATTATCTGTCGGTGGTACATCCCACTGTAGGGGCTTTTCCTCCCATGATGGTTCTTCCAGCACCTCGTCCTCTGTCTTCCACTGCCTGAGACATTCACTGAGCGCTTTGTCCGCTGAGCCCATCTTCCTGATGTATTCAAGGATCTTGGATGTTTCATCCTTGATAGTGGTTCTGATACTCACCAGTCCTCTGCCTCCTTCCTTGTGCTTAGTGTACAGTCTCAGGATGCTGGATTTGGGATGGAACCCTTCATGCATGGTCAGGAGTTTCCGTGTTTTCACATCTGTGGTCTGAATCTCTTCCATCCATCCATCCATCCATCTTCTTCCACTTTATCCGGGGCCGGGTCGCGGAGGCAGCAGTCTAAGCAGGGACACCCAGACATCCCTCTCCCCGGACACTTCCTCCAGCTCCTCTGGAGGAACCCCAAGGCGTTCCCAGGCCAGCCAAGAGACATAGTCCCTCCAGCGTGTCCTAGGTGTTCCCCGGGGCCTCCTCCCGGTGGGACATGCCCGGAACACCTCCCCAGGGAGGCGTCCAGGAGGCATCTGGAACAGATGCCCAAGCCACCTCAGCTGGCTCCTCTCAATGTGGAGGAGCAGCGGCTCTACTCCGAGCTCCCCCCGGGTAACCGAGCTCCTCACCCTATCTCTAAGGGAGCGCCCAGCCATCCTGCGGAGGAAACTTATTTCGGCCGCTTGTATCCGGGATCTTGTCCTTTCGGTCATGACCCAAAGCTCATGACCATAGGTGAGAGTAGGAACGTAGATCGACCGGTAAATCGAGAGCTGATAGAGGGTGTAGAGCTGGTCCACTGTTCCACGGCCAGGACGAAAACTGCATTGTTCCTCCTGAATCCGAGGTTCGACTATCGGCTGAATTCTCCTCTCCAGTACCCTGGAATAGACTTTCCCGGGGAGGCTGAGAAGTGTGATCCCCCTGTAGTTGGAACACACTCTCCGGTCCCCCTTCTTGAAAAGAGGGACCACCACCCCGGTCTGCCAGTCCAGAGGCACTGTCCCCAACCGCCACACGATGTTGCAGATACGCGTCAGCCACGACAGCCCCACAACATCCAGAGACTTGAGGTGCTCAGGGTGAATCTCATCCACACCCGGTGCCTTGCCACCGAGGAGCTTTTTAACCACCTCGGTGACTTCAGCTTGGGTGATGGATGAATCCTCCTCCGAGTCCATAACCTCTGCTTCCTCAAAGGAAGGTGTGTCGGTGGGATTGAGGAGATCCTCAAAGTATTCCTTCCACCGCCCGACAACATCCCCAGTCGAGGTCAACAGCTCCCCACCCTCACTGTAAACAGTGTTGGTGAAGAACTGCTTCCCCCTCCTGAGGCTGGCAGGACGGTTTGCCAGAATCTCTTTGAGGCCGACCGATAGTCCTCCTCCATGGCCTCTCTGAACTCCTCCCAGACCCGAGATTTTGCCTCCACAACCGCCCGGGCCGCAGCACGCTTGGCCTGCCGGTACCCGTCGGCTGCCTCGGGAGTCCCACAAGCCAACCAGGCTCGACAGGACTCCTTCTTCAGCCTGACGGCATCCCTTACTTTCGGTGTCCACCACCGGGTTCGGGGGTTGCTGCCACGACAGGCACCAGAGACCTTACGGCCACAGCTCCTGACGGTTGCATTGACAATAGAGGTGGAGAACATGGTCCACTCGGACTCAATGTCTCCAACCTCCCTCGAGATCTGGTTGAAGCTCTCCCGGAGGTGGGAGTTGAAGACCCCTCTGACAGGAGGCTCTGCCAGACGTTCCCAACAGACCCTCACAATATGTTTGGGCCTGCCGAGTCTGTCCGGCCTCCTCCTCCGCCAGCGGATCCAACTCACCACCAGGTGGTGATCAGTTGACAGCTCAGCCCCTCTCCTCACCCGAGTGTCCAAGACACATGGCCGAAGGTCAGATGACACGACTACAAAGTCGATCATCGACCTCCGGCCTAGGGTGTCCTGGTGCCACGTGCACTGATGGACACCCTTGTGCTTGAACATGGTGTTCGTTGTGGACAATCCGTGACTAGCACAGAAGTCCAATAACAAACCACTGCTTGGGTTCAGATCAGGGAGGCTGTTCCTCCCAATCACGCCCCTCCACGTGTCACTGTCGCTGCCCACGTGAGCGTTGAAGTCTCCCAGCAGAATGACGGAGTCCCCAGTTGGAGCACTTTCCAGCACCCCTCCCAGGGACTCCAAGAAGGCCGAGTACTGTACACTGCTGTTCGGCCCATAGGCCGAAACAACAGTGAGAGACCTGTCCCCTACCCGAAGGCATAGGGATGCGACCCTCTCATTCAACGGGGAAAACTCCAACACATGGCGGCTGAGCTGGGGAGCTATGAGTAAGCCCACACCAGCCCACCGCCTCTCACCGCGGGCAACGCCAGAGTAGAAGAGAGTCCAGCCCCTCTCAAGGAGTTGGGTTCCAGAGCCCAAACTGTACGTGGAGGCGAGCCCGACTATCTCTAGTCGGTAACGCTCAACCTCCCGCACAAGCTCAGGCTCCTTCCCCCCCAGCGAGGTGACATTCCATGTCCCCAGAGTCAGTTTCTGCGTCCAGGGATCGGGACGCCGAGGCCCCCGCCTTCGACTACTGCCCGATCCTCCTTGCACCAGCCCCTTACGGTTCCTCCTGCGGGTGGTGGATCCACTGGGAGGATGGCCCCACATCGTCCTTTCGGGCTGGGCCCGGCCGGGTCCCGTGGGGAAAGACCCGGCCACCAGGCGCTCGCAATCGAGCCCCAACCCCAGGCCTGGCTCCAGGGTGGGGCCCCGGCTGCGCCATACCGGGCGACGTAACTGGCCTCATTTTTATAGTCGTCATAAGGGTTTTGTGAACCGCTCTTGGTCTGGCCCGTCACCTAGGACCTGTTTGCCATGGGAGACCCTACCAGGAGCATTAAGCCCCCGACAACATAGCTCCTAGGATCATTCGGGCACTCAAACCCCTCCACCACGATAAGATGGCGGTTCAAGGAGGGGTGAATCCCTTCCTTTGGTCAGCTTATTATACCCGCAGGGTATCTGATGACTGGCAGGGCATAGCTGTTGATTGCCTGGACCTTGTTCTTGCCATTGAGCTGACTCCTTAGGACTTGCCTTACTCGTTAGAGGTATTTGGCTGTGGCTGCTCTTCTTGTGGCCTGTTAAAAGTTGCCATTTGCTTGTGGGATTCCAAGTGTACTGTATGGAACTGTACTGTCTCTCTCTCTATCTATCTATCTCTTTATCTATCAGTGCTATATATATATATATATATATATATATATATATATATATATATATATATATATATATATGCAAAGAAAAAACATCACACAACTTTTAACTATTGACCTCACAACCTATTCATTCCTCTCTTATAGAGCACAAAAACACAAAACTCTAATGACATCTGTCATCCCTGAATTCTCCCTTGTTCACATATGCACCCCACACACAAAAATTCAACCCTGAGGATGAGCCCCTCTCAAGGCCAGGAAAATAAATATGGCCATTTTCCCATTTGATTGGGTGTCAGTGCAGGGAGGAAGGGGGACAGGTGTGATGCATAAAATGACCCTGCGACTCCATCACATGCGCGACAGCTTTATGTAGAGGAGGTGTTTCAATCACGCTACAGCCCTGGAACACATCAATCAACTCACACACATGCTAGCACTTCACGGCACATGCTAACTCAAAGGCTGTGTGATTTAAGGGAAAGGGCAGCATGGTAGTAGTAGTGTAGGAACAGGAGGATCAGAAAAATCATGTTAATTTTAACTTCTGACCTGGTGAGCTGGGGCCATGGAAAGTATGCTTTCCTACAAATACTTATTCTGAAGGACGATGAAGTACTGACTAAGAACAGCTTGATGAGTTGCTTTACAATACCTTAGTTCAAAAGAATTGTGCTGTAAGCTAAGCAGAGCATTATACATTTTCTATGGGGGAATTAGCATCAGCCACCAAATATCGCAAAGGACTAATCAAGATTGTTGTGGCACAAAATAACCAACTGACTACATGTACATAATGGCAGAACCTGGTTTGAAATCATTAACTAGAGTATTTAATTGTATTAGTTTTATTGGCCATTTTATTTAATGTAGCAATTGGCACATATATTTATCATATGAGCTAAAGGCTAAATTATATATTGCAAAAAGTAGTTACAGAAATGTGATGGATAGCTCAGGTTTAATTCATCAATCAACACAAATTCTAAGTTAACTTTAGAAATTGTGCTATTAAATCATAAGTAATAAATAGCACCATTAATTCATAGTTAATCTTAACAAATATATTATTAAAAACTATTAATCTTTGCTGTTTAAAAACATTTTATTTATTGTTTTTAGTGTGCTCTTTTGTTAAAATGAAGAACGAAGGTGGAGGAGAACGCGACTTTTGTCTCCAAAATATGGTCTCAACTTTTCTGAATACAGCACCCATAGAAGGGCGTGATGGTCTTAGTTTAAGGGTCAAAATGGTATGCAATTTTAAATATGTGAAATAGTAATGTTGAGCTTTGTTTTAGTTGTTTGGCCTGCTGTGCTGTCCTTGGGCTGCATTTGTAGCATTTTCATGCAAAAACATGTATTTTTGATTGATATTGTTTAGTTTAGTGTTTTGTTTAGTTTTAGTGTTCCACCAACAGAGACAGTAAAAGTCGCTGTAACCTGTGGGAACAAGCCTTGGATTTGGTCACTCTAACAGAATATAGGACTCTGAACGGACATATTTTGTGTGTGTATGAATAAGGGAGGGGGACGCATCATCCATGCATGTGAGTGTGTTCCAATGGGTTAAATGAAAGTCAGTGTGCACACATGGGGCATCATAAGTAGACAATGAAAAATGAGACTAGAGGAGCAGTACAGCTAGTTTCCCTGTGGGAACAGCTACGAGCAAGCGGATGTACATTTGGTAATAATCGCTTTGTGCGTGCTTGGGAGTGTGTTCATTTCAGTGTGTAAGCGAGTGAGCAAAACTAGAGGTGAGGAAATGTAATAAATGCAAAAGGGATTGTTGAGAAGCAGTACATTCACATTAACCCTTTCTGCTTCTCATGGCACCCATCTGATTAAGGCAGAAATCAATTTCTTGGAAATTTAATCCTCAAAGAGTTTCAATTCAGCCTCTGCCTTTGTGCTGTCTCTTCAAAAAGCTACCCCTTGCAGCGAGCAGTAGTTCAAGGCTCTCTTCTTCCTCCAGTGGCTACTGGCTTGAGTCCTTAGCTTGTCTAATGTCAGCAGTCTTATTTCTCTGCTTAGATAAACAAGTCGAAGCATGGCTTACATGTAATTTATATCATATTAAAATGTTTCTTGTATAGAAATAAAGTGATTACAAATATTTATCTAGCTACAGTTTGATTCTCCCCAATTCTCCTGAACAAGCTTAGGTGCTACTGTACATAAATAACTGAGTCTGACCTTGGAGATTAACCTGGACTGCAACTGTAATTATTGAAAGTGACTAAATACAAATTTTGTTTGAAGATATACAGTAGAGCTAACATAAACTTAACATAGACATTTATACAGAATCCATGACATTTCAAAAGACATTTCCTAATAAATATACCAACTGAATATTCCAATGTCTTAGATTTTCTTTTGTGGAGAGTGCATCAATAGTGCACCATAACAAAAATGACTTTTGTTTTTGCGGGGGTCAGAAACCAGTCAGTATCTTGTGTGACCACCATTTGCCTCACGCAGTGCAACACATCTCCTTTGCATAGAGTTGGATCATCAGGTTGTTGATTGTGGCCTGTGGAATGTTGGTCTACTCCTGTGCGAAGTTGCTGGATACTGGCAGGAACTGGAACATGCTGTGGTATTCAGCGATCCAGAGCATCCCAAACATGCTCAATGGGTGACATGTCCGGTGAGTATGCTGGCCATGCAAGAACTGGGATGTTTTCAGCTTCCAGGAATTGTGTACAGATCCTTGCAACATGGGGCTGTGCATTATCATGATGCAACATGAGGTGATGGTCATGGATGAATGGCACAACAATGGGTCTCAGGATCTCATCATGGTATCTCTGTTAATTAAAAATGCCATCAATAAAATGCACTTGTGTTCATTGTTCATAACATACGCCTGCCCATACCTTAACCCCACCGCCACTGTGGGCCACTCGATCCACAATGATGACATCAGCAAACTGCTCGTCCACAAGATGCCATACACGCTGTCTGCCATCTGCCCAGTACAGTGAAAACCGGGATTCATCCGTGAATTAGAACACCTCTCCAAAGTGCCAGACACCATCAAATGTGAGCTTTTGCCCACTGAAGTTGGTTATGAGAACGAACTGCAGTCAGGTTGAAACCCTGATGAGGACAACGAGCATGCAGCTGAGCTTCCCTGAGACGGTTTCTGACAGTTTGTGTAAAAATTCTTTGGTTATGCAAACCGATTGTTGCAGCAGCTGTCTGGGTGACTGGTCTCAGATGATCTTGGAGGTGAAGATGCTGGATGTGGAGGTCCTGGGCTGGTGTGGTTACACGTGGTTTGCAGTTGTGAGTCTGGTCGGATGCACTGCCAAATTAAAATTAGAAAGTAACATTCAGTTCATGGGCCACAGCTCTGGTGGACAGCAAAAAGAGAGAGGGGCTACTCAAGAGACCAGACAAGAGAAAACCTCGGACATTTGTTGGCAACAGATAAGAGACCGAGGCTTGTAAAATGGATAGCGAATTTGCTAGATTGTTACTTGGCTGGTGAGTCAACTTCTATGTTTGTTGTCTTGTGATGTTGCTACTTACTTTTATTTTGCTGTACAAATTGTTTGATGTTATTTGTTTACCCCAGTCAAAATAAACTTACAGGCTAAAAGCTAATTTTATTTTATTTATTTATTTTTTTATTTAGACAGGGATAGCCCATTGAGTGTCAGCTCTCATTTACAAGGGCGCCCTGTTACAAAACAGTTACATAGCCAATAATCACAATTAAATACATTTAAAACACCATTAAGTAAAACGTGCAAGTTATATAAGAGGTAGTTCCAAGCAAAACCTTAAATGTGTTTACAGAAATGAGTCTATCTAATTTAAGTGTATTCTGAAGCTTGTTCCATCTGTCAGGGGCATAAAAACAAAAAGCAGACTTTCCAAGCTCCGACTTCACATGTGGCACACGTAGTCTGATATGCATCTGTGAGCGTGTCTGATAATTAGTATTACTACAGTTTAAAAGGGAACATAGGTACAAAGGGAGTTTTCCGCAAAGAGCCTTATAAACAAATAAAAGACAATGCTGTTCTCGGCGAGCTTTAAGAGAAGGCCAGCCTACCTTTTCATACAATATGCAATGATGAGTGAGATATCTATCTCCAGTTATAAAACGTAGAGCACTGTGATATACAGAATCAAGGGGCTTGAGAGTGGTAGAAGATGCGTGCATATAGATAATGTCACCATAATCAAAACAGACATTATTAATGACTGGACAATTATCGTTCTAGAAAGAGAGGAAAAACAAGACCTATTCCTATACAGGAACCCAATTTTACTTCTCAACTTTTTGATTATATGTTCCACATGAATCCGGAAAGAAATAGTTTGCTATTGAGGCATAAACAATGGGAATTACAGGTAGCCTAACATTCGGTGTATATACGTTATGCCCTCTTCCAAACTATCTTATCCAAATAAGATTTTGGATAAGATAGCATTGATAGTGTCTATTTAGCATTAAGAACACATTTATTGCTAGTTTGTTTGTTTATGTACAGTCGTTTTATGACAGTGTAGTTGCTCTTATGGCCTGTAGAGGCGCATGACCTGGAATGTTCCACAGGATGGCTTTAATATATAGCCTAGCATTATTGTCCATCCTGGTTTCTATTTCCCATCTCTTCAGCTGGATTGAAGAATAACATAACTGTCTCGTTGGTCTGTTCTTATCTCATGTCAGTCCAAACACTTCTCTGACAAGTGGTATTTGACTCCAATGCTTGGAGAGAGAAATGCGACAATGAAGGAAGAGAAGAAAATGTAGAAGACAAAAAGACAGACAGACAGGCCATTTCCCGGCACCAGCATGTGAGATGCTGCCAATCTTTTCATCATACGCGCTCCTCTGTTTGTCTGATAGAATAATCAGCATGCACTCGACAGGAGAGAGAAAATTGCCATTCACGGACAAAAACATGGCAAGGCTAGTCAATTATGTGTTGGGTTTGTTTTTCTCCCCCTGTGATCCATTTGCATACAGTTCCTATGAGAAGCTGCTTCGGATGTATTTAGACAATTTTGGTCAGTATGATGTGATGTGAATGTGTCTTATTAGTGTGCACAGACCAAAAGGTCATAATCTTTCTTCTGTTCCCATAGCTCCCTTTCTTCAATTAAGTCTAATCAGCAAAGCCCTACATTGATCCAGCCTTGAAGCTTTGTATAAGACTGGATTTGGATCATCTCAGTGTGTGCACGGCTCATTGAACACTTCTTAATCATGTATTGGTCCACACGTGTGTGTAAATGTAAATGGCATTTTGTGATCTCCAGCCAATTGAATGATTTAGCTCTCTGGTGTAATGGAGCAATACCTCTCCTTTTCTATTTCCCATCTCTCTCTCTCTGCTCGTTCAATCTGCAGTAAAATATTCTGCCGTTTACTTCTGTGACAAGTCATCTGTCACTCAGAGCGGCAAGGGAGCGGGCTCATCTGATGGACAGGATCCCGAATGAGTTTGTGTGTCAATGTGTAAAAGACGTTGCTTTAATTTGTCGACGCTAACATCAAAGTACTGCACATATAACCAAACTAAGGACTGCTTTAGGGAATAATGCAAAGTTGCAGTTGGTGTGAGATTGACTCTTTTTATGAGGCAGCAGAAATCCTTGCACAAGAATATTTATCTTGTGTCAGAGTGTGAACTTCATATTGACAAATATCTCGCGCAAGGCTACACATCCATCCTCTTCCCAAAAGCCAAAGGACTTTTAGTTTCCCTTTCACTTATGTGTCACTCGACCCGCTATTTGTTTGTGAGAGGCTGTATCAAATATTGATCCTTTTAAAATGAACTGTGTGAAAGAAAAAACATTTTCTGGTGGACTCTCTCAGGTTACACAAGTCTTTCTAAATGCTCCAGGTTAAAATGCTGTGTGAGTACACAATACATATTATGTTTTACACTGGATACCCTTCCTGATGCAACCATCTCCCATCCAGGCTTAGGACTGGCACAAAGACTACACTGGCTTGTGACCCCTTGTGCCCTTGTGGCTGGATTTTTTTTTTATCTCACTAACAGCAGATAATAAGCACAATGAAAGAAATAAAAATAAAAAAAGTTACACCATGAATTAGGTCTCCTCTGTATAAGCTGAAATAAAGAAGTTTTTCATTCCAAACTCAAAACTTGAAGCCACATATGTACACTGTGGATTTTGATAACCCTAACCCTAGAGTCTTTGAAGCCAAGAGAAAATAAACAATAAAACCGCAAACCTGTGCCATATTCATATATGTTGACAACACCCATATTGCAGCAGTATGTTGTGCTGAGAATAATGGTGTATGCCTTTAAGGACAGCGCAGCTTTGGCTGCAGTTGCCACAGGCTCTTTCCTGTAATAGCCAGTAATTCCTTGTGTCTAGCATAATCACCAACACGGCCTTGCCAGGAAAACACATCCACACACACACACAGTCATCTTTATGCTGTCAACCTGTTGCTGTTTATACTGAAAAGTGCCCTTTATTTAAGAAAGGTCAGCAGCAGTTATGGGAGGTCTCTGCTTCAGGGGCTTATCCCTCACACAGACTCTGCGGCGGTGCTACTGTCATCATCCATAAGAGCCTCTGTGTGCTGAACATGTGTGAGTTTTTGGGAGGGGCAGTAGGCACAGGTGCCAGACTCTCCCTACAGCCCCGTAGCGGCCGGAGAAGTTAATTGGCAGCATCTGGCTGTCTGAGAGCCCACTTCCCTCCCCTCCCAACCCGCACCTCTCCCTCCTGTGGAGCCTGCTACCCCTGGCACACACGCAGTGACACCAGTCTGGCTGCAAGCTGTGAATGGAGACACTGTGCATGTGTGTGTGATATAGCGGGGAGTATGAGGAAGACAGGGCAGCCAGGCCCCCAGCTGCCACCACCGTGCCAAGGGAAATGCAAGCAGACAGGCTGGCATCTCTGCACCAAGGCCACCAGGGCCCGCAGGGAATATGGAGGTGGAGAGGGGCATGAAGACACATGAAACCAGGACAATTCAGCTCCACACGCAAACCCCATGACTGCAGTGACCTCATGGTGACCTTTTACTCATGTTTAAACTTCTGTTACTCAAAACTTTGATGTTATTTTTCAAAATGCTGTATTTATTTTATGTTTAAATTACATTTTTAATAATGATTTATTTAGAAAAGGCACATTTTATGCACAATAGGCAGAGGCAAAGTGTAATATTTTTTGTTCCACTTGCTTTCATGATGTCATTCTTTTTGTACTCATTGAATCTTTAGTGTACTGCTTCCACTTTGTGTTACATACATATTCAACACAAAGTAAAAGCTACTTTGAGCTTACTATCTTGTTAGATATAATGTAAAACATTCAATGAAATCTTGTACTGCCATACTGTAGGGAATTAAGGTGAGGTCATCTCTGTGTGGAATTGGATAAAACAGTGATTTCAGAATGTGTCATGTGCACCATGTTGCTATCCCCTGAGTGCATTTACAGACAATGATCTCATCTCGTACTGTTGACCTTACTCCACTCTCACACTCAATGGTAAATCTCAGATCACTTCAGTAAAAAGCTGGAGTCAAACACAGTGAGATCACAGTGTTGACTCACACATTTGTTTTGTCAGGCACATATGCAGAGATGACCTTGCATTCTGAAACATTTCATGCACTTGAAGGACGATATCAGTATGATGGTAGCACCACAGTGGTCAGCAGCTGTATTATGGACCATGTTTTATATCTGTATAACAGGGAGATGATGCAGCCATGACTGTAAACCTACAAGTCAATTACATCTTAACAAAGACTGACAGAGGCAGGGGCCATCACTAATGGACATCTCCCTCTTATAAATAAAGTTATGTCTAGCTTATGATCACATGATCTGTGCTCTCCGGTGTCATACACTACTACAGTGCATTATGCACCTTTTATATGGTGGTATAAGGCTATGTAAGTCTTTATGTCCCTGTTGTCTTTGTGGAGATGATTATGTGCACGTCTGGCTCCAGTCTGTCAATTAAGCACGCTTCTAACACACTTGTAATGTGATGGGAGTATAATGTTGCACTCTGGGAAATGCTGCATCATACAATTATAGACAGCCCTCCTGTCCCAGACACACATGCCCAGTATCCCAGCTCGTTCACACCAGGGGTGCAGTGCTGACATCATCATTTCATTAGCTCTGTCTGTGTCTATGTGGCGTTTTACACTGTTTCAGGAGCTTGTGTGTGTTTTCCTCTTACCCCATTATCCCAGCTGAACATGCACCTGCCCTGTCGGCCCACTGGGGACAAGTGGCGCCACCACTCCAAGAGCACACTGATCATCTTCTGCCTGTTAATTGCCCTGATCTCCCAAAAGACACAGGTGATCAAGCTGCTAGCCGATCTGATGCTCTGTGTTGTTCCCCCTGGCATGTGAACAAGTTTTATTGTAGCATTTGATTTAATTCTATTGTATTTTTATTGTTGATTTACATACAAAATAATGCATATTTGTGAAGTTCTACTGTGAGGAGTTCTAGTTACCTCCTCCAATGTTATGTTTTCACCATCGTTATTTGTTGGATTGTTTGTTAGCAACATAACTCTAAAAGTTATGGTCATATTGTGAGGATATTCTTAGAAAAGGTCCATAAAGGGATAAGAAAGACATTCCTTTTTTGTGGATCTGGAACACTGTGTGGGTCCATGATTTTTTCAAAGGATTCTTTACCATTGTAAGATGGTAACATAACTCTAAATCTTAATCCATATAGTTTGTCACCAGTATATCTGAGTAATTCAGAAAGTACTATGTTCAAGACTCAGCTGGCACAAAGATACTAACTCAAGCCACAAGGGATCAGTAAAGAAACAATTGATCAAAATAATACAAAAATGATAAAAACGCATTAGATTGTTATGTCTCAATATCTTGTGTAGGTGTACTTAAGAGTATGTTTAGGGAGGTTCCAAGTGCTAACCCTAACCCTGGTTATATCTGTTCTGATAATATGAGCCATCACTCTGCCTTATCTGCTGCCTTTTGCACTTATTCTTCTCTTTTTATGTTGGGAACTATCAAAATCAATTTAAAAAGTGGCAGGGCCCACACAATAGACTGCTGTTGTAATATTCTAATACAGCAACTGTACATGACTGCTAAAATGTTGTTAAACTCCCAAAACCTACTTAAAGATGGACTGTAAATCCTTATTTTCATTCCTGATGCCTCATGCCTGATAAGGGGGCTTCATGTGAATGTATGAGGCTTGTACATCTCCCACTTTTTTTTTATCAGATTCACAATGGAACAGATTAGGACTTGGAGATAAAGGCGCCGACCAGTGCACACTGCCATATTTACATTGGAGATATTTACAAGATAAAATGTGCACGGCAGAACAGCACCGCTCCATCTTGAGCTTTAAGGTGACAATGAATAGTAAAATACAGCATAAAGCAAGATAGTGGATTTTCTTTTAAGCAGTGAATTCTGCACATGAAACTTTGATTAATTACTGATAGCAAAGACATTCTCTGCTCAAGGACATGCACAATTGGACAGATGTTATAAAACACTCACTTTTTGACTAACTGGTTAACACTTGTAGACCTTTTTATTTAGATCTGGCACAGATTTATGATCACATTTTATGTCGGCTGCATTGTGAACTCGTATAAAGAACAAAGAGTGTGATCTGACCATCAGACAGCATTTACTCTTCTAACCAGCATTACGTTTTATTCTGCAAAAGACATCAGCCATGAAGCCCAAACAAATTAAGAGACTAAATTACTAGTGATGATGAATGCTGTTATGAACACAGTAGAGATAATAGAGAGTGTTTATAAGGCTGCTGCAAGAACCAGTGTAAGGGTTTATCTGATGGATTTGTACCTCGTAGGTGTTTTAATGTGGAAAGTGTCCTGGTGTGTCATGTATCAAGCTCATCACAGAGCTGGTTCTGACTGGAAAAGGCTGCTAACGGTCTGTTGTCTCCACAGGAGTGCAGCTCTCCTCTCTTCATAGAGGAAAGTCCATATTTCAAGAGCTCGTGCTTGTTGTAAACAACTTACCTCTATTTCTAGTAGATAGGAGATATGACCCACAGACTCAAACTCACTACATGACAGTCACACTGTTACTGTTGTTAGAGCCTAGGCAACCTCCAATAATCATTTGTATCTACTGTATTGCTAGCACCACCCCACGATTCACAAACTAATCTTAAAAAAAATCTTTAAACAGGGACTTATGGCTTGGTCCTAAACTTTGTCAGGCACATGTTGCTGGTTTTGTAACCAAACATAAGAAACAATAGTTTAATATAGTGAGTTATTTTACTGCTAACTAGTGTTGGTCTAGATTGATTGGGTTGGATTTGTAATTAAAATAATACTAATAATTCTTAATAATAATGGCATTTTCAAACATTTATTTATTTATTTGAATTTTTGAGATATAATTTGTATGATTTTTAAGTCTTTTATTTCTTATAATGGTGTTTAATCTTTGACTTTGTATAATGGTTTGCTGACCAATAAAGTGGTGGTTTCCCCTGCCCAACATGTGGGAGACCCCCGAGGGCCAAGACTCCAGCCACAAAGTCATCTTTGTGCCAATCCCAAGGACAGAACAAAGAAACAACTATGCAAGTAATTTTTTCAAGCTTTGGATTTTGGTTTGTTGCCTTTATTTGATAGAGACAATAGTCAGACAGGAAATCAGGGAGAGATGGGTGGAATGACCAGGAATAGAACCTGGGTGAGCCACCAAGGTGCTCCTATTTTTTTTTTTTTTTTTTTTTTTTTTTTTTTTCTTTTAGACCAACTGATGACTGGTGTGCCTTTGTCAGTACTCACACAGCAGTTGACTTTAGAAATGATTATTTATTATTTCATATTTTTTGAATGTCTTGCCTGCATAAGCCACCCAGGCTGAGTTTGTATTGTATAAACTTGATCTGAAGTATGCTATTGGAATATTCTTTTTATACTGCAGTATTTCAGCTTTACATACAGGTCTTGTACTGTTTTGTACCTACTTACTATCACTTTCTCCTTAATCAATATGCGTCAGTGTCATTACAAACACAGCCCCTGGTTGTAATTGTGTCACAGAGGCACAGCAAGAGCCACAATAGCTGCTACCTTTTGCCTTCAATATGTGCCTCTCCATGGTGCCTCTCCTTGCTGGTCTCAGCTGAATTTAAACATTTAAATATATTTTACCACTATACACTATAGAGCGGGCCAACAAAGTGAAAAAAGCTAGCACGGGTTGCCTAGTAACTGTGTCCCCCAAAAGCTTTGTTGCTACTTGATTCGCATCCAAAAAGATAGATGGATGCGTGAGAAATATACGGCAAAACACATTAACCGATTTCCACGCACATCAATATACATACTCACGTTTGACAATCTTTTAACCAAATGTTTTCTATTTGCACAACAAGATTATGTGGCTGTTTGAGAACAACAGGCCTATATGAGATCATTTTTGATTGCCAAGGAATATTACTGCTATTATGGGTGTAGTAACATAGAAAGAGTACAGAAATATGCCGCTCAGTGTGTAATGTTTGCCTAGTGCGCTGAATATTTACCTTAAATGAGCTGGTGGGTTGTGGAGCCTGACAGCTGCATGAGCATATTGGAAGACATTTAACCTTCGTAACAGTCGGCAGGATGAACATTTGACAAGCTGAGAGAAACAACAGCGCAACATAAAATAAAAAGCAGTGTGGGGTGAGTGATTGTATGTGTATCAGCAGTGGGCCTAGTGTATTTGGTCCTGTGTGTGTGTGTGTGTGAGTGCTTGGAGCAGCAGTGATTGGCGTGTCCTCTACGCTTGATTGATTTAAAAATATAGACAAGATGTCGCCCATATGAAAGCTACCAATTTATAACCCTTCATCTCCAAACTTCAGAGAGACATCGGCAACATCAGAATCAGAGCGCGGGTTTGTAGCTACCAATGGTTCAGAAGTAGAAAAGGCAAAGTGACACCTCGCTAAAGGCTGCTTTATGAAGCCTCTCCCTTTTGTCCTTTTTACCTGTCTCTTTGTCTGTTTGTCAGCTGCACTCTGCCTCATTCTTGTCTTTCTCTTGATTTTTTTTTCTTCTTTAAGCCTGCAACGAGAGGCTTTGGAAGTTTAGTTGTCCCGCTGCTCACAGTCAAAGCAATGACCTTGATGTGGCTGGCAAACTGTTAGTATTTGCTGTTCTTTTTCAGTCGGTGACTCTTTGCCTATTGCCTGTCTGTGTTTCTGTAATCACTGAATTGTAAAACCACATGTGAGCGCGTTATCATCTGGGGGAAGCTTCTCATTTTTTTCCTTGGTCCCACGCGGTGATAATTCTGTTTGGGAACGACGGCACTGTACCACGTCAAGAGATGGGCAGAAGAGAGGCATTGGGAGGTACCATTTAGATAAAACAAATTGCCAGTTGCCGAGCCGGAGCAGTCAGCGCTTAGATAAAAACCAATGGGAATATGTGCATTATTTTGCCTGTGCTGGGGACATTGTGAATTTTAATTCTGGTATGCCTGACTGTGCTTCCTAACTCCAGGTAGCGCCTCAACCTGAAGTCTCTAGTCTCCTTTCACATGAAGCCAAAAAGCTATTTTCTCTGGCCTATAACCATAATGCTGTGATGGGACAAGTGGCAGTAATTAAAATCAATAGCTAGGACTTTTCCAGTCTGCGGCAAGGTCACACAGCGCCCAGAACGGGGGACGAGAAGGAGAAAAGGGGAGAAGTGGGACTGCATGCATGGGCAGAGCCAAGTGGGGAGATATGTAAAAAGGTGAGGTGTCATCTTATTTTAATTAACCCGCACCTCGGAGGCCTGGCACCAGCAATTCAGAGTGTGGGAGGCTTTTATGTGACTGTCCCAGTGTCATTGGAGATGTAGCGTCCTTTGTTGATCATTTTTTTCCACTAAGCTCTTCTTTAGTCCTTGTCTAGAAATATTGTCCAAAACTAAAATAATCACTTTGATATTTTCCTGAATGTTTTTCTCCTAAGGCAGGCTGGAAGACAGGGTTAGCCATAGCTCCACTGGGCAGACGGGGCGTGGTGCTGCTAGCCAGTCACTGCATTAGTATTCTGCTGATATCACCACATGCAGATACACCCCCTTCTTCTCTCAAGGAATAATCACTTCTGACTTTGTCTTTTTTCCCGTTTTGTTTTCGCCTTTTCTTTCACTCGCTATCTGCAGATGCATGTTTAGAGAGTTTAGACTGTGTTTACTATGGATTCTGATGCAGGACCATAGCCTGGGCTGAAGCATTAGGTGCATGAACAAACACATAAACGTCCTATGTGTTTCTATAGCCTCAGTCTTCAGGGTGATTCAGAAGGAGAAGTTCACTCTGTCAGGCTAACAGCAGAGCAGTCTCTCCTTTTGTTGATTATCTAGTCCCATTCCTATCACAGCTCTGATAATATCTTCATCTGATCTTTCGCCAGAGATGCTAGCTCACTAGCCGGCCTTGCCTACACACAGTCGTTGCTCTCCTAGTCCACCACACCTTCCTATATATCCGTATCAGGCTCAGATCTGCCATTGCTGTGCTTTCTCATCTCCGTCTTATCTCCTTATTCCACCTTCTTTCGACTCCCAGCGCCCCAAACACACCAATCACTCATCATCTCCTGCTTCCTTTTATCCCGCTCTCTCAGTGCACTCGCCAAAGATGCTATGGCAGCGCTCTTGTTCCCAGTGCTTGGTCTCCTTCACGTTAACTGTCAAGGCTGAGGTGATGACTGACATGACAAGATTTGGAAGTCAGGAAAACAAAGAAAGTGGTATAATTGATTTTATTTTTTGTTTTTTTACAAAATTTTACCACATTTTAGGGGTATAACGATATGTTTTTGCTACGATGCGTATTGATTTATTTTATTTTTATTTATTTATTTATTTAATAGGGACAGTGCATATTAATGAACATCTATTCAGTCAGTGACAGATGTAAACATGCTGGATTATAGCAACAATGCTAATTTGCATCCATAGATTAGAAGTGTTTCAATGCAATTCAAGAACAATATTGAACAATAATAATAATAATAATTTGGAATGATACGATTCAATATGATTCAACACCTTCATATTGATAATTGTTACAGCAACCTTTTGCCAAAAATCATAAAAGTTTACTCTCAAATCAAGCATTGCAACTGGAGTTGATTATGTCCAGTAGACAGAGAGTGAAGAAAAGTTGAATACAACATTTTATTTCATTAAAAATACAAAAATGACATCCAAAAAAGCCGTAACTGGTTTTATTTTAACATGCACATTTCTGATATCGGTATTTCCGATATTATAGATTTATTTTCCACGTATATATTGCTATACACTACCTAGAAAACAATATGATTTGATACATTGTAATGTATATCAATATAGTTGTATCATAGAAAAAAAAAAATTGATACATCGATATAGTTGCTGTATCGTTGCTGTACACTCATACCACATTTAAATGCAGCAAGCACAAAGGTATCAGGTTACAACATTCTCTATTTTGTTAATAGTCCTACTTAATCTTACATGCAGTAACCAGTTTTAATATGGTTTTACTGCTTAACCATAAAAGCTTACCTAGTTTCACAATATGATATATCCATGTGACGATACTGTAAGAAAGATAATATATTCTGAATTTTTGTAACAATATGATTTTAGAAATCTTCACCTACTCGTGCACCACTAGATGAAACAATTTTTATTAAACATATCATATTTATTATTAGTATTATTTTTATTATTATTATTATTATTATTATTATTATTATTATTATTATTATTATTATTATTGTTGTTGTTGTTATCATTCAGCTGTTTATTTATCTCTATACAGTATTGTCAAATAGAATATTATATATTTTGCAGAATACGTGTTTTCTTACAACACAACTGTAACTGTTTATTTCCTCTACTTTTTATCTGTTGTTGCAGGCAGAGGCTCCCTCCCAAAAATGTGTACTACTACCGCTGTCCTGACCACCGCCGCAACTACGTCATGTCCTTCGCTTTCTGCTTTGACCGTGAGGATGACGTGTACCAGTTCGCCTACTGCTACCCTTACACCTACTCCAGACTGCAGCACTACCTGAGCAGCCTGGAGCGGAGGAACCTACCCTACCTGAAGAGGGAGCAGCTGGGGCTCAGTGTGGTGAGTGGAGATGTGTGTGCACAGACTCAATGTTGATCAGCACATGCAGTATAATGTACTGTAACATATGTTAATCTAGGCAATGGTTTAGGAAAGGACAGCAGCCTACATTAGCACAAGAAGCATTAAAGAATGTGGACAAATAAAAACACTAACCACAATACATAATTTTTGGGCTACTGTTGTCTTGATATAACTTTGCCCATCAGATTGTCCCTGAAGCCTAACCCTTACACAGAATCACCTGCAAGGGCTTAGACCGAAAGGTTTGGAAATGCACAGATGCTTTAGAGGAATATCAGAACTGGTGACTGGTGGAACCACTTTCCTAAGCTACTTTTCTCCAATTAGAGCAACAGTAATACTCAAACCTAAAACACAGTCTTCTTATTAGCATACCACTCATAATTTTATTAAAATGATGGAGTGCTTTTCTCTGCACTCAAAGCGCTTTAAATTAGTCCAATATTCATTCACTCCACAGTCACACACTGTTGGTGGTAAGCTACTTTAGAAGCCACTGTTTTTTTTGGGGGTAGACTGAGAGCGATGTGGCAGCCATACGGGCCAACGTCCTCTCTGACCATCATCAAACACATCACCACAATTACCCTAACACATTCATGCACCAGTGCCACAGACACTAGAGTCAAACTGTCTTTCCCAAGGACATAATGGCTGTATAGATTAGGGGAGCCAGGATCGAACTACCAACTTTCCGGTTAGGTGGCCACCAGTTCTCCCTCCTGAGCTGAGCAATTTACCAACTGCATTTGTATGGTTACAAGTGGTATATAAGAGTATAGTACTAGTATTTAGTATATAGCAGTGTTTCCCACAGAAATTTTGTTAGTTAAGGTAACCCACTCTGTACCTCAAAAGTTTTTTTTTTTTTTTTTGGTTTGTTTTGTTTTGGCAAATAAGCAAATTTTTACAAAGACTATATAATACTTCTGATAAGGTATATTGAATTGTAGGCAAGTTAGTAGGTGCTATGGTATCCTCTCTACAGCATACAGTGTGTTTTTGAAAAGTAATTTCCCTAGTCTATTCTCTTGCTATTAATGTAGAAATATACATTTTCTTGGTGGCCTTGTCCCCACAGCTGAAGAAAATCCAGTGCAGAGGTATGTGTTAGAGTAAGAAGTCCCAGATGGGTAAGTTAGGTGTGCCTGCTGGTGATGACTTGAGCCTCTCGTGTTATTATTAGAAGTGTTGCACCCTGAGATGACGGACTGTAAGCTCCTGGCTGTGTGAGTGTTAATGCCGTGTGTGTAATCAGCAGAGCTCTCACCTCAGCAGTAGGAGCTAGTGTATCATACACGCTGCCTCCAGTCTTGTCTGCTCTTATCAAATAATTGTAGGAGAAAAACTCATTAGAAATGCTTGAGAGATTACGACTTTTTCTTCTGTCCTCCAACATTTGTCAGGAAAAGCATGCAGCATGCACAGCACCATGAAAGTACCAGTACTTATAAGAAGCAACTGACTATAAAATACAGAAATCTGAAATTTAGAAAGCGTGTCTCACTCAGGGGTAATGATACAGATGAAAGTAGAGAGTATTTAGAAATGTTCCATAAACAGATATGAAGATATAAAACTGAATTGTTGGAAGTCATAATTTTTAATGTGTGTCTTTGTAACCTTAATAAAATAGATCCATGCCTTTTCCTTTAGTGTGTGTGAAATATAGGTTCAGTTATGCAGTTTGATGTAACTATATGGTCAGCTTACATTCAAAGTATATATTAGAAAACCTTTTCTCTTACTAACTTTGTGCTACTCTGGTTTCAAATCAATGAATGCTAGACACAGCGATAATACTAGGAGCATGCTCTACTGCTGCCACTGCTATAGCCTTTGAGAAGCTCCAGCTCTTACCTCCTCTCTCCTCTGCCTCCCATGCTGAGCTTGTTTTTCAGGGGAATGAACTGCTAAACATCAATTTAAAGTTTGCCCCACATTTATTGTTCTCAATGTGACAAAACCTATGCCCATGTGTGCATTCTATTACCCATTTTACAAATGCAATATTTAATTACAATGCTGGTTAAATTATAGTTGTACATGGATTCATTGCTTATTATACATTTTTTGCTGGTTTAACTTTCAAGGTCACTGTCAAGGACTCTGTGGCCTCCTAACACACATACCACTAGCCAAACTTTACCAAAATTACTTTTAAATTGTAACAATTTCTTGTTAAATTTGGTGTAAAAAGATAAAGCTGTGCTCGATTTCAAAATAATTATACTGTAAGTAAAGGTACTAAACAAGGTACTTTTTCAAGGTAGTTTTTTGTTTTTTTTATTGTATCACTGCATTGTCTACTATTAATTTTACTACTGCTACTACTGCTGCTATTAGTACTAATACTACTGATACAAACTACTAAAAAGTACTAATACTACAAACCTGAGTTGTGAGGTGAGCCTTCTTCCCACTTTGCCACTAATGTCAAAACATACTTTAACTCATTTAGAGAAGTACAAGTATTTTGATTTACTTTAGTAAAAGTATGTTCAAATTGGGAAACACTTACGTTTAGGGTCCACTTATTAACCATTAACTAAGTGCTAATTAACATGCTAGTTAGTGTTCATTTGTTCTTAATTGCTAATTATAAAGCAGTAATTATGAGTTTATTAAGGAGAATGTTAGTTAGTTGCTAATTAGTTGTAGAATATGGTCACACAGAATAAGAGATTCAAAAGTGCTTTTTAATTACCTATTAAGAGCTAATTAACCACCAACTGGCATAATTAGCACTTAGTTAATGGTTAATTGGTGGACCCTAAACTAAAGTGTTACCTAAAATGGTTCAAAAAGTGACAGATTTTGTGTTTATGCATTGAGGAGAATGGTTTACACATTCTGTTTGTGTTTTGTTTGGCACAGTAACAACATGCACTTGATAAGTATAATACGACCCACTAGTTAAGCTATCTATGTTACTGTCACTTACTAAGGTTTACGGGATTTATTTAACTCTGTTTGAAACACTCATTTTTATCTTAATTCCTATGTCTTCTGATTCCTTTGCTTGACACCAGGCAAATCAAAGAGAGGACAGACATGTCTTGGCTTGCGTAGTCTTAGTATTAGTATTCATAGTCAGAGACGGATTTTACGACCATATTTTTCTCTTTATGTTCTCTGGGCCTGGGTGGCAGACAGCCCAGCCCCACCCTCATATCTCCCTCATTGTCTGAATCTCCATCCCTGGCTGGAACCCTCTCCCTGATCACACGTACACACCCCCACACACACAGGTCAGAGGGGAAGGGATGAGGAAAGCTTTCTGACCACATGAAACTTTAAAGATGTATATCTGTTGTTTTGGTGGCAGCGTCTTTACAGGGGACAATAGCTTGAACCTTCTGATGAATACAGTTATCTCATAAGGATGGAAATAAGAGCCCCGGCCATTTGCTCTGGCATTCTTCCATCACGCTGACTAATTTGTTTTTTGTAATGTATTCCAAATCTCCACTATACAGCTTGCTCTGGCAGGTTCAGATACTGTAAAAAAGGTCAGCGTCTTTTCTCTTTGTCATAATGAGAGCCGTGCTGTTTATTGATTCACATTTGTATTATCTTACCAAAGTTCACTAAAGCAAAATGGAGTCATTGTCTGTGTATTGCACCAAATGCACTTGAGTTGAGATGCACAGAAGTCTGTTTAATTGAGTGGGGAAAAAAAATGAGATTTGGAGGTCAGACATAGAAGGAGAGTTGAATCAGGCAAACCAAAAGGATTTGAAGGGCAAA
Source organism: Bostrychus sinensis (assembly GCA_020698575.1). NCBI lineage: Eukaryota > Metazoa > Chordata > Actinopteri > Gobiiformes > Eleotridae > Bostrychus > Bostrychus sinensis. Next base: position 18,433,088 of record CM036246.1, read on the forward strand.
CCAAAAGGATTTGAATATAATTTTCACATCAGCCTCTCAATTCTCTTCACTCTCACTTCATTTTTCCACTGCCAATTGAGACTTTACAGATGGAGTGGATATCACCTGTTCAGGAAGCTTTCTGCCTGTGAGTGTGAGTGGGGAGACCCTGGTTTGTAATACCAAAGCCTTTTTGTGTCTGTCAGCTCACATCCAACATTTATATCAAGAAATAAGGAGATATGTTTTATTTGATTTGCTACAATAATTTAACTTCAAGGCTGTCTTTTTGTTGTCATAAAGCTGGTTTAGTTTTCATTGGTTAGATCCTCATAGTAGCATACCTAGATGGCTAACCTACTCTGGGGCAGGTTAAGGTCACGATGGGACGATTGTTCATGTTAGTTTCGGTGGAGTTTTTGGAATTAAGATTTCCAATGTCCTGTACTGTGATTGTTCAATTTCACATGACTGTTTGTTCAGAAGTCCACATAGAAATCCTGCCTTAACTGAACAATTTGGTAACCCACTTATAAAAACAATGACTAATGCAAATGCAAGTCATGTGCAAACAAATAATAGCAATAGTTAGAACAGTACAATTTTTAAGACAGCGAAAGTGTGTTGGGTTTGTGGTTTGAAATTGAGACTTTAGTGTATAACAAGATAAAGGCGAGAAGAAGAAAAAAAAAATGTCTATAACATTCCTAAAAAGTCACATTGAGCCATGTAAACAAACTGAAGATGTTTCTTCAGCCTTCACAGGGGAAGCTTTAGTTTTCCTTTGCTCCCTCTCTGCTGGGTTCATGTCTCTGCTCCTCTTTCTCTGGTCACTGTCTGTCTGAACATTTCCTTTTGTGGGCTGCTCTGACACTATCTCTCTCTTCTCCCCCTGAGGCATCCATGTGTCCACAGAGACCCGCACAAAAAGACAACACATCTTCAACTCACTCCAGAACTAACAAGTCCCTTTGAAAAGATGACTTCCTGCTTTCAAACTGCAGCCTTGTTTTGGCGCAGTTGTCCTGTGTCGTCTGGCCATCTGGAACTGAAGACTCCTCAAATGTTGGCAAAGTGTTTTTTTTTTTTTTTTCTTATTTCATCCCTGTCTACACTGAAGTTGCAGAGGCAGCACTTTGAGGTTTCCTGCAACGTGGGAAGGGCAGGGCTGTGACACTATTAGTCACTTCTGACACAGTGCGGCCCCCGTCTGTGGAGCAGATGGAAAGAGTGGAGAGGAGAGACCTCTGTGGACCCACCATTGCACTGGCCAGTCTTGAAGTTGCACTAAACTTAACCTACAGTCAACTTGAAGAGGCCTATGTATGACTGGGGAATTTATGTTTTTTTTTATTATTAGTAGTATTATCAGAATCTGTTATTTTAGGGAATGATTAAGAAGAATAGGAATACGAATGCCTTTATTAGTCCCACAGTGGGGAAATTGCAAGAATTTGGAGCAAGCATAAAAAACATAATAAGGTGTTTTATAATAAGTGTTTCTCATTTTTTTATTTTATTTATATGATAAAAAGAAAGGCTAGTTTTATTGTAATATTTACAGCACTACTACTACTACTATTACTACTACTACTACTAGCCTGGTCATTGGTTATTTTTTTATATACTGTACATGCCAAGCATAGTGTACTGTCTGTCAGATCAAGTTTAATTTCAAGGGGACAATACAAATTTAGGCAGACTAAGCTACCTCTGAATGCAAATGGTTACAATGACATATGGTGAAAAAACTATCTCGGAAAAAGGCGTTCTCAGACTAAACTGCCTCTCACTGTGGCGCGGTGGCATAGTGGTTAGCACTCTGGCAAGAAGGTTGTGGGTTCCATTCCGGACCCTGTGGGTCTTTTTTGTGTGGTGTTTGCATGTTCGCCCCGTGTCTGTGTAGGTTTCCTCCTGGTGCTCCAGTTTCCCTTACCACCAAAAACGTGCAATAGGTCCCAATAGATCGTGCAATAGATCCCCTTGCAAAATAGATTGTTAATGTCAGTGGGACTTTCCTGGTCAAATTCAATTTGACTTAAAAAAAAAAAAAATACCGCCTTTTTGCTCACCCCTTTCCAGATGATAAGTACCTGATGATAAACATAAATGGAAATGTTTACTTGTGTTTTTTTGTTTGTTTGTTTGTTTGTTTTTTTGCGTCAAATAAAGGATTTTTTACTTCTGCCAAGGAGCTAATGCTTTTGTTGGCATTGGTTAAACACCAGTCTATGTAATTTTCAGAAAAGTGTGTGTGTGTGTGTGTGTGTGCATGTGCGTGTGTGTGTGCGTGTGCGTGTGCATATGTCTGTGTGTCAGGATTACTGTCTGAAACCAGGATTTTTTTCAGGATTCAGAGATTGGGTTTATTTTTTACTATAGTGAGATATGAGATTTAACTTTTTTTTTATTTGCTACCAGCATAACATTACTTACACTGTTGTGACTGAATTTTAGGCCTAACTCTGTCTGCTATCAGGTACTGTGTGGGTGCTCAGTGGGAGTGGAGTCTATGAGAACTTTTTTTTTTCTTGTTCGTCCATAGCAGGAGGAAGTGGAGTGGGCACTGCAGCTGTATCTGCCTGGCTGCCTCACTCTCTTGCTCCTTATCTCTGTGTTTGTACACTGTGTGCCAAGATCCAATCAATAGCCACTCCAGCCATAGAGAGAGGAGAAGGTCAGGAGCCACACCAGACGTACAGGCTATAGGCAAACTGATGGAGACGCAAGCAAGCAAGGCAGGGAACATGCCATGGCCTGGGTCGTTTACTGCTGTTATGTTAATGAGAGACCTTTAAACATGGGCTTTTTGTGATAACGCTTGGTATTTCAATGGTTCACTTTTACATTATTACCATGTACAGCTGTGTTTTACCAATTATGGTAGTAGTTCTGGAAACCATAGTTCATTACCTGAATGATTTCCCAACAATATCAAATAGCAATTTTTTTCTTTTATTTTAATTAGAAAAAGTTCAACTGAATCAATCATTTACCACAGAATGTTGCATCTTAGAGCTAAACTTAACTGTAAATATTAATATTTATCTACATTTTACTTTCCTAAGTTTTTCTCTATGTATGTTCTTCTTTATTTGTAGCAAGAATATTTTTGCCAGCTACTAATTAAAGGTTGACAAGTAGTCTTGACCCACAGCCAGTGGTACTGTCCCTGACTAAGGACCTCTTTCTATGCAATCATGTGATTGGAGTTTTTACAGAAAGGGCATCTGACATAAAACCATTTCAACGCAAAATGCAAGTCAGTGCCCTAGGAAGCAAATGATTTGCTGTTGTGACCCCAGAAAGGGAAAAGCCCTAAAGGAAAGAGGATTATTATTACAGTATCTGAGTTATGTGAATACATGTTATTTTTCAATTACAAAATAAAGGAATGCACAATATCTACGGACATTGTTTTCAGGTTTATATTCTATAAACTTTAATGCTCCAGTACTAATAGTGTTTTTGAAAGTGAATACCAGAGACATTGGTTGATATCAGTAACCACTTCATTGTTTTTTTTATGCTAGCTTGTATGTAACAAGTGGCGTGTTTAATTCATTTAACTTGTTAATGGCAGCCTAGTCTTCTTGACATTGTCGCTATTGTGTGAATGGCAGATTGGATTAGAGGGCCCTTCAGCTGCCGACTACCTCCATCAAAGACCACTGTCTGAATAGACAATTTGCAATTTATCACAAGGTAATACTGCAAACTGAAAACACTAAAAAGGTACATATTAGGACAGATTGATTTTGACTGAAGATTAGAAATGTTACCTTTATATTCCTTTACATGTGCATTCTGTTATGTTGTTAGCCTATAGCAAGGACAGGCAGGAGCGAGCTGGCAACGCTCAAGTGAGTAAACTGCTTTTCCCTCAGCTGAGAGGTAAACAGCTCCAGATAAGGCTGTTTTTTTTTCCTTTAGTGGCAGACTGTTCATGAATGCATTAGCTGTGGCCTAAACATCAAACAGTAAAAAACACATTTTAAATAAGAAAATGTAAAAGAAAATGCGAGCAGCTACATCAGTGACTTGAAATTCAATTTCCACTCTCTCTTCCACCTTAACTCAATTCTAATAAACTTTGTGCTTGTTTTTCCTCTGCTTGTTAACTTCAGTCTTTCTTACATTACCTCTGTGCCATTTTGTTTCTATGTTTTTGTCATAAATAGTTCTCAGTTGGCCTTGGGAAGTTGTGCTTTTTTCCTTGGCAGCAGCTAACAGGTATCTAGATTAAAGAGCCAGACTATTTAGCGCCTAATAATATGTTAATAACTGCCTTCAGCACTACGGCGGCATAACTCCGGGAGATGTTCTCAAAGAAGGAAAGGTCATCGCTGTATCTTTGCAGGTTTCTTGGCAACATTTGCTGTTTATGCTTCTTTCTTGTTCACTTCATTAGCGAGTGACCCTTATTCTTTTTGTACCAGCATCTGTAGTCTATAGTGCCGGAATCCTTGGACCTAGACAGAGATGGCTGGTCTGGAGGGAACGGCAGATAAGCAGGTTTATGATATATGTCTTCACGTTTTAGTGGTGAAAAACCTCTTATCTCTGGCCAATAGTTCCCCCAGGAAACTGAATGCTTTATTACAAGTCCCCACCTATGCATCTCTCCCATCGCCCATCTCTCTGCCCATCAACAATGTGGTAATGAGGGCGAGATCGCCAGGATTGGAGGAAATGCATTAGGTATGGTTTGTTAATGTGAAAAAGGAGGGTTGTCCGTGCCTGTAGTGTGTTTAACTTTAGTCTTTTTACACAGTTCAGGTCAACAGTCTGTGCCGCAGTATGGAGATAAATAGATTAAAGAGTCACAGGTGAAGCTTTCCAAAATGGATTGTTCACACGGCGTCGACCCCTATTATAATGTTGGCACAATACCAGCGCACATTTTGGGTTACTCAGACAGAGATAATATTTATTTTGAAAATTGGAACTTATTCACACTTAATGGCTTCGTCTCACTGTCTCTATTCTCCTTCAGTCTCCCCCTCATCTGTGGCTTTGCATGAATAGATAATGAAAAGTTCTGTGCTGTTCATTTCTGCAGCTGCTGGGTAGTTAAAGAGCTTTACAAATTAGAAGGAAGAAAAATGCTGGTTTAACTGAGTCTTTACATATCTCTCCCTTTTTTGTCTGTCTTTGGCATCACCAATGAGGTTATGTTTTTGCCTGTGTTGGTTTGTTGTTCTGTTGTATGATAAATAAAAAAGTAACTTCAATCGTAACTACTACTACAACTACAACGTTTGAAGGTATTATCTTCCAATGGATGTTATAAGGCTACCTTTGTATTTTTATGGATGTAGCATTTACCCCTGAACTTTAGGATTCCTGGTTCAAGACCAGGTCTGATCTGAAATGGAGAGGGCATCTGGCGTAAACACCTGGATTCTGTAAACTCACTAGGAAGCAGATGGTTTTCTATGGCGACCCCGAGATAAGAAAAGCTGTGAGGAAAGAAAAAGACTGGGAGATAGAACCATTGTCTTGGCAGAGGTCTTCACTTTCTTAGTGCGTCTAGTTTTTTTCCTATCTACGTTTTCTGAGGCAAATCACTTCCCGTCTTGGTAGCAGCATTACAGCGCACTATCTGTCCTCCTCTGCCAAAGGATATTTACTCTGTTAGCTTTGGACACGACTGTGAGGATGGAGCAGTGCGCAGGAAGCACTCAGTCCATCTCATTTGGGTGTCAGCACTCTGTTTCCCAGACGGACACAAAGGAGCGACAAAACAGACAGCGTTCAGGGCTTTTAATAAATCAGAATACAGCTTTGTGACAGTGTAATTGCTTTCCTTTTGCAAAGCCTAAATTTACCAGCGAGTGGGAAAAGGAGCGTACAGGAGGGAGAAAAACAACAGACATGGAGAGCAGGCTTGTACAGTAGATCATTTGTTCAGGGGGAAAAGAATGAAAATTAATGAAAAGAGAGTTGCTCGTCCTCCAAAGGCAGCCAAGCTTGAAATTCACTTTGAAGGAAACTTAATTTGTTGTAAATGGGCAAAAAACATATTACGGCGCGACACGTAGAGAGCTGCGTGGTGTGTCCGTCTGTCTGTCAGCGTATGTTTATGGCAGACGAGGACGCCATGCTCTGAATAGTTCAGCTGAGAGGAGGGGAACACAGGAGCCTGTTATTAACTCCAGTAACAGCATTCTCTTTCTACATGACTGCTCTCCAGCGTTCCTTCATAGCACATTGCAATACAACTCCAGGATGTGTAGTGCAACTTGTCAAAAGTTACTTGTAGGGAATAAAGTTTGCCTTGTTCAGATGTGTGTTGGTAAAGAGGTATGTGTGAGGCATTGTTTCCATGAGGGCTTCAACAACGTGTATGTTAAATAATGAAGTCCCCTTAAAGTATTTTGAACATAGGAAAGTAAGGGTTTCACCTAAGGTAACGCACATGAATATATTGGTGGAGTAATAATGACCATTCAGCCAGCTATCACCAATTCTCCAAGTGGCCACTAACGGCATTGCAACTAGGGATGTCCCAATCTCGATCAAGAGATCGGTATCAGGCGCCAATCCAGGAATTTTCAAATGATCGGATCACGTCACATGGTCAGACCGATCTTGTGTTTAACATCTACTGCACACCAAAACACAAACCATAGTAGTAGTGTCGCAGAAGGAAGTCTTTATACCATATACTTTTGAGACATACAAAAAGTGCACTGTACTTTCTTAAAATTGACTAATACTTTTTTTTTGAATATTCAAACATGTGAGTGCTGTAAAAAATTAGATGTTTATTTTTGTTTCACCCAATTTTGTAAAGATTTATTAAAAATTGTGAAGGAATTATGCATGTCATACAGTTTATATTTTTTAATCATAAGAAAAGCTTGTTTTTTAAATGCCTGCTGTGTACTGTCCAGACTGAACATAACCCACAAATATAGGACTCTCAATGGGGCCCCCTCATGTCCTGGGCCCCAGTGCACCTGCACTGGCTGCACTACCTGATGTTTCACCCCTGGGAGTACGTTGCTGAGATGTACTCCAGCAGGATATGGAGTCGGTATGACTGTTGTACTTATTTTAACATAGCTTTTTAAATGCACTATTTGAGATTTTTATTATTTTATATTGTTTTTGTTTACTTCTGTGGCAAAGTGCTTAGTACACAAAACCTTCCCAGTAGTAGGAGTAGTAGCAATATTAGTTGAAGTAGTGATAGTAGTAATAGTTAGGATTAATGGGGATAGTAGTAGTAGTAGTAGCAGTAGTAGGCCGGCAGTAACTCATTCGGTAGAAACATTCATCCACTAACCTGAAGAAGTTAGCAGTTCGTTTCCCGCTGCCAGCATTGTATATTGTTGTTGTGTCCTTGGGCAAGACACTTAACTCACACATGAATGTGTCAGTGTGATTGTGTTTGGTGGTGGTTGAAGGGGCCGTATGCCTTAGATTGGCAGCCACACTTCCATCAGTCTGCCCCAGGGCAGCTGTGGCTACAGAAGTAGCTTGCCACCACTGAGTGTGACTGAGGAAGGAATGAATAATGCATCAAGTTCTAAAGTGACTTTGAGTGTCTAGAAAAGCGCTGTATAAGAATAATGCATTATTATTATTATTATTATTATTAGTAGTAGTAGTAGTAGTAGTAGTAGTAATAGTAATAGTAGTAGTAGTAGTACTTTAGGTAAGTACAGTACTCCCAAACTTAATTAATAATACTTAATTTTCAATATATGTGAAGCAATACCTTCACTCTGCTCTTCCTCCTCTATGTAGTTGCATACACTATATTGCATGGCTGGGAGCTAATTCTCTGCCTGCATATTGGTGTAAATTTCTGCAGGGTTAAATGACTTTGAATTCCTGATACAGCGAATTGATCCAAGCCAATCTGTTTAGTGATAAGCTGGCGCCCAGAGCCAGGCATGACTGACAGATCCTGGTTAAACACTGTGATTTCAGACTTTGCTGCAGCTTTATCCTTTTGCCTACAGTTATATACCTCAGCACTCAACAGTTGTGCATGACAGGAATACTTAATGAACCACATCAGACTTTGCATGACATGAAGTCCTTGACCCAAACCTGTAGTACAGCTCACTCTTCAGTGCTCCCATTGCAGATGCTCTCAAGTGGATGAGAGGCTATGAATGCTTTATGCTCTTACACGCAAAGAGAGTATCAGAAGTCCTCAATGTCAGAGCACCACCACTTACCAATGTTCTCCATTTGTATGCTACAGTATGTTATCTACATGGCTTAGCTGAAGCACTTGGAAATTAATGCTTAATTACACCTTAGGTAGCAAAAAGGCATGTAATATCAATACCACAATATGGAAAGGATAAACTTGATCTTTTATGTGGTACTTGTATCCTTCTTCAGCCCTCTCCAGTCTATTGGCTCCTCACCCGTCCTTAGGCATGGGCTTTAACTCAGCCCGTCCCCCAGGCGCAGCCCCTCTGATGTGGGCCAGTAGCTCCGGACGCCCCCAGGGGTCTGTAGACCCTCGATAACAAACAGTCGCAGCCAAGCAACCAGCCTCCCCACGCCTACACAAGCATTTACACTCCACAAACAACTTGCTCCTCTTCCAGCCCTTCAACATCCCATTTCACACAAAAATGCATTTTCTTCCATTCTGTCCTTTTTAACCTGAAGATCAAAAAAAGGAAATATATGAAGGAAGTGACGGGTACCATTTTTTGTCCTTTCTCACCTCTCGTCTCCTTGCTCTGCCTGGACGTAGCCTCCTGTACGTGTATGTGTGCATCCCATGGTTGAACGCGGGCCTAAGTGTGAGCGAGATGGATGCCAGAGTCTGGTTCTTTCTCCTAAGGCACCATGTCTCCCGCCTCTCCTCTGCCTGCTCGGTGCACACCTGCATATTGTGATATAGTGCCTGTGTTAAGCCAGTCGATTGCCTTTAACAGGACTGGGGCACACTGGCCAAATTGAAAGGGATTGCAGCCTGCTTTCCATCAGAGTCATAGCAGAGTGTGGTGCAAGGTCCACAGGGTTCTGGGATTTTTCCTTGGTTTGTCTTGGTGGTAGAGCACAACTGATCTATTTATCATTCCTTATCCTGCTTTACTACTAGGTCTATCAAATGATATGTATTAATACAGCTTTGGTGGTGAGACTGGTCTGTGCATGGAAGCAGAACAAAGAGACTAGAACAAATTTAATATTGTTCTCAACCCGTCTCATTGTAAGACACATTTTGTCATCTAATAATCTCTTTTACAGAACTGAAGTTATTTACCCAAATGATTTAGCTGCAAACTTTATAATTCAGCCACAGGGGGCACAAGCCAGTGGAGACAGTTGCATCAGGAAGGGCATCTGACATAAAATTGATGTTAAATCAATATAGCAATTCATGCACAATACACTATAACATACAGTATGGCCAATGAAGGACTGGCAATATGTGTCAATGGGGTGTGCTGGACAACACAAAACACAATACATGCTCAGTCTTAGAATTTTATGGATTTAAAAGGGCTACTTTTAACATCTTGGTGGTACAGGTGCATGTTTACACATCTAGTGGAGAGTTTTTACTTAGCACCATTTTATTGGCAACAAAATCATGTCAACTTTTGAGGAGACCAATTGAAGGACTAACTGAGAAACAAATTTAAACTGTGATCTTTTCTTTTTTTTTTTTTTTTGCAAGATACATAAATGGTTATGTAATTGATTAGCCAATTTCAAATTATGTTGTTGTCCAGTCCAAACTTAAAGTGAGGGGATAAATGAACAACACCTGACCTTGTACACAAAAAATTCACTTACCCCAAATCTCCTGGGAAGACAGCAGCCATTAAAAAATGAGTCTCTTTAACATCAACAGTCTAGTCAGCCAACACGCTCAGCAGTCAGTGTCAGCAATGAGACAAGGCCATAATCCAATTCTGGTTTTTACACGGCGTCATGCCTTTACCTTCGACAGCATGATTGATGTGTATGTAAATGTGTTTTGAGGAGGGCTCTGAGTAGCTATTGAAAGCGGACATTTAGGGCTGCCCTGTCAGAGAACAACAGAGAGAGAGAGAGAGAGAGAAAGACAGAAATAGAGTAGAATACAAAATCAAGACAACTATTGATCCATAAATGAAAGGAGATGGACACTAGACAAGGCATTGTGTATCTCTGGAGCATCACTCTGAATTCGCAGCGAGGCAGTTTGACACTTCCACATGGGAGTATCTAAAAGACACAGGGAGAAAAAGGTTATCGCCTTTTCAAGTGGCTTCTCACACACTTGTCCTCTTTTTCTATTTGGCATTTGGAGAGTGAATAACACTGTTAACACCGAGGCAGTAAACAAATCTCTACTTTGTGCCGGGTGAACATCTCCATCTACACATCTGCTTGTCCTGCGAGCACGGGTCCTTCCTCCTCGGGTTCAAAGCCTCCTTTTGAAATGTGATCACTAAAGTTAAACAACTCCCAGGTAACAATGGGTGACAGTTTCCTCAAATCTTCCCGCCTGTTTCCACGGCAACCAAGGGAGAGGTGCATAAGGGAAGGAAGCAAGGTGGTAATAAGTCTCATCACCATCACTCATGCACACATCCTCTGTTGTTGGAAGCTATCAGTCACCGCAGTCAAGTATTTTCTGACTTGAACTTAGCATTCAGTCACTCAACTGTGTCAGTGTAATTTGTTTGAATGTTGTCATTCTACCATCTAAAACAACAAGGCCAATGCATTTATTTATGATGGACATTGAGGTTGGCTTCAAATGATCAGACAGAATTGATTATTTTTGACTTGCAAGCTTAAATGTAATTCTTGCCGCTGTTATTATTTGAGCCTTATATATGGCATTAGGAAGGGAATACGGCTGTAAAACAGGGTGTCAATATTGATTAACAATTTATGAATTTTCTGGATGGAGTTTCAGGTTTCACAAGTGTTCTCCCACTCTGGCTGCTGCATGTCAGTCGCTGAGTAATTAAAGCACGCAGGAATTGTTCATTAAAGATGGCCTTTCAAATTCTGTCTTCTTCCAAAAAGTATTAAGGACAGAGACTTGAAAGAGCCATGTTTATGTGGCATGATTCAAAAGAAAAGTCAGACAAATGAAAAAAAAAAAGTCTTTGAAACTGTTGTTTGCTTTTCAAAAGAAACGCCAGGATGGAAATGAAGAAATGTATTGGTGTGAAATTTCCTCAAAAATGTTTTCACGACCACACACTAACCTCCACAGTTCTGGTTTGGAACTGGCAGTACCAAGAATACCAATGGTGATGTCGCGGTAAAGGCGGTAATTTACAAAGCATGGAGGGGCCATGTTAGCTACATACACTATATTGCCAAAAGCTCACCCACCCAAATAACGCAAATCAGGTGTCAAATCACTTCCATGGCCACAGGTGTATAAAATCAAGCAATATAATGTATTTACTAATTGACTATCCTGTTAAATACAATTAATTTTGTTATTTATATAGCCTGGTATTGCAACAGCAACAGCCTCAAAGGGCTTTGCAGGAATAGATGTTAATAAACAAACAAACAAACAATCAGGCAAATAGAGTGTCCCAGGACATTCCCTGGCTTGGTAAGGAAAAACTAAAAAAGAAAAACAGCGATAGGAAAAAAAAACTCAGGGAGAACCACACTGAAGGAGAGATCTACTGCCAGGACAGACAGGCTATAGATGTGTCCTGGACTGATGGATATAGACCCTTTGCTCATCAAGTACAAGTCTGTAAGAAAGCAGCAGGTGGGGTAGGCTTCATCCAGGCTGAGGAGTCTGAGAAGTCAATAGAAGACCAAGTTGCAGTGGTGAAACGTAAATATTAAATTTAAAAAAAGTAATGTAAATTGTACTTACTAGGTAAATATTTTCACAGATAATATTACTTTTACTCTACATTTACTCAAGCAAATGTTTCAATTTAACTTTATTATTCCCAGAGAGGATTATATAGTGTGAATAATAGCAGTAGGAGTCTCAGTGGTAATAGTAATAGCTGGAGTTGTATTAGTAGCAGTAAGTAATGGTAGTTGCTGCACTAAATGTATGGGTATAGTTAGGCTGGGCAATATGGCTAAAAAAATTAAATCTTAAAAAAAAAAAAAAAAATTCCATTTTTTTTTTGCTGATTTATTATTTTAATTGCTCTTTTTTCTTGTCTTACTTAAAAAGGTATGTATATGTAGGTTTATTATTTTTAATGAAAATATTGCTTAACTATAGTTTTCTGCTAAATGCCTGTACAAAACAGCAGCTGAGTAGCAGCAGTGTGCATTCTCCTCACAGTAAAAATAAATGTCTTTTCTTTTTGGCTTTCTAAAAAAACATTATAAGTTGTACACCATACACGGACTTGGTAAAAGACACTATTAAACACATGGTTAATTAGCCTATATATAAACAAAGTACGTAAGTTAGTGCTGTCCACCTCACGTTTGCTAAACTGCTGCACCCTGCTAAACAAAGGCCTGCTATAGGTACGCATCTTTTCTCTGTCATTATTTGTGATTTAGCATGTGCAAAGTTAGCTTGAAAATAGGAAGCCTTGCCTATTACATGCTCACAGCTTGCACTAAAATATGCATATATTGTTATATTTTAAGTCCATTTGCATTTTCTTTTAGCATTGTGTTAATGCCATTATTGCATTGCATCTTTACATTTGTTGCTAAAAAAAAAAAATACACAACACAAGGCCCACTGAAATTTGCAATTTGTTTCAACATCTTGTGAAGTCACTTTCTGAGGTTATAAAGAAGAGGACTGGGAGATGGGGGAGCACTGGATTGATGAAGAAAACCCTCAGTGGTCCAAGACTCTTGACAGTCCCATGTATCACTAGGCCTATCATCATGGCTCATTTGACAGTTTGATCATAGCACTTCTTCCTACACACTGCTGAACTGAACCACCTAAGTGTGATGTTTCTATGCCTCATGTCTGCAAACATAGCACTATGAGAGAGTGAAGCGTAACCCCTGAGGAACTGCCATCTGCTGCTATATAGCCCCATCATTCCTCCTCGCTGGTAATTAACAAATACTACGGTGATACTGTAAATCTGCTATTTCTGAGCTATATATGTGTGGGCAGGGTGGAAAAACATCACAGGATCTCTAGCCTTTTAATTAGACCATATTTATGGCAATTATGGCTTCTTCTTTGACGGCGAAGACTGAATTCTTAATGTCTAACCCTGAGATGTGTTTGAGTTAAAACTATGAATACCAACACCATATGGCTTAAAGCAACTTGAGCAACTTTACTGTAGGATGCAAAAGGGTGTAGTAGAGGCCTGCACAATATATTGCAAATTTATTTTTATTACAAATGCAATATACGTAACGCAAGAAATTAAAACAGACATGCTACTTTTCAAGCTTTTTGAAATACATGTGGACACCTTTGCATTAACATTTCATGTAATGTCATGTTTCATTCTTAAAATAATTCATATTTCTTTGACTGTCTTTATTTGGGGAGCTGTTACTTTCACTGCTGAAAACACTTGCATAAGGTGCCCTTCCCTTTAAGGCCCTGCTTGCCATGCCCACTTCATGTCAGCAGCTTTACCCAGTCTATACTATGCGCTGCAAAGACTGGAAAGTAGCAGCAGGTTACAGTAGAAAGAGTGTAGCTGCCTTAGCACTGAGCCTTCCTCTGTATGGGGCTGGAAGTAACAAATATTATTTGATACAAGTGGATGTGATAAAAGTAGCTTTGAATTAAATACTGACCAGTGTAAAATTTGTCAAATTGATAAAAATGAGTGAAATATAGAGTATAGAGTAGAATATAGAGTAGAGTAAATATGTGAGTAATAAAACTTAATAAAAGTGTAAGTTAGATTTTTATTAAATCACAAGCAATATCAAGTCACTACTGCTTTTATCAGATCACGTCAGCTTAATAAAGTCACAGCCATTTTTATCAAATCGCGTTGTCGCTAAATTTTTGTTACTTCCACCCATCATACCTCTGAGCCCTCTGCAGACAGCCTCCTGATTGTCTTCTTTGCATTTGCATGTGAATAAAGTTTGGAGGATTTGAGTTTAGACGTAAGAAGAGAATCTCTGAGTGCTTGTACTGAACATTGAGGTACACACAGAGCGTGCTATAATGGCTAATTAGCACAGCTATTAGCAACATTAAGCTAACAGATAGATAAATGAGCTGACTGTTCTGTAGTGGCAGCATTTTAAGCACTGAAATGATCAGTATGTGTATTGAAAGGTCTGCTGATGGTGCTGGCTTGTGTGGTCCAACAGACAAGCTGTAGTTCTAAAATGTTGGCTCTTATAGAAAACTGTCAAAAACACAGTACATCACAGTTTGTTGTGTATAGGGCTGCATATTAGACAGATTGTTCTAACACAACATTATTTCTTTTTTTTTTTTCCTTTTTCTACCGCTTATTCCCGTTAGGGGTCGCGGGTGACTGGAGCCTATCCCAGTAACTTTGGGCCGTAGGCGGGGTACACCCTGGACAGGGGCCAGCTTGTCGCAGGGCTGACACAGAGATAAACACAGACAGACAACCACTCATTCTCACATTCATTCACTAGGGTCAATTTAGAGTCATCAATTCACCTAACACATGCATGTCTTTGGACGGTGGGAGGAAGCCGGAGCACCAGGAGAGAACCCATGGTAACTCGGGGACACGATCTCCTTGCTGGGAGGCGAGAACACTAACCGCTCTTCCACCGTGCACACAACATTATATATATCATATATATTTCTAATATGGTGCTGCTGTAGTGGAGAAGAAGTCATGTGTTTCTAATGCGGTGTGGTACAATGTTGGCTGGGAAATGATGAGGCTCCCTGTGTTTTCACTGTTGGCTGCGTTATGCTACTGTCTCACGCCGGGGAGTTTGACCACAAATATCTCACTATCCAATTACCAGGTGAAATTGGCTGTTTAATTTTACAGCCTCAACTAAGGAGCTCTCTCAGAATGATAGTTGCTCAGTTATCACCCTAACGCCACCTTGGCCAGGCTGCTCATCTGAGAAAACTTTTCGGTGAGTGTGTGTTTGCAACTGAAAAAAAGAAATATAAATCAAGCAAGGTGATGATAACTTTGGCGTTGACACTGTGATCCATCGTCTTTGCCTCCACCCTGACTGTTTTCATTTTAGCCGGCTGCGACTGAGAGGCTTTCTACCAAAATATAATTGTTTAGGAGTAATGAGCTGGAAAAAAGGACAGTGGAAAGAACTGAAGCAAAAGAGAAAGAGTGTAAGAAGAAGAGAGTAAAAGACGAGGCCAAAGACCCACTATTATAAGAAAAAAAATTTGCTCACCGCTGTAAACATGACAGATAAAACAAGCAACAATTTGAAAGCATACATAATTATGGTCTACCTCAATGTTGTCCATGTTCCCAGAATGCGCCATTCTTCCACATCTGAAATCATCATGCAATAAAGCACACAATTAAATACAGCCGTTCAGATGTCAGGTCATAATGTGGTGTTGTATGATGATTCAGTCCAGCCCTGGTTAACTACTGCAGTGGGGTTGACCATTTCTACTGCCTAATGTTCTGGAAATCAGTACGGGGTATAGGATGGTTGATATGTCTAGGTCAAAAGGACAGTATTAGTGCTGGGTGGAAAGTCTTTTGCTGCTTTCACACCGGACGCGTTTGAGGCGTCTGGGGTGTCTGGTTTACATGTTAAGTTTATGTAAACGCATGTCTGGACATCCTGCGGTGCGAATCAAGTGTCCAGCGTGTCGGGAATTGGGCTTTGACGCGCAAATAGCGCGGCGCGAATTGAGCGTTGACGAGCATCTGATGCCCTAGACGCCTGAGTTGAAAAATCTGAACTTTGGCGAATATTCGCGGTGCATTAACCAATCAGGATCTAGCTCCTGCAGTGACGTGGGAGGACGTAGAAAGCGGAGATCCATCAAAACAATAGGCTCGTTCGAGATGAACTGCGCCTCTCCTGGATTGTGAACGAGAGTGCACGGCCGCAACAGGAGGAGGGGAAATACGCCTGTACTGAAGTTGGACAGTTTGTGGCTCAGATCACGCACCATCACGCCCAAAATCCACTTCTCGCATGTGTTGGATATGATTTTGAAAATAGATGCATTAAACTAATTTGTAAGAACTTTTCTGTCCCATGCTTGACCACTGTCTGTGCGTTAATGAGGTGCTTTTTTGGAGCACACAACATCAGGCACATTCAGCAGTGGTTCTTAGCTTTTATGTCTAAGTTTACACATTATAAATGTTAAACAGCCTCCCACAGCAGATATTGTGCACAATCTTTTTAATAATATTCTACTTCACACTGAGCAGCAGGGCACAAAGTTTATCCAGGTCAAAACTGTAACTTTAGTCTGTATTAAAAAATAAATAAATAAATAAATGAGGCGGGGGGAGGAGGAGAGGAGGGCAGTGAAGTGTCGTGTGTTACGTTTCTGATCATCACTGAACTCAGATCCAATCACCTGTCCGTTCACCGCTGACAGGTGTGCGTTTTCTCATCATGCACTGAGCCAACAGCCTCCACAGTTGCTCCTGATGAACTGCAGCGGCTGCTCAGACAGCTGGTCTCATTTGGATCTCGCGAGCTTTTGGTGACCGTCGCACTCATGACATCAGAGCAAGTCGGGAACAAGTCGGACACAAATCTAACCGGCGTGCACTGCGCACAGACCAACACCGATCGAAATTGCGCAGACTAAGTAACGCGAAAGTAAAAAACTTTTTTGGCATTATGCGCCAATGAGCACGGCCATTGAAAACAACAGCGGTCGTGACGTCATTCATTATCCAGTTCTATAATACATCCATGGAATTAGCCCTGAATGAGCAGCCATTACCCTGGCACAACAGACGCCTCCCATGACGCGAATAAAGCGTCTGACTTCAAAATGTTCAAGCGTCCAACTAGACGTGTCTGACGCGAATTTGAAGCCTCAAACACGTTTGGTGTTGAATGCAGCATTAGAGCAGGACTGCAAATATATAAAAATGAATGTTCAAAAGAAGGAGTGTATATTGTATTTACTATAATCACAGTGTTCCATCTACCAAGTTAGAAATGTATTAACACACGTCAATAAGATTATAAGAAGATTATATAGATTAGATATAGATTACTAGCCTGGCCAGCCAGTCCTTTGCTTGAGTTTCATTTCTTTGGGCGGAACAATTGCAGGCTTGTTACAGGAGACTGTCTTTAGCGCCGTTCACTTTTGTTTTTGGTGAATTGGCGTCTTTGGTCTGTGTATGTGACTTACATAATTTACCCTTTAAGCATTTCTCTTTTTATCAGAATGTCTATAAATAATGATAATCCAATTTATATTAAAGACGTGGCTTCAATAATTGTACAACTGATTTAGTCGTTCTATTGGTCTTAAATTTTTGTGTTTTTTAATTGATTGCCTATGTATTTAGCAGTCTGTGGAGGGTGAGGAGCTTTTATTGTGAAGGGTTCAAGCGGAAATGAAGCTCTTAACTTAGTGTGACAGAAATGTAAGTAACACGGCTTATATGTATTAAAATATGATTGACTGTCCAATACACAAACAGTTCAATTTTAGCTTTTTATCTTAATTGTGATGATGTACAGTACAGTCTTTTTTTCTATGTATTCACTGATATTGAAAACAAATAGATCATGTTGTTGTGTGGGCATATCAGATCACGTTTTTAAATATTCAGTGTCTGATAGATCGATTTCTTGTAAATGAGCTAATTCGAACATGACTTTGAGGGGGAGCAAGGGCAAGACAGAGTTAGCAGGTGGGGCAGATAGCATTGATTTTGATCACGACAGAGAGAACTGCGTGGAAGTGTTTATGTGTGCATGAGAACCAGGGAGAGATCTGGCTGTCTGCATGACATCAAACTTCCCTCCCTTCCTCAGATCAAAATTACCACCTTAGATGGGAATGAGAATTTTAATTAGAACTCGGGGCTATCTCATCTGGCTGTGTGTATGGAGCTAAAAGACTAATTCCCAGCACACACACATCGCGGCTCCTCCACCCCTACCTTCACAGGCCACTTTGTCCCTTATTTAATAGGCTCTTTGTTATCTACCTACTTGGGTTTGCCAGGTACTTAGAGCCCCTCCATAGGAATATTAGGTATTCTGATGAGGCAGGCAGCTGTGTGTGCTCCACGCAGATGGCGCTGGCCGTAATCAGTGCTCTCCAAAGAACGGCTCTCATATCTCCCCCAAACTTATCCTTTTTATGATTAGAAAACACAGAGCTGCAAATTGTTATGAACAAGACAGATATATTTACTGGCAGGATAAAATACAGTGGCGCCAAACAATTCAATCCCTTTTCAGGTTAATTCGCATTGCTGAGTGCACTCTCACAGATGAGGACATTGGGTAGAACCATGTGCGGCATTCAAATTCTCCCTGCTCTAAATAGGTATAATATTGTGTGATTGAATTTCTAGAAAAAGAGACCTTGTAGAAATGGTGTACTTTATGTTCAATCTGTTTGTCACAGTGGTCAAGGACACAGGCATAACCTGAGGGGAGAGGCTTGGCTGTGGATCATCAGATCACTACAAAACAAACTAGAAACATCTCAAAACAAAGCCCTTTGTACTTTGCGAATTAGCTGTTCTGCATAAAAGTCTGCATCCAGACCATGTGGTTCTAAAAATGACGGGGTTTGCATTTTGGTCGACTTTATGCAGAGGAGGATTATTCTCATTTCATTTACACCTCGTAACCAGAATGCATGTGCCGGCCTGTTGATGCAAATTGAAATAGGGTCCTGAGTGAATGGCATTTATTGTGAGCATGATTTAAACAGGAAACCATGGAGCTTATAGCAATGCATATGATTTTCTTCCCTTTTCATACTGTGAAATGTTCAGCTTTTTTATTCTTCGATGAAAAGATAATTTGAAATGGTAGTGAGAAGAAGAACAACAAAAGTGCTATGCATGCACAAAGACAACCTCTGTTTAAAATATTTTGATCACCTAATAGCATATTGTAATCATCAGTGAAAAGGTTTTTGGTAAATGAAAATGGCATGTACCAGCAAGTTTTAGCCAGTCACATGCGTTCAGACAATGCACTTTTTAATATGAGATTCTCCGACTGAGTGGCTGGTCTACACCTCTTGGAATCACTAGGAAAGCTCTTATTAGCTAGTCAGATTACACACCAGGTCAACACTGAATCAAAAACATGTATTTTTTTCCCCTTAGATTAGATACAGACATAGTCAGACATGAAATCAGGAAAGAGGTGGAATTCGCCCCAAACCACAAATAAAACTCAAGTCACACCACTTTATGTGGAACATGCTCTACCAGGTGCCCCAATTTTTACTTTTTTAAATAAGTAAAAACAATTAAGGTCACTATAGATGAGAGCAGCCCTTGTTAACGCCTTCTTTTGGGTGAAAACAAACCAGCCGTGAACAACAGAGAAGTTGGTGATATCAGGCGAAGCACTGCTACGATGGGATTTGTACTTCCAATAGTAAAAGAAAAACCCATTTTTTGTTAGTTTCAAGATTTAAGATGGCAATTTGACACAATGGTTTCATGTTAGCTATGTAAGCTTTTATGATGTTAGGACACTGATCTTTTTAATATAAATGTCGAAGTTTTTTCAGTCCGGACCTAAAATGAACAGTAAACAACACAATGATTAAGAACCCAGATGGCTGCTCTTATCTATGTTAACTTGTTGTGGTTTTATTTGTGAGAGAAGCAGCTCAACATCATGTATCTGTAGGAATGTTTTTTTTTTTTGTTTTTTTTTGCCTGAATTTGGACATGCTTTCTGATAAATATTTTCTATTTAACATATACAAGTCATAGCCACAATACTGAACTACAACATGTTTTTGCAAAAATAAACCACATGTGTTTTAATCCTGTTGCATTGGTGTTTGCTGAGCGAAGAAATGTGGTGCTAAGTCATGTCAGGTGCAGGCTGGGACCTTATCAGTAGAGCGGCGCGATCTGTAATTAGCGCTATAATAACCTCCCTAATTCAACCAGCGCTCCACCTCTCCCTCCTCTCTCCCATTCATTCTTCCACTCGTCTCTATTGCTTTCCTCTATCCCCTGCTCTCTCTCTCCCTATTCTGGCCTGCTCTGTCCTTCACCCTTGTGGATCTCAAGCCAAATGAGTGAATTTGTCTCATTAGCGCGTGTTAGGCCTGAGGGAGAACCAGTAGTGAACAGCTCAGCACAGCCCTGCAGGGTCAATGAGCTGGTTAAAGAGTAATGTTTAATACCACACTATTCAGACAAGAACAGGGTTTATCGCTTCCTTTGCCCATAGCAGGTGACGAGGAACCTGCTCTGCTACATAGTATGTATGGGCCATCAGTCGCAGCGCTAACGATAATGATTGCACTTTTAATAGCACTGGTTTTGCGATTAAAGTTGAAAAATATTAATACGGCAAATAAAAAACTTTACTGAGTCAGTGATGTAGAATGAAAGTATAAAAGCAATTTTTTGTCCTCATTTTCATGCAATGAGGCAAAAAAGTGCTAATATATGGTACATATTATTACTTCTATTGTTAAAGACTGGACTGTATTGGCAAACCTCCAGATCAAGATTTTTGAGCCTGTTTGTGTGTAAAAAAGGGACTACAATTTGAGCTGCACATGCATTGTGTAACACCTACAGACTATGAAGCTCTAGTTCTATCATCTAAGTTTTGGTAAATAATTAATAACCAGTTTATTATTTACAAAACACTACTTCGCACTTAGTAAAGACTACAGTGTTAATAAAATATGTGTAATTCTTAAGTAATAAGATCATGTCAGTCAGTGCAAAATAATAAAGTGTTTGTGTTAATTATCTATCTTCAAAACATTAAATTTTTGTTAACTGCTTATTTATTGATGCTTTATTACTGCCTAATAGTCAGAAGTTCTAAAGTGTTAACAGGAAAACATTTTTTATTTATAATTAGTAAATAACAAAAAGCCATGGTGTAAAGAGACAAAGTACTGCACATCAAAATGATCCAGCCATGGGGGTCACACTGCCATTGTACACATGGTTTGTTGGACTTGTTGGGCAACCTCAGAAGGGACACCAGGAGAGTGCAACATGTAAATGGTAGCACATCTGTCTTGTTATTCTTCTGTTTTGGCAGTGTCCCCTTAGCCTGTATTTGCGAGTGCCAGTATTTATGTGTTTTTAAGCCTGTTGTGTGTTTGTGTTTTAAAGAAAACAAGAGGAAGTGCAGCTGTCTATCTGAGTTTGTGCACCACTACTGGAGAAGGCCTGGGGAGATGTTTGGTTCACACACATTTACACACAGCTTGCATGCAGCCGCCAGGGGGCTACTTGGCATGTAGCTTTTCTTACTGCTGTTGTGTAATGTGATTTGTCCTGACTGATACCCCAAACTGCCCCAGTCTGCCCCTCAAAGCTCTCGTTAGCCCCCCACCCGCCCCCTTTTCACCCCACTTCCAATTTCCACACTAACCCAATTAGCATCTCGTCAATAACGCTCAGCATTTCATTTTGCTGCTTTAATTAACAAATTCAATTTGCTTGAAACTGCTGTGAAAACAAATTAAAAGCACAGCAAATTAAAGGCGCTCAGTTCCAGTGGATATAGCTAAGGTGATTACAGATGCATCAAACAACAGTTTTCATGTTTGTTTTGTCTCAGGAGAGAAATGAGCCTCCAGAGAGCACTGAGACCTTGACTGGGACACTTGTGTAAAAGCGTACTGTACATTTGGAACAACGCAGCTGCACAAGAGAGGAATGTAGGCCTAAGGACTGGAGGGCAGAGCAGAGAGGAGGCCAAGGCCTGGCCCCAGGGAGTCCTCACCTGTTTCTAAATATGAGCTGAGATGTTTCTGCGACTGCAGCAATATCAACAACTTAACCACTACTGGTTATTCTCTGCATTTTTGCCACAATTACCAGCATTTGGTGACTATTGACAATTGTACAAAGGCAGTCAAAGGCCATCCTGGCTTGGCACCCTCATTAAGCATTTTTGGCCTGCTTAAGTTAACTCTCACAGGACTAATGAGTATTTTCTTTCGTTTTAGTCTATGTCTTTTGAGCAACCACAAGATAGTAAATGTAGTTGGTAAATTGCAATATAGCGTTAGCAGATAATGGTCGGTGCCATGGGGTCTGACACCAAACATCATAATGCTGCTACCACTACACTGCAAAACACTACCTTAATCAGATTATGCTTTTAACATGTCAATGCAAATATTTCAGTTGCTGCCGTGTATGTGCACACCTTATTCAGAGTATTAGCTTAACCTGAATATGGACTCTAATCGAAATATACTGTACTACTATGTGTGAACACGGTCAGTATCTAATAAAGGCAAGGGCAAATATTTATATATATATATATATATATATATATATATATATATATATATATATATATATATATATATATTTCTTAAAAAACAAATAATTTGACTTGCCTCAGACTGACATTCTTCACTTAAATCTAACATGCAGCTATATGTAATGTGTTTGATTCTGCAATAATTAATCAAAGTCACTTGATACTTCCAGGGAGTATACTATCTGACTCAACACTTCATATTTGCCTACCCTCAGTTTGAATGCACGCTTTGCCTTATGAAGCTCATTCAGATCTCATGTCCTGGGTGTTTTCGTTTTTGTTCTTCTCTTATCCTGCTCCGACGCTCATCTGTGATTAGTAGTTAGCAAACAGTGTCTCCATCTGGTTAATACATCCACATCTGGAGAGGGCGGTGGCTGTTGTGACACGTGGAAGCGGAGGATCTTTCATTTTGAGCAGTTTAATTGCATGTGGGTGTGCGTGTGCCTTAGTGTTTTTGTTTGCTTCTGTTGCATCTCTGTCAAACTCACTTTCTCCTTTCTGTCTGTCCTCCGCTAACAGCTAATTATTGTTCCGTTTAATTACCAGTAGTGGCCCGGCCTGCACCACTTTGTTCCAAAGTCTGATTGAACTGAGCTTTAGTCACACCACAGTTTGTTTCATTCTGTTTCTAATATGTTTGTCACCGTCTGCTTACTTGGAGATAGCAGACTTTTAAATTTGTTGGTGATCTTTAAAAAAGTAAATATTTAAGGTTTGAAATAGAAAAGGCCACAGATTCAAGAGCAGCACACAAACAGTCCTGTTGGATCCATAAAGGCAATAAACCAATAGTAACATACACGTCTCCTGACCTTCCGCTCCAATTAGGCCCCAAG
This sequence comes from Bostrychus sinensis, assembly GCA_020698575.1. NCBI lineage: Eukaryota > Metazoa > Chordata > Actinopteri > Gobiiformes > Eleotridae > Bostrychus > Bostrychus sinensis. Next base: position 18,456,256 of record CM036246.1, read on the forward strand.
AAGAGATCGCTGAACTTTTCAACCTTCGTCTTGTCTATTGATACTCTGGTGTTCTCTAGTAGGATTGGTGGTAAGACAAGGGCTAGGCCAGTCAATATTCACCTGCATCACTGCTCCAGACACAAGGTTGTGTTCCAGTCCCAAAAGTTTAACACTTCTCAAAGAACATGAAAGGGCTGACTGACTCTGTGGCTTGGCTCTACATATAGGTTTTTTTTTTGTTGTTTTTTTTTTTTGTTTTGTTTTTTTGTGAATGAATTGTTCTAAATGACTTAACTACTGCAGGGCCACCTCCTGATGCACACTTGGTTGTGCTGCAGGGTTGTCCTGTCCACTGTCTGGAGGAGTTCATTGATTCAGTGTTCTCTGGTAAATACCAGGTCACTACACCTGCACTCCATCAGTCATGGGTCAATCACAACCCAATGGGCAAATAATGATAGGACAAAGTACTGTTTGTGAGCAACCTGTCTATTGCAATTTAGTGTTCAGGAATCAAGCATGCTATCTGTGTCGTCCAGTCATTGACTGGTCCCCAGTGTCAAAAAACTGTCATTGATTCTTTGCCAGGTCACAGAAGATGCTTGCAGCTCTGCAGGGTCTTGTAGTAGGTTACTCACTACTGTGTCATATACAAGGTGTGGTACAAAAAGAGCAAAGGGGTAACATAAAAACATAAAAGTATAAAGTAATTTTCCAAATGCCACATGTATCATGTTTAAATTCTTTCTACTGTTGGTACTTAGTACTTATTGATCATAAGATACCTCAACAACCTTTACAACTCTCCTTGTGAAGTTGTCACTTTTCTTTTGCTGTTGGTTGAGGATTGCACCATTAGTCTGGTAGTTTTGCTTTCTGTTCTCAAAAGTGTTGTCTGTGACAAACTGCATGCGATCATAATTGCCTGAAATAATAATTATAGAGTGAAATTGTCACATTGGTCAGAGTCTATAGCCCTAACTGCCCTTTAACACTAGCAGAATTGGTTAGCTGCTCCAAAATATTACATTGAAAAGTGTTTGAAGTGAGTTTTATGTCTTGGGACATAGGACTGAATTGAACCGTGAGGTTGTGAGGTCTGACAGACTGTCCAGGATAGTAAGATATCAGAGACTTCACACAGGCTCTCTCAACTGTTCATTTAATTGGGCGGCATGAATATTTAATTAAATCAAGCTTTAGTTGAATCATATTTCGCTGGCTATATGAAAGCGCAGTGGTGTGTCGGCATCTCCACATGGTGGTATGTTTATATTCATATATGAGATGGCTACATGTATGACTGCTGCTGTGCAGATGATCAGATTACTACAGTCACAGTGTTATGGTCTCAGTGAAATAAAGGCCACAGCAGGGTGCTCTGTGAGCCCTGTGCAGGTGGCCCGAGCTGTCCTCTGCGACTGCACTCTCACTCTCACAAGGAATGAATCTTTTATTCTTGGTTTGTTGTATTTTTAACCAAGGACTCCTGGTCACGCAACAAAGCCTGCCCCCATTCCCCTGTGCTCTGATGCTCTCTCCTCATCTCCAGTCAGCATCACAACAAATGTTACCTCACTATCAAGAATGCAGTTCTTGTCAAACAACACTTTGCTTTTCTGTTGCTGGCACAAATATCTTTGATAATAACTATGTTTGATTTTTGGCAGTTAATATAATGCAGCATCATTACCCTCATGACTACCCATTACCAGAATATGAGAAATTACAAATGTGTTCCTCTGATTTGATTCATTTGCTAATTTTTTATTTTATTTTTGTTGTTGTTGTTGTTGTTTTTTTTTTTTTTTTTTTTTTTGTGATTAGCAGGTGGGATTGGTTGATCCCATGCAAAACATATCAAATTGTTTCTACAGAAGGAGTTTGTGTCTTTCAACAAAATACCCCCATGGTTAAGTTTAGGGTTAGTGTGTTTGGTTAGGGTCAATCAAAGGGTTGTTACATTTAGAAAAGGGAAATTTGTATCTATTTGTCCTCACGAAAACCTCCCAAAAATGTCATGTAGTTTCTCACACACTTTGAGTCTTACTAATCCATTACATGTAATACTTCCACTGTTACAGGGAATATGCCATGTACATCCACACAAATTACATTAACAATAACATTACATGCAAGTTAATCACAGCAGTTATACCATGGATAGCTATTTACTTTCCAGTTTCTTGTTATTATAAATTTTGAGTGGTACGATAGGAGTGCTAACCATTTCCCCACTGCATGCTTCTTAATGTAGCAATACAAAATCCACACTACAGGACTGCACAAAATGAGAAAAACGTACGTATGAACCCAAATCAGTTTCAATCAATACAATAATACAATAAGAAACTGGTTCTGAATGTAAATCTCTGTCAGATAGAGGGCCATAATTATATGCAATACTTCTTGTTTTTTGCAATATGGTAATTTGCGATATATTGTACAGTCCTAATTTACACTTAGTTATGTTACTTAGTATATTAGGGTCATGTGAGTGCTGTACAGTTTCAGTTTTTATTACTTTACACCAGTGGGCCAGTGTTTTTCAGTATGACAGGATTATGTCTTTGATTTTACTGGGCCAGACAGCCACGCCCAAACATAACCTAAAAAGCTCATCCCATTAGCTCATCCTTACCTCACCCCTCTGCGCCTCACCGGAGACCATGACTAACAATCACAGACAAGGAAACACAGCAGGTCCCCCTTTTAGCTACATAGTCACTTCATGTATTATGTGTGCTTGTCTGGTCTGGCGTTAGGCCCATTTAAAGAGGTGACTAGGTTGCCCAAAAGACTTCTTTTGTCTAAAACATTGGATATTTGATAGGCCTTGTATATGTGTTTTTAGTAGTCACTGGGAATGACGGTGGCGTTAGATGCAGATGCCTCCTTCCTGTCTATGACCTCATCCAGAGAGCAGGGGGCTAAACCAGCACACAGCAATAATTAATGCATCCATGGAGCTGTAAAGATCAACAGACAAAGGAGAAGCTAGCCGTTTTATTAAGTGTTTAGCACCTAAACCACTGTCATAATTTTTTTACAACTAGTAGCTCACTCACCGTAAACGCAGATGAATCTTAAATGGGCTCAGCAACATGATGCAATGAGGTGTTAGAGAAGAATGGTAAAAAGTGTTTGGCCAACAAATAAATCATATTGAGTCAGCTGTATATTTAATTTCATACACATCATTATCTCATGTTGTATCTTTTTTTAAGTGCTATGCTGCCTGGATTTCCCAAATGGGTTCTAGTCTGGAAAAGGTGTTTCCAGGCCATAGTGTCCATGAGCCTGCTGTAGATTTCATTAATGCACATAACATTGGTGTTAAAGCGGCATGTGGTTTTCTTGTAGGTACTTGAAAATTGGAGGAGATTGCAGTAAGGTCATTGGTCAAGGCATTTTCAAAGCCTTTGAGTTGGTAAAATATGGGCCATTGATTACCTCCGGGTCTGTCAGGTGTGTAGCCTGACACAACTTTTTATGGAATACTATTCTTGTATAGTAGAGAGACTTTATTGTCCCTGTAAAGTAATTTGTTCTCTGCATTTGACCCTTCTTTCCAATACTGCTAAGCCAGCCTCTCAGGAGCAGACCTTGAGCAGGGATCTTGAGGGTGAGAATATTTTAACTCCACACAGGATGCACCCAGGCCAGGAACCCACTACCTTCTTGCTGTGAGGTGACAGTGCTAAACACTGTGCCACAAGTATTAATCTGTTATCCTTCTAGATAATAGTTTTAGTATTGCATTGTGCATTGAGATTACATTTAGACCTGTTGTGCAATTGTGTTGCAGTTTTACATCAAGGCAATTACTCTAAATTATTGATTGGTTACACACACAAAAAGATCATTAACTGCAGGACACTTAAAGATGCTTGCATTTAATTTTGATACCACCATATATTTACATTTATCCTAAACATGCATTGCCTTGGCTGATTTTTTTTATATATAGCATCCTTTTCTCTCATAGATCTCTTAGTATTAATAAATGCAGTCCCACAAATGAAGCTATAGAAAGTCAAAAAATGTGGTGCAAAAAGCAATATTTTCTTTCTCCAAACACTAATAAATACTGTATACACTTTTTTCTCTTCCTCTTGCAGATGTGTAAATATATCTAAATAGGTTTGCAATGTCAACTAAACAGACATAAGTTTCTTGTAAAGCTGCTGTTTATATCTTGTTTCTGTCTTCACTTTTATTTGCACACAGCATATAATTGCAGTGACATTTTTTTTTCTATAATGGATTCCACATTAATAATCTTCCTTGAACACATCCAGCTCACGCTAAAAGTGAAAAGTGTGCAACTAGTTAGAAAGTGAGCAAGGCCATGTAATTTTGCTATATTGACTTTAAATTAATTTGAAATGAGCTACAAAATGATGTGTGCGTGGGATTTGAGCTTCCTCCCTCCTCTGCGCCTCCCTTGGTCCCTGTCTCGCTCTCCTCTCTTGGTGATAACAATCAGCAAATATGAAAAGTAAATTCTGGAGGAAATGTTGGCAAATGGGTTTTGGGTAGATTGTGCATGAATATTTAATTTAGTAATAAAGTAGGGGTTTAGTACATGAATGGTTTGGGCTGCTGTCATTGCATTGACCCCTCCTGCTTTGTCTCCTCTGATTAAGACTTAGGCCGGACTCCTGATTGGTTCTGATTGTTAATGACCGTATTTATACTGATTAGAAGCATATGGATTTCTTACAGGGAGGGATGGGGCTGTCAAGGCTAAAATACAACACCGATTTTTTTTTTTTGCATGATCAAAGATGGACCCAAGGAAGCTCAATTTGAAAAAGACTTTTGCAGAAAAACTCAGCAGTTTGTCTTTTAGTCAGAATGTCAATTTCATATTAGTGTGAAGCAAAAGCACATCTTTCAACTTAATACATCTAATAAGTTAGAAGATGCTGACATATATCGAAAACTTACTGCTTACTCCGAGGGTGCATCCATCTGCTGTCAGACAATATTTGGAAAATTACTGTGAAAACCTGCTTAGCCTGGACTCAAACCAACAATCTTTTAGTTGATGGGTAAATGCTCCATCTATTTTGGCACAAAAAGCCCTTATACTGTATCTCGCAATGTCCTACACCAATCATTTGTTTCTTTACTGACCGCTTGTGGCTGGAGACGAACAGAGAAACCAACAACAAAAAGTAGCTTGGTCACCCAGACCCATTTACTTTCTTAATAAAGGGGGTGTGGAGCCTCTCCCATTCAGAGTAATTTCCACCATAATCAATCCTAGCAGACCAGCCATAACTATTTATCTAAATGTGGCAGTGCATTGCCTATTTACTTTGATTTGTATTTTATTATTACCATTTTAGTTTTATTTTTTTATGTAGTTTCATTTTTTTTTTTTTTTTTTTTTTTTTTTTTTGCATTGTCTGTACTCCCCTCTGAATTCGGATTGGTTGTTTGTCTATCCAGCTGCATTTAGATAGACCAGACAAATTCTTTATATACAGTAGAGGTTACGGTGGCTGGTCGGCTGAGGTAACATTAAACCTGACTAGAAATAAACTTGACTAACTGATTAACCTTGCAACCTCATCTCTCCAGCTTTTTCAGACTTATCTCCACTGCGTGCCCACTCCCACTGGTGTTTTTCAGTTGTTTACGGCGGTGCTAAGTGAGTCTGTTCTGGCGGAGCAGACAGTGACAGCTGCAGCGGCCGTCACCTCTGGCTCCCCACTGCTTCCTTGTTTATTGACCTAATAACACGTAAACTGGCAGGTCCGCTCCTGACTCACCCGTGGGACACATCTGCGTTCGCGGGGCCACACTGTTTTTTGGGGGGTTTTGCAAATAATAATTTAACCCTTGCTGAGTCTGTGTGGATGTGTGCCGTGGAGCATGAGGTCACACTAATTAATTATCTCACTCAGAATGAACACATACACCAGGCCATATATAACCTTGTAAAAATGAAATCCATCAATCATAGCCTATTGCTATGTATTTGTCATCCTAGCAGTGAGCGGGGCAGTTCTGAGGCCAGGCCGGCTCCACTGGGGGTGTGATCCCTCGCTCTTGGCTCTGTTTGATAAAGATTAATTCAATCCTATTTTCTGCTCTGAAATGCTTTTGCTAATGTAATTCTCAGTGTGGCGGATTCCCCTGCTTCTCTTTCTGTGTGTCTCCTAAGGAACCCTAAGCACCTTAGCCATGTTGACACGCAGCAAGAGGAGAGAGCACTGCTAGTGTCTTGTAATTCTCCTCTATACAGTTTCATTTTTGGCGTAAGGAGGCAGAACATGCACACTTTTCATCTCCACATTTATCAAGCTCTTTTTGTAGAGAGTGACACAGATGTTCAGATACTTGTCCATTCTGATGGCATTTATTCTGCCTTGTGTTATTATGATTTTCTAATTCTATCAGTGACTCGCATTATTTGCAGTTAACAGTAGATCCAGTAGAGGGAGCTGTGCAATCCAAGAACTAACTAAGGTTTAATGAAGGCTTCATAAAGTGCATATACATACATACATATATATATATATATATATATATATATATATATATATATATATATATATATATATATATATATATATATATATATATATATATATATATAACTTGCTTAAATATATTTGGATAACACTTTATAACAATTGCTCACAATATAAAACACAATATAAAACATTTCAGTATTAGTTAAAGGCTAGTAGTAACAAATGTATTTTTTTACCAAGCATTACTTAAACATTAAACACTAAGTTAAACATTAGACACATAAGTTAATGTTTAACTTATGTAATATGTAAATCAATATAAAGTTATGAATGTGAATTCAGTATCTATTGTTTATTCATTGTATCATTGCTAATTAGGTATTTAAAATACCTAATGGTGGAGAGTTACTCTAAAGTGTTACCAATACTTGCAGTACATAAATAGCTATAATGGTAAGCATAATATAACTGAAATATACAGTAACTATGCAATTATACACTTTGGATTTCTAGGTTTTCAGTTACATGACTATGGGCAAAACAATATCTATTTTTTAGGGTGCAATAGTATAACATTTGAAGTATGCAGGTGGTCTAAGAGCTCTTCTACACAGCGGTAATAGCCGTAGCTCTAGGGTTGTAAATGTCTCCCCACAGTTATTGATCACTGCTATGGTCCCACCATGTGTGAGTGAATGTGAGAGTCAGCAGTCTGTCGTGCCTTACCGGTGCAGCGGTGCAGTCTGGGATGCAGGGCGTGTGCCTGTAAATCTCTCTTGTACACACACACACACACACACACACACACACACACACACACATATATATATATATATATATATATATATATATATATATATATATATATATAATATATATATATATATATATATATAGTGTATACTGTTAAAGTGTGTGATGGCTGGCTGCGTGTGGTGCTGTCACAGTGACCTCTGCTGCTGGCATGATCACCACCCAGTCTCCACTCACCACCATAATACTGCAGTACCAACAATATAAGGGTTTTCGAAGTATAGCTAGGGTCTTTTTCTGTCACCAGTTAGTGAGGGTGACCTTCCCTTTACAGTCTGAACACAAGCATCATTTATACTCACAGTACTTGAATGGAAATTGGTCTCTCTTCATCCTGGTACTCAGCAGCATCAGCACTTTCTGTACTTTTCCCCAGCTCTGTCATTTGTACAACTGCTTTGCTTTCCCCAACACAGTTTATGGCAAAATCTATAAGCAAACATGTTGTAATTAGAAGATGGCAGGATATTTTGTAATTTTGTGCAATGTTTAGACCCAGTTTATTTCATTTTAGTAAACTCCATCTTTATTTGTGAGAGACCTTGGTTTTGTAAATACGACTATTATATGCAAAGGGCTCCTCCAGTTCTATTTTGCAGTACCACATACTTTTTTTAGACTTTTGTGGCCAGTGTCCTAACTTTTATTTTGTATATTTTTTTAGGAAGTGGCAAAATGTCTCAGTTTCAATACATCCTTATGTAATATATGACCATTAACCTGCAGGTACAAAAAAGATGTTTCATCACAAGCCTCAATGTTTGTTTGGGTATTGCATCTTTTTGGTCATTGGTTTGTTGGTTTGTTAGCAAAAAAAAAAAAAAAAAAAAAAATATATATATGTTGTTTTTTCATTGAATTTTTAGGAAAGTGTTGTACAGCCCAAGGAAGAAATGATAAAGGATTCCATATCATTTACCATTCTTAGATTTATTGGTGCAATCCATGGAGCATTTACCCCTAAACTAAATGATACCCAGATAGAGTCCAGGTCTGGGTACTACTGTATAACTATAACATTGCAAGGTGAAGTTATTGCAAATGCTCTCTACACAACCCTTTCTGCAAATATGATTTAGCATCTGTTAAATACTGAAAGAAGTATACAGCAACCAATCAGAGCGCTCCACTCCAGTATCACTGTATATAAGGACACAATGACTCCAAATGTGCTGAGAGTCTCTTTACTGATCCCTCTCAGCCACCAGTTAGTTACACGCTTGAATATTAATGAAGTCTGCTCCTAAAAGCTTTGACTGTGACCTCGTCGTACACACTCGTTCAGAGGAGACCCTTCATCCTCTCCTCTCCCCGGATGTGAAGATGTGTTTCCTGAGGGATTGTGAGATGAGGAGCGCTGAGGTGTTGATTACTGCAGTGCTTGGAAAGAGAAGAAGAAGTGTGGGTTTGGTGTGAGAGCAGAGACAGGTTAAAGAGAGGGGCGAGCCAGCACCTCTCTTCCACGTCTCCTCTTTCTCAGCTGCTGCAGACATCAAGTGTAAAATTGCACAGTCTTTTCAAACACACTCCATCAAAGCTCATGAGGTCACACCTGCACTCACTCACTCAAGTGTTGGGGAAGTTCTCAAAAACATAATTATGCAAGCTTCTATGTTCAATATATTCCCTATGGAAACGTGTGCCATGTTGTGTTTTGATCTGATATGTATGTGTATCTCAGGACGGATCATGCCAATTGACCTTTTAATATTCCAGCTTGACATTGTTGTGTGCAAATTCATTCAACTCATAATTCAGCTGTTATCAGTTTGCACACAGATGCTGTAACATACTTACATAAACGGAACATGTATATCACACCTTAATTTGTCTCCTAAGACATAATTTGCACATCATTTCCTACCTCCATAACTATGAATTATTAACTGTAAGTTGTTTTAAAGCTATGTACAGTATTAAAAAAAAATCACTGGTCTTACCTAACTTATTTTTCATAAAATGCATAACATTTAAATCATTACAGTATATATGTATCACAAAAAAAAAAAAAAACAAAAAAAAAAAAAAAAACAGTTTAATGGCTCCCTAACATAAAAAGGAAGCCTAACTCTCCCATTATGTGAATTTGTCAGTGTGAGTGTGTGTGTTTGTGGTTGGCAGCCATGCTTCCATCACCAAGTATGACTGAGGAATGAATAAATAATGCAATAATAATAATAATAATAATAATAATAATAATAATAATAATAATAATAATAATAATAATAATAATAATAATAATAATATTTATTTATTTATTTATTTATTTTTGAATTTTTTTTATTATTATTTACACAGTGAGTCCAACTGACTGGATATTACTGTACACTGCATAACTGTGAATATCAGATCAAATTTCCAAACTCACAGAAGTCCATCCTGTCAGATACGCAGGGCAATGTGTTCCCATGCAAAACACTGCTAGATCGACCAATAATGTAGCTGCACTAGCAGTTATTTTAGGTTTGAAGGCAATAACATTTGACTGTTATTGATGTAAACGTGTTGCTTCTCAGATAAAACAGATTGTTACTCAGAGTTGTTTCATCCAATCACTGACCATCGAAAGTGCCTGCTCTTTCTGTGGAAGCATTCACAGATGGTTCTGTGTCAAATTGAAGCAGCTGGCTATAGTCAGTTACACATTACCTGAGAAAACAAGTCTGGCTATATAAACACAACTTTCCATGTGCTTTTATACTATATAAAATATACTGCAACAGGGTAGTTGCAGTCCCTGTTGCTATTATTAATGTAAGTAACATTTTTCTTTCTTTTCTCTTGCAGCAACAGAGACGTCTAGACCTGCTAACTATTACTAACCCCGGTAAGTCACTTAAAACCTCTTTGGACTTAACTAACCACACAGATTGACCACAAAAAAAAAAAAAAAAAAAAGTCATTTTCCATTCAATCATCTAAGCAATAATTCCCAGTACCACTATACATATTAAATGCTGCAGCTAAATTCCAATTATTATTTCTGAGCTCCATAAAACATACAACATAACCTGATACACAGCATTCACATAACAATACAGTGCTATGACAAAACATACAACAATACAGATACTACTAAATGGGTATTAAAGTTTTACCATTGGTTCATTATAGTATACATACAGACATTTAGTTAATTTTGACTGCAAGTAACATATTTCATCAAATATCTTGTGTTATCTAATCTTGTATACAGCCAAGTGAGTTTTAAGCTGAAAGATAATCTGCTAAATGATTTATTGATGAATTAGTAGTAAGTATATATCTTGTGAACATCCTGATCCTTTTGCATCTTCACCAGGCAACCTCTTAAATGTTTTAAAGTTCAGCTTAGCATCATGCAACTTGACAAGCTTGTGTTTGATTTTCTCTTTAAAATCAACATATTACTGTAGGCGTGATACTTACACTTCAAAACACATTTAATAAACAATCTTAGCTGCCTGTATGCAGTTTGTGGAGTTTGAGTAATCTCTTTTCAGTATGCTCAACATGCATGTGCGCTTTCCTGAATTGTGTCCAGTCTGCACCTTCAATATTACATTTACACCAACAACACAGATGGCCCTTGACTCGTAAGTTTGACTAGATGTGGAAACATATCACAAAGTAGTTCCACTGCAGAATCTATATAGGCAGCTCTGTGAGCCAAGGATCCACCAAGACGCAGCGCCAGGAGAACAGGCAGAAAAACGCGGGAGGAAAAACAGATGGGGACGGCAAGGATACCAAGACCCATATGTCTAAAGTATCTGGATGCTTTAATGTCCTTTGATTGGAATAATGCATGTGTGAGGCTGGTGGAGACTGGGTTAATTCAGCAGGTTTAGTCTGCAGCTGTTGCTCAGGCCGTGGGCAACTCCGAGGCTCATTCCCAGTCTTCAGAAGGAAGGGATGTGAATGTGAGGGTACGGCGGAGTCTTGGACCACGTATGAAAGGAGGAAAACCATCTGTAGTGTTTTGTGTGGAACATATTGAAATAGGTACAAACACATTTTATACTGTATAAATTCAAAGTTTTTGATATTATGACAATACCAAGTAGACCAGGAGCCAAATGGAAACAGATATATGATTAAACTCCCTTTAATTATTACATTATTAAGGTAGACAGACTTGTTAAACTCCCTACCAACCACAGTCTATTCAGTGCACAATAGAATCAAAGTAGATACCCTGCCATGCTAAATGGGGCCCAGTCTTCCATGATTTGAGAAGACCTTCTGCTTGACGTCCTTTATAGGTATTTTCCTGGATTGTGTATCCCATTGTAGCGCGTCTTTCTAAAATAGCAGAATTTCAGACTTGAGTGAAGTTGGTTTGCACAAACAAACCTCCTATAGTAGTATTTTGTAAGTAATTATTATTTTTTGTCTAACTATAGTGTTGTGTGGGGACATTTATCACTGGCTTATGTAACTTGAGACACCTCTCAACCTTTGGCTCTTCTGCTGAGAACACTAACCCCAGATAGCTGTAAATACAGAGGACTCCTTTTTCAAAAGATAATATTGTTGTCAAGTATACTTGTGTGGATTAGTTCCAATCAGAAAACAAGACTATGTAGAGAGTTACTTATCTGGCCTTGTACTTTCTGTCTGTCTACTATAATAATTGTTTTTAATGCTTGTTGCCCATTCCAGCTTGAGAATGCATACACCAATTATATAATGACATATGACATAATGGCATAACATTATGACCACTGACAGGTGAAGTGAATAACACACATTATCTTTTTTATCATGGCACCTATTAATGGATGGGATTTATTAGGCAGCAAGTGTACTTTTTGTCCTCAAAGTTGATGTGTTAGAAGCAGGAACAACTGGCAAGTGTAAGGATGTGAGCATGACAAGGACCAAATTGTAATAGGCGACTGGGTCAGAGCATCTCCAGAACTGCAGCTCTTGTGAGGTGTTCCCAATCTGCAATGGTCAATATCAACAGTGATCCAAGGAAGAAACACTGGTAAACCTGGCAGCAGGTGATGCAAAGGCTGGCCCCAGTGGTCCAATCCAACAAATGAGTGACACTCATATTGCTGGCTTTTATAGAAAGTTGTCAGAATATACAAAACAGTGCCTCATAATTGTTACTTCATGTTAGGTGGGTGGTCATAACATAAACCATTATGACCACCATTATCAGGCACATGGTTATAATGGTGTCCCTGAATAGTGCATAAAACAACTTTTAATCAAATCATCAAAATGTAGTACTTTGTGGGAGAGAAAATGATCCCTGCTCTTGAAGTAAAATGGCAGTCAGGGCTGATAACTACTGAGAAAAGGCTTAAATTGTGTTACAAAATTTCACCAATGTGGTAATAAGATGTTCTGCGAATGACACCACCTTAACAGTTCCTCAAATATCAGTATCACACTGAATAGATCCAAAAACAGCTGAAAACTTTGTATGAGAATATTTGAGTGGAGAACTCCCTCTTCACTCATGTAAAGGGCCCTAGAGATGCCTTTCAATTATAGCTCCTGAAAGGTTGGTTCCTGTGACCGGCGCAGAACTCAGTGTGCTGCGTAAATGATTGCGGGTCATTATTCTGCCTGTTGTTACCTGTGGCCTTGAAGGGAAGTCTATTATAATCTTAACTTGGCAGACATATTTCATCCAGCCCCGCCGCTTATTACTATTCACAGTAGGCGAGTGGACATGCACGTGCACACGGCTGACACACTGAAGGTTATTACGATGGCTGTATGAAAGTCTCAGATGAATGAGGCAGATAGGGAAACACACAGGACATCCTCTCCTTTCTGAGCACACATTAAAGGACTTTCTGCCCTTTTGCTGATTCGCTCTACGGTGATTCACAAAGCATTTTTTTTTATATTTCTGTTTATTTATGAATAAAACCCATGTCCCTTATCAACTCTCATTGTCCTCTACGTTCCACTCTTTCTCCATCCTTCATTTAGTGCCTTGGCTGGTGCTAGCATGACCAATCGTGGGGTGTGAACGTACTAATAGGCTCAAGTTACTGGCTGTGTGTGAGCGGGAATGAGATTTGATGAGGATTCTGCCCGCGCTGCTCCACTGGCCTCCGTTTCTAATGGCATTCATTAGCCACTATAAATAATGATCAAGTCTTGTTCTCTCACACACACTTCCATGTATTGAGTTAGTTTTGCCACATTGAGGAGTACCCTGCAAAACCAGGATTATTTTTAAAGTCAGTTATTTTCTTGGGGTTAATTGAAACTTGTTTTGTTTTTTTTCCATGTTTTCTGTTTGTACTGTATGTTTGTTTAGTTTTGTGACTTGATGGAGAATAGAATAATAAAATAAATTTATAGTGCCAATTTACAACAAACCTGTCTCAAGACACTTTCCAATTAAAGCAGATCTAGACTATATACTTTTGAGTTTATTTTTAGATTTAGCATAGTTTTAGAAATATAATCCAACATCCCCTATCAGGATGCTCTTGGAGACAGTGGACAAGGAAAAACTGCCATTTAATAGGCAGGGGCGTTGGGCAGACCCCGGCTCTGGGCGGGCGGCTGTCTGCGTTGACTGCTTGGGTTTAAAGACAGAGGGAGACAGGGACATAGAGAAGGACTAAGAGGAAGTCAGGAGCACAGATTGGGTCAGTCATTACTGAGACATGCTGGCCAAAGGCACTTACAAAAAGAACTCCCTACACATTGGTGGTGCTTGTACTTTTGAATCTTGAAGCCTTTATTCATAAAAGTCCTGGATTTGGACTGCTCTCGTGACAGTGTGTTCCTGATCATGACTTGATCTCTCCAAAAGTGTAGCAAGGTCTTCGGCGGTCTCTTTGCTGCTTTACACACAGACCCCCCCCCCCCCCCCCCCCCCCCCCCCCCGAACCTCTCTCAGCCCTCTTTAATTGGACACTTGAGCGGCGCATGCTGCATCTGGCTCCTGTTGAACACACAGCCTGACATTTCGGACTGCTGACCTTTCCAGACCCACCACAACTAAATAATGATTAGTCCTGGCAACTGTTCCTCCGCCAGGTACACGCACGTCTATGCCACAGAGTAACAAAAACACCTGGCTTTGTCTTTGCACTGTGAGAAAATAGGGAGCAGACCATAGTTGTTCTATTGGCTTATCGATTTGATTGTCCTTTTCCATATCTGCAGTCAGCTCCCAATAATGTGTTGTTGTAAGCTAACTCACCTTGCCTCTGTTTAGTTTCTCTGTTGCCTTTATATGCTCCCAGAATTACAGTGGGGAAAAAGGTCAACCATATTCATGAGATTTGGACAGATTTGAGAAGACTCTTAAATGTTTGTGTACACATGTGTCTAAGTCTAAAGCAGTGAAGGAGTGTGGAGATAATAGGCACTTCTCAGATCTCTCTCCTCTCACTTTTTTTCGCCTCCTCACACTCACATTTTGCTTTGTATCTCCATTTGTCTGCTGTTTCTGTCACAGTGCAATAGAAATGTTTATTAGAGCCTCTGCCTCAACAGATCCAGTGTGTTTCCTGCTCTGCACTGCCTCTGGACCAACCCATATCTGTTGGGTCAAAGGTCACAGTCTCAGAATCATCCGTGGCATAAATATAGCCAAGAATGACAAGCTTGGGAAATACATTCATGTAAGAAAGCTTAAAAATACACTGTAATTTGCTAATTGCTAACATGATAGCTTGTTCCTTCTTTTGGCTTTTTTCTTCATGGGTTGCCACAACAAATCTTCTTCCTTATGTGCAGTGGTTTGCATTTTGATTTGGGATAGGTTTTATGACTAATTGGTCCAATGTGTACCCCACCTAAGGCCCATAAGTGCTGGGATGACTCAGTACTCCTAATGGGAATAAGCATGCGAAGATGAATGACGTATTCAAAATATTACTTCTGAAAATGAAATTAATCTATAATACCAAGTGTAAAACTGCAGTGCCAAAAATGTTAGTCTAATTGCTGTAATCCAAAATCAGTGTTTAGCTATTTAATTGTAAATGTCCCTTATTATTGACTTTCTTGAGCTTTTCACCATGTTATTATGTTGTGTGCAACTCAAAACCATACCTGGAGTAGTATTTTTTTTTTTATTCATGTTTGAGTAATCCTGTTTTCTGATGCAGTCTCTTTTACATTAGCTTAAAACACTTAGTTTCACCGCTTTATGTAGCCACATGAAACCAGGAAGTGCTCCTTTGTGTTTCTAAAGCCCATACACCATCCGTGGACTCGTTATGATCATTTCAGTGCTTAAATTGCCATCACTACAAAGCAGTCAGCTCATTTATCTATCTGTTAGCTTCATGTTGTATTATATTTATTATTTATATACCTTATTTATTAACTATAGTACCTAGGTTTGTTGTCATAGGTTTTCACTTTCATTTGGTCTCTGCAGACACGTCGTTGACCCTGGAATAAGAACAAGACTGTAGCCTTGCTGCACACAGCTCTATCCTGGCCTCTATAGTACATACCTGAGCTGATAGAAATCTCTGGGTGGCTCTAACCCTGTGTGCTTGGCTGGCTTTAGGTCTGGGAAACTGCAGAGATGTTTTTTACAGAAGACTACACAAACAGAAAGTAGGAGAGAGGCAAACATTTTTTAAAACTGCAGACTTTGGTGTAATTTAGCAGCTGTGAAAACAACACTTCCTATTATTGCCCTAATATCCTTTCTTTGTTAATTTGCATCGTTCATCTCCGTCCTCTTCATTATAGGGCTATAGAGGACCATGCTTCAATTTAAAAATGCTCAGTAAACAGGGTTAAACTAACAGAGGTGAGGGATGAAAAATTGTGAGAGGATTTATATGGATATGGAATTGAATGTTGATTTTGTTGAAAGTTTCTTCTTATGAATGTAACAGGAGTGTGTGTTAATTTGCCAATGGGGGACTTAAATAGAAATAGAGGAGCTATAAACATGTGTGTATGTTGAGGGGTAAAGGACAGCAGATATTCTGAAAATATTTGTCAACAAATAATTCAAAAACTTGTGTCTGCTGGTGTGCCTGAAGGTTTCTTTCTGTCAAGGCTATAATACTAATGCTCAGAGTAAATATTTCCTGTGTTGCAAATGTGGTAATTTCACGGGGTATACACACAGCCAGCCATGTGTTTCATGTTTTCATGCATAAAGAGGTGTGGGTGTGTGTATATGTGTGCTAAACTCGAGGACAGTAAATGACAACTGAGGAGCAGACAGTCTGTCTTCTTCCTAAAAGAGCGCTGTGACGATGGCAGTAAACAGCGCTGAACAGGCTGTGGGCTCTGAGATTATTTCTTTGTCAGAGGCAGAGCCACCAGTGTTGCTGAGCACTGCTGTGGAGCAAATCCTCCTAGAGAGGACTGATTGGATTTTTGTTCCAGGGAGCCTTTTGTGTTAGCAGCATAGGGACTAGATAATAGAGGTTGATGCCACTCTGTCTCTGTGTTATGGCTGCTGGATTGAGTTTTTAGACTGTGTATGGTGTGTGAGCCCAGGGAGTGCACACACTATGGTTGTGTCCAAACTCACCTCTAGCTCCGAACTGCTCTCTATAGAACTGCTACTATATAGACCGCATCTAGTGGATATATGGTCTATTCCCCTTGTGACTCACAGTCAGGCTTTTGGAGGCTGATGTTTTTCAGGTACATGGTTACTGCCTCCTCTTTACACTGTATATAACATTCATGAGTGATTTACTTGTTATTGTCATTACTGCTACTGTGAATATTTAACAGATCTCCTGGCAGGATGCTAAATTGTTCATATCTATGTAGTCAATGTCACAGAGTGCCAGGAGATAGTTACTCCCACAGTGAAGGTCACACAAGCCTTGTCTCAGCCCTTTGTCAGAAGGACACACTGAGCACATGTGCCTAGAAGCTATGCATGTATAGTTTAAAAATGTATACATTATTGTGTTCCATTGGGAACAGCCACTTTTAATTGGCTTGCTGAACAGCAGGTTTAGCCTTCAGGTTCAACTGCAAAGGCAATCCTAGTAAACCAAGGCACAAGTATTTCAAACTACCTTGCTGTTGAGTGTGTGACTTTGTTGTGACCTTTGCTGGATGGGTCAAAACAGTTTTTACTAAAAACATGCGAGCACTGACTACTGCACAAAAACACAAACAATCCAGGCACACTTCTTGTCCTCTTCAAAATGGTTGGTTCTTAATTAATTTAGATTTTTGTAGGTTAGCAATAATGTACAGCCATGTGTAAAAAGCAAAAACTATTACCAAAAAACAATACGTTTACAGTCTGAAAACAGAAGAAAATCATTTCTGAAATACTGTCCACATTTAAAATATAAAAATCTTTTATCCTAAATATGAGTTATAATGTCTCCAGCAAAGACCAATACTGATACTGCTGGTTAGAGGAAAAGGTTTCTTAAAACATTGGCAGATGATTTTTTTTCTTCAGGAACAATCAAGAATCCAGTCAATCCCTGAATTTTGTCAGACAATAAGGATTTTTGCACCTTTCCCTTGTCTCTGTGCATCTGCAGCTCAGTGCAAACAGAGGTGACTTTTGTCAAACTGAGAGCCCTGCACTGGCTGCTGCTGGCCTTGATTCGTCATGACTGCCTTCTTCTTCAAAGACTTGAATGTGTCTTAGCAGTCAGAGGTGGACTGTATTTGCCACCATCACTTCAGATTATGTCCTGTTTCTGGAAATGCATGACAAGTGACATTCTTTTCTGTCTATGTTTGTTTTGCCTGGCAGAAGACTAGGGTTTCTGAAATACAGTTTTTATACTGTAAACCTTGACCTACAGTGGACAAGAATACAAATGGATACTGCATTTCAAAAGGAATATTATTACCTCTGCATGGAGATTGTTTTGGTCAGTGTTTGTTGGTCTGTTAGTACAATAACTTTTTTTGGAAAGGATTTTGTACTATTGGGAGATAGGGCCAAAGATACTAACCTGAGCCACAAATTATTCATTTGAACGGATTCTTTACCCTTGTGAGGTGTTTTGTGATTCAATGGCATTGGCGGAGTTTGAGGGGTGGCAGGGGTGGCATTGCCCCCACAGTGGATAGGTTACTACAATTAAGGGTGCTCCGATCAGGATTTTTGAGGCCAATCACAGATCAGCCTTTGCTGTGATCATGGCAGATACATGCAGGCTATTATTAGTTCCACTTGAAAAATACTGTAGCCTTTGTAAATGTAAAAGTACAACAAAATTCCACTTATTTTTGTTTTAGAAGAGGTTTTGTTGCATTATTGGTCTTTAATGTGTGCCCAGTGTCTGTGACTTTGTTTGAATGCTCCGCTGATGTAAAAATCAGCTGTTCTTAATTGGTGCCTTTAGTGTGAGTCCACGGGTGCAGCGCCTGCATCCGGGTAAAGCGCTGCCAAACCAGGTTGAAACACAGTGGACTAAAGACAGCTCCTGCAGCCAGTTTTGACAACGTCTGAACGAAGAAAACGTGCACAAGAGCAGAGAAGACAACGATGAAAGGTGCTCTTCCCAGACACACGGACACATGGACTGCCTTTTTACTTTCTCTTTCCATTAGCAGCCATTTGGTGCAGTTTAAGCCACAAAACGCAGTTTTCTCCGCGTAACAAGACACAGGCAGACTCCGAACTTTCTTAATCCTTTTAACGTAACTGTTAGCGGGTTAGCTCTAGCTCTGGCGGGGACAAAGCGGGGACATGAAGCAGCAGCTCCAGGGCAGGTTTGTGTTAGTTATAACCCGGGCTTAACTTACAAACACTGCTAGAATAACGCTACTGCTGTTTAATCAAACCGGAGTTGCAGGACAGTAAATGGGAGAGTCTTGCGTGCTTGTTGTAATCTGATCGGCCATCACCGATCACTCTATTTTTAGCCATGATCGGCTGATCACCTATTGCGCCGATCGATCGGACCACCCTTAACTACAATAATTTTAAAAAGTCCCAAAAATGCTATAAAGTAATGCAATAAAAGTAAAACAATTGCAAGAAGTGAATTTAAATCATATTATTCACCTCATATTTACATTTCTTGTGACATAAATACTGAGGAATTCGTTCCATAAACGCCTCCCTTTGTTGAGGCACAAGACACTCGCTGAACATGGCAAAAAAAAAAAAAGGACTCAACCTGGGGGCGTATCCCCGTGGAGCCAAGCTTTGGTGCTTCAATACATGGCAGTTTAGATTTTATTCTGATGTACATTTTGATCATTATTAAAATATTGACAGGCAGGAAAAATGTTAGTTCTACAAATAATAATACTGTATATTTTAATGTGGAGACTCAGTTTTTTTCAGTTGAAATTACCGTCAGTCTAGTAAAAGAGCAGTAAGTAATGGCAAAAATCTAATATTGTGCTGGGAGGCTGTGTGCTTTCCCAGACAGGGGCAGCTGTGCCAGCACGCTGTATTAGGCTTCAAATCAATCTCAGCCTCTTCCAAGTGAGCACTAAACGATTGTGTAGAGCGATTTGAGACCGGTGACCTTGCTCGTCCTTGACTACAATGTGCGCCGTGTGGGTTGCCATACTTGTCTGGCTGGTCAGTGGTTAAGTAAAGGCCTCTAGTTGTCAAAGCTCATTGCCTGTGCCCTTGTATCTAACCCCTAACCCACCAGCACAGACCTCCCCATCCCCTGATGTGGACCGAGCGCTGGTTGGCTAAGATTTGATCTGCTATTATCTGTCAGATGCCATGCACCTGCATAAACCCGGTTGCCCCCCTGCCTGACAGGGCGCTGTGGTCACTTGGTACAATCCCAGCGGCTACCCACTGTCAGCTACAGCAGCATGAGGAGTTCTGTCGCTGCCTCCATCTCTGTGTGACAGCTGCCCGGAGGAGCGGGTAAAGAAGCAAAAGGACGAGAGAGAAGGGGGAGAAACACCATTAAGATGAGCTGTATTCCCACAGACCAAAGCCTGCCCACCAGCCATGTGCCGCGGCTCACCTGGCTGCCAGATAAGTGCAGATTAGAGGTGAGGAAAGGTATTAGAGGCATAAGAAAAAATCTCTCTGAAACCCAGAGACTGCCTTGATACTTTTTAGGATTTCTTGTGTCATGTTTGACATTTGATGCTGAAGCAGAAAGGGCACTGAGCCCAAGTGCACACTACTCCTACAGAAGTCTTTAATCTTTCATATATTTCAGCCTGTTTGTTCCCTTAAGTCAATTGTTTAACTTGGTGTTGCAACTGTATAAATTACACTTTTTGAGCTCCCTATCTAGTTAGCAGGGACTATCAGTGCAGTGGCACTCACAGGATCAATACAAGAGCACGACAGGAAGCACAGTGGCTCTAATGAACCGAATTGACTGGTGCAGAAATATGATTAGTATTTCCCTGGTGGTCATTATGTTTCTTATGAAGAAGATCAATGTCTCCTCAGTGGATCACTGAGCACACACAGCATGAAGGCACGGCCTGCCATCAAGCTGCTCTAAATGTTTAATTAAGTCACAATAAGGTTCGCTTTCTGGGCTCCATATCTCTTTCTTTCTTCTGCCTTTCACTCGTTGTCAAAGGTCTGTTTTAAGAGCTTGCAGCAGGAGTGACTGATGTGCCCATGTGAGGCTGTGCTGTTCATTTCATGGGCGATCTCATTTTAAATTGGTGAATGCCTTCTTTATGGTTGATTAGTGATTCGTGCAGATCTAATTAGGGGCATAATAAGAAAAGTCTGAAGAAATAACTCAAACTAAATAGGAAAACAATGTAAACAGCTCTCACTGACAATTCATGAAAATGTATTCAATTCATGAAAATATTAATCAGGCTTAATATTATGACCACCTGCCTATTATTGGTGGTCATAATGTTAAGTATTATTGACCACTTGCCTAATATGCAGCCACACACACAACAAACTGATGTGCACAGTGTCTTCTGACACTTAATCAGGACCAACATTAACTTCTTATCACTAATTGGAGCTACAGTTGCTCATCGTGTTGGATTGGATCGGGCCATCCTCCCCACAAGCATCACCTGTCACCAGTTCACCACCAGTTTTTCCTGCTTCTAACTCATCAACTTTAAGTACAAAATGTTCACTTGCTGCCTAATATAGGTGGCAGTAGCTCAGGTGGTAGAGCTGTTTGTCCACTAACCAGGAGGTTTGCGGTTCAAACCCCGTTCCCTCTGATGCACTACTGCCGTTGTGTCCTTGGGCAAGACACCAACCCACCTTGCTTCCAGTGTCTGCGCACACTGGTGTGTGAATGTGTGAGTGCTTGTGAATGAATAGGTGACTGGTTCCTTAATGTAATGTACTTTGAGTGCCCATGGAGGTAGAAAAGCACTATATAAATGTGACTATTTAACCATTTTATATCCCGCCCACTAATAGGTGTCCTAATAAAGAGATAATCTTGTTTTTGACATCACCTGTCAGTGGTCATATTGGTATGCCTAATCATGATCTGGGATAACATCTAATGTTAAACTTTAGATGTTATCCCAGATTGAAAACTATTTGACTTCTGTTGCTTCTGTTATGTGCACCTCAGTTTCACAATCTCGTGCCAAACTTGCCAAACACACCTGTACATGCATCTGTCCATCCTGCTCACTGGCACGGTCCTTACATTGGTTATCAGTGCACGCAGAATTAATATAAACACCATTTTGTAACATTATTCTACAAAATCAAATACTTTTTTTTTATCATACACACACATAAAAAGCATAAAGGTGATGCATGTTAAGTGTGCGTCCATCTGTCCAGTTGTCCCTGGGACCTCTTTGTAATTCCAGCATCAGTGCAACAATGATGACGTGTGGAGTTGCAGTCTGATTCCATCATCAGCATCATTACTGCTATTATCCCGTGTCTCCCCTTAATGCAGCTTAATGGATGACCAATAAAGATAGATGAGCCTGGCAGTGTGCATCTAATAGGCAGGACATGATGTCTGGCTTGTGTCCTGGATCACATTTTTTACCCACACAACCTCATAGATACAACAAAGAAGAAATGTTTTTGTATTTGATCCTTTAAAGAAATGGTAATTTGCTACAATACGTTTTGTAAGAGCAAAATATTGCTTCATTAGTTGCCGAGAAGAGGTGCATCTAAGCTCACAATAAAAGGAAAAGTAAAGGCACATTCAATATTCAGCTAGTCTGTTATTATTATGTTCCTTATTAAAAAGGTGAAATGCATACTGTATATAGATTCAGTACACAAACATTTCACTCCATGCAGTGGGCTCATGCTATATGTGTTTTAACTTTGAATAGAACTTCTGAAATACTAATAATACATCACACAATACAATTCACTTTTCCATTATATTTTAATTTTAGATGCACTTGTTTGACTGTGTCAAGATGGGAACATGTCAATACTGTAGCATTACTAATCACCACAAAATTACTTCCAATATATGTTCAACAGTCAAAAGTGACATATCAGTGGCCCATGAAGTATTTACTGTGTGGAGGAGGCATTCAGCTGTGTGCTTGAAGTTATAAGACTTTAAAATTTCTACGTAATTACAAGTGACAAAGACTGATACTATAAACTTCGTGGTAGCAGTGCATTGCAATTAATCCTAGGAGGCAATCCATAACTGTAGGTAAGAATCTTATTAAGACATTGCACATATAATATAGTTGTTGTGTCGTTTAGGAACCATCTGTATAGTATATATTTGTGAATGAACTTTATTGAAACATTGTAGTTGTTTTCTAGACCACACAGGATCATGTGAATTGTTCTAAATGAAGCTGTGGTCCACTTTAAGCATTAGACAGTTTAAAGAGAAATGCTCTGGAAACACTGAGCAGCTTTAGGTAGAGAGACTGAGGACACCGGAGCCACATAAACACATAATATTAACATGAATCCTTTGTTTTACAAGAAGTTTCTCAAATCTCGTGCCCAATACTAATTTTTAAGAGCTGTCTGTATGCTGTACATGTACATTATATTAATGATGGTTAAGGTTGTCCTACAGCAGGGGCATCCAAACTTTTTCCAAAGAGGGCCAGATATATAGATGTGTAAGGGTGACAGTCCCTCCTTTTTCAGTTTTTAGGAACTGAAAGCCCATAAATCATACATTTAATGCCCAATGTTGTATGAGTATTTTTGGTAAAACTTTAGAATAACTTACACTATGAAGCATTAGTTAGGGTTTAGTAACCAGTTTATTAATTGTTTACAAAGCATTACTTCAACATTAATCAACACCACTGCATTATAAACATTGTCGAATCATAAGCTCATGCAAATCAAAGGTGGCCTTCCCTGAACTTAAGTAGCCACAAGCTGCAAACTCCTACAAACCATTCATTTGCGGGTATTTTTTTTTTTTGTTTTTTTTTCATAAAGCGTCAGTTCTCGACTCAGAGCGGCAGGCTCACGGCGGACAGGTGACCGTGCCCCACCCCTGTCCACGGCGCTGAGAGGAGCAGAGGGGAGGCTCAGGTGTCTGCAGTAGATTTAATGCAGAGCACATTTCAGCAGACACTGTTATCTCAGTTACTACACAGACTTATTAAAGGCTCTCTCACAATATTCAGAAGTTATTTCTGAGATGTATTTTTTTATCCAAGTAAAAACACACTCAACCTCTCTGGACTTTTTTTTTATTTAAACGTTGCATATTGTCATGGAAAATCTATCAAGTTATACATTGCGATTAATCGTGATTAATCACAGCCCAAGAGTGTGATTAATCTGATTAATTGATTGACAGCACATATATATATATATATATATATATATATATATATATATATATTTTTTTTTTTTTTTTTTTTTTTTTTTTTTTTTACTCAAGTTAAATCTTGTTATAATATAAATATAAATATATATAGTATTATTTTTTGACCTGAGTGGTAGTAAACTACTTAAGTAAACTAGTGTTGGTATAATTTTGACCTAACTGTAATTTTACTACTACGATTGTGAGTATTTTTCTACCTCTGTCTCAAAGCATAAAGCTAAAATACTGCTTGAAAGTATGAAATTTTGTGTCAGAAAAGAAAAATGCATAGTTCTGCATCAGTTGTTTCAATTACAAATGCTGAAGCAGAACCATATTGTTAGTGTCATTTATCAACTGTTGTGCCCCCCATTAGATTAACAACAGAGAGAAATTCATCCTGTCATATAACAGCACCTGTCCTACAATAACCAGCTCTTTTCAGTTCATTTTGTGACTTTTCAGTGGTGATACAAGAAACAGACGAGGGATTTACAACAGAAGCACATTAAGACACACAGAACAATGAAATCTGTTCAGGCAGGCATGTGGCCTGCTTATCTCGAATCATTTCGCAGTGAGATGGAGAAAGATCACTTGGATCAGTGAAAGGGGAAACTCAAGAGAAACTCTTAAATGCTTTTCATACACTTATCGACATCAAATCCATAGCATACTTTTGTAATTGTTGACATTTTGTCTAAAAGTAAAACAATATTGGTTGGTCATATTGTTCAACTCATTATTTATTTATTTGTTTACATTTATATTATATCATTTTAATATTTAAATTTAAAATGTTGGTTCCTACTGTCACGTCTATTATTCATGCCTTGATGATCTTCCCTGGTGATGTGGACCAGGCAAGAGTAGCCGAGCGCAGACACCATCCCCAGCCCCCCTATGTGTGTATATTTTTTTTAATACTTTGTGGAGAAAAAAAAACTGTCAACCATATCCAAAGTGCAGGACCAAAGACAAGTAAATGATGTATGCTTTTGTTAGATTCTTTGAAGACAATATGTGCTTCGCGTTACCGGTTTCAAATGTGGACGACTTCAGACCTCTGCACAAGACAGATTTTGATAATCAGAAGGTGTATCTGGTTCACAGAACTGAAGAGAATGGCAGCGCAGGCCAGCCGTGCGAAGCTCAGATCCTTGCCCTTGCAGGTAAGTTGTCCTCGTAACACGTCCGCTTTGTTTTTTTTAAGTGTTTCTTGTTTGGGCTGAGAAAGCCACGACACTGTACGCAGGACTGTAAATGTGTAAAAGCGAGTATTTGTGTCGGTACTGTCAGGACGTGATCAGCTGGAATCTGACACTGATAGCCATAACAACGTCCTCGTCCGTGACTAGCCTGATGTGCTAGTAAGATATGCTAAAATAAGTTTGCTTTGTAGTCACACTGTGTCAGCTGTTTCTAATGGAACTTCGCTTTATATAATCGGGTCCCATGTGTCTTTTTGGATGTTTCAACAGAACTGTGCTGGTTGTATCGCTAAATACGTGGCATGCAGCTGAAGCCGCTCAAAGCGGTTGTTTACAACATAAAGCTAATGCTAACATGCTCTGTATTTGGCGTTAGCATGTTA
The DNA here is from genome assembly GCA_020698575.1 of Bostrychus sinensis. Taxonomy (NCBI): domain Eukaryota; kingdom Metazoa; phylum Chordata; class Actinopteri; order Gobiiformes; family Eleotridae; genus Bostrychus; species Bostrychus sinensis. Next base: position 18,481,779 of record CM036246.1, read on the forward strand.
GCGCTGACACGCCAGTTAACAACGGAAAATACAGACATGACACTTCATTAGAAACGCATATGACAACTTGTTGAAGGTATGTTATCTTTTCAGAGGTGCTCGAACACCATTTTATTGTTAAGTTTGCACGGTGTGTCTTGTGGTTAACTGTTAGCTCGTTAGCTGCCCTATCAGCTGGTTTGTGCCATTGAGGAAAGAGGATGCGGTGCTGCAGTCATCTATGTCACTTATCGACGCAGACAACATTAAACAATGCCTTTCAGTAAAATGTCAGTACCGCAGCGGTTATATGTCGGTGTGTTATTGTGCTTATAATTTAATTTTAAGACACGTTTTCGTGCTTATGGTCACTTTCTTGCTCCCGTCTTGCCACATCACAATAAACAAATCCTTAATGGACCTAAAGAGCCTACTGTGATATGTCAGACATAAATATCACATTTAAACTTTTCTGTCATATGTGACAATTCAAAAATATTTTTTGTACACATTTATTTAAACATGATTCTTTTCCAGACACATTAGAAGACTTTGAAGACAGTATAATGCAAAAGAAGATGAAAATACCCAAGATGTCAATTAAGAATTCAGGAATTTCAATTGACAACAATTTTGGAGAAGAGCGAATGCCACTCAGACATAAAAAGGTAGATCATTTTAAAAACTGCTAATAGTTTTCTGAATGGTGTCATGTGTGATCTGTTTCTACATATTATTTTTTTCAATAGATGGTCAGATGCTATTACAACATATTTTCTTTATTTAGACCTGCTTGCAGTGTCAGAAGTACAATAAATGATTGTATTGACAGTTGAAGTTATGTTAATCGCGATGCCTACACATGTAGTGTTTTGTCATAGTCATAGCTCCCCTTGAAATATATCTCTTGGGAGATATGTTGTCTCAGTTCCACAAACTTGGCCTACAGCCAAAATCTCTTACGCTATTTTTACCATATGCTGGATTAACACAAATTCAGCACTCTGGACAGCTGCCCTTTCACAGACAAATCCTCTGAGCGGCTCGTCAAAGAACTCAGTGACTCCGCTCCTCCCAGTTCCTGTTGACATCTACAGTCAAAACAAACTGTTGGCTATCCCTGTAACATGTCTGGTTAAATACTTGAGATTCAGAAATACTTGGCATGAAGTGAGATTAAGAACCATTATTTAAATGGTTTGCAAATGTTTGCTAATTTAAATGATTGATTCAGTTGTTTTTAATTTTTTATTTTTTTTTCCATTTATGACCATTACTGATTTCTTCAGGCCCTCTCTCAGGACCATGGACGTCCCCTCTCTAACTCCTCCAAGAGCCTGGCAGCAGTAGTGGCTCGGCTGGAGAGAAACGCTGCAAGCTCCTGTATGGAAGGGGAAGAGGATCTCGATGATGATCGTCTGGCTGAAGAAGGAGAGGATGCAGATGATGAAGATGATGAAATGGAGGCCGAGCACCAGAGACACTATCACCAGCAACAACAGCATTTGGAGACAGACACAGATTGTGTGTCAGAGGTGGCAGCTGTGGTTCCCAGAGTTTTGTATGAAGAGCTTGTTCACAGTTACAGGCAGCAGGAGGAGGAGATGAGGCGACTGCAGCAGGAACTAGAGAGGACCCGCAGGCAGCTGGTGCAACAGGCCAAGAAGCTAAAGGAGTATGGCAGCTTGCTGACTGAAGTCAAAGAACTGAGAGACTTCAACAGGAGGCTGCAGGACGTCCTACTCATGAGACTGGGCAGCGGTGAGAATGCAGATCCAAAACACCAACAAGTCTCTTAGTAGTTGTGGTCTAAATGGCTGCCTTAACATGATTTAGTGGGTGACCAAGAGGACTTTGAGTCGGATTTATAAGAAATTTTTGCATAGAGAGCATATTAATTGACATTTAAGATGATTTCCAAAGACTTTTTCCCAAATGCTGTTGGTAACCTTTAGGCCATGGCAGATGTGGACAGAGGTATCTGTCTACTGGGGAAACTATCTAATTATTAGGGTAAAGATTAGAGCACCCTAGGGTACTGTCAGGCATTGGACAGAGTGCACTGGCCAATATTAAAACTCATCAGCTACAGTGGAGCTTAGTGTGGCCAGCCACCAAGCCAGCTTAGTTACTGGGCTAAAATAACAGCCTGTCTGGAGGCTGAAGTCTAGCCTCAAGTCTGTGAGCCTTCAAGCCATAGGCTGAGGAGTCATACAAGTACATGTAAATTACTGGTAGTTCACATCTGTTGGTAAAATTAGGCCTGCAGGTAATAGCTGATCTTTGACTCTTATATTTCTCAGTTCTAAAATGTCACCTGATTCAGTTTTCCAACATGTGTACATCTCTCCGTTTTGTGCATCTCCAGAGCCTATGCATGACAATGGTACTCAGACAATCAAGGCCGAAGTGGTCGAACCTATTGTTGAGGTCCAGGACACCTGTAGAGAAGAGGCCAACACCAGCTCCAGCTACTCACCCTCTCCCAGAACAGTCTACACCTGCAACGATGGGAAGGTCAGTAACTCTGGGCACTGTGGTAGTTTGTAGACATAGCTGGTTGAAGCTTTGTTTATCAATTCATATTCTGTTTGGTCTAAAGCGCTGTGAGCTGACCGCAGTGATTAGTATGGTTAACAAAGGGTGTCTGATTCCACTAGAATCCAAAAATGCCATGTCAAACAAAATTAGAGTTTTTTTTTAAATTGCATACTTACTTTTTGTGTGTGTATGTGTGTCAGATTGTAATACAAATCAAAAAGCCAAAATGTCTTTAATTTACTGCTAAGCTACTGCTAAATATTATCTGAAATGCTATGGTCTCTTGTTCAGGGGCCGAGGTGGTGTATTTATTTGTGCATTTCCTTGTTAAGTTTATGAGCCCAGGAGTCTGTCTTCATAGTCAATCTGTCTTTACCCCCCAGGCTGCCCTACCCCAGCAGGTAAACAAGGTTGAGAAGATTATTATTATTCCTGCAAGCCAGGCCAGAATCATCAGTGTTTATTAGCCTGTTAGGGTTCCTCACTCCCCCACTGCTGTAACTCAACCTGCGTCCTGTCTTTCATGACAGGGGGGAATTGGTACTACAAGCTTTGGGGCCTGCAGCCACTTCAAGCGTGAAGAACACTTGCAAATTAGAACTCTCCTACATTAGGGACCCCATATTAATTATTTGCACGAGAGGAATTTAAAGTGACTGACAGGTTAGGCCTAGTGAGGGAGCGAGGGGGAAAGGTTGAAAAGAGGGAGGGGAGATGAAAGGAGAGATAAACGACAGCAACAGGGAGGGAGGATGAAAACAATCTTGTCTAACTTAAGGCAGTAAAAAGCTTGTCTGCTGGCCCAGGGCCTAAAGAACATTAGCTACAGAGAGAAAAGCCTTTTGGATTCTGGCCTAAAGACTTCACAGTGATAAGAGAGTAGGGCCGGGGCTGAGAGTCACATATGCCCGCTGCTGCATTAGCTCACCTGGGAATCGGCTTGGAGTGTTTGGTGCAAACTTGGGCAACAAAGTGAGGCTTTGGAGAGCCACGGACTAGGTTTGTGTCAAAGTAATCCAGACAACAGGCAGCAAAAGGCTCAATCCATTTCCTGAAAACTTTGTTAAAGTCTTATTGGGATTTATAATTTGACCTTTATTTAGACATATTACACTTTGCACAATTACTGTTGTTTACTTCAGGTCCACCTTGGTGGTGGGATCTGGGTTGAGGAGGAGAAGTGGCACCAGCTGCAGCGCACCCAGGGAGACTCAAAGTTCACAAAGAACCTGGCTGTAATGATCTGGGGCACAGAAACTCTCAAGAACCGCAGTGTGACTGGAGTGGCCACCAAAAAGAAGAAAGATGCCCTGCCCAAACCTCCACTGTCTCCCAGCAAGCTCAAAATAGTCAGAGGTAAGAGACCAGTTAGGAACAGAAAACTCTTGTTTTGATGGACATTTTGTAAACTGTAATGGGTACAGGTCAAAGAAAATGTAGAGACTAACATTTATAGTTAAGTTTAATAAGGTTTTCTTGACTTGCTCTTTTCCCAGAGTGTCTCTATGACAGAGTGTCTCAAGAGACGGCAGACAGTGCAGAGATTACGCAGCGATTGTCCAAAGTGAACAAATACATTTGTGAAAAGATAATGGACATCAACAAGTCCATCAAGAATGAGGAGCGACGGGAGTCCAAGCTGCTTATTAGACAGACAGTCAAGATGGAAAACTTCAGCTACGATGGCATGTAGTGACCAGATGTTGTCCCGCCAACTCTTTCTGCCCAAACCGCCCAGGATAGTGTGGGGACTTGGCATGGTGGGCTTAGGTGATTTTTGTGAATTTTTTTTTTTTTTTTTTTTTTTTAAACCCATGTTTTCTGTTTTGTTTAGTTTTTTTGTTTTTTTCTTCTTCTTCTTGGATTGGATTGGTTTATAAGCAAAACATTTTATGGCTCTAACTATTACACAAGGATCCAGCACCTTCCATAGTACACAGTTTGGTCAGCAGACAGCTTTACCCACCAGTCAGTGGTTGAAAACGTGAACTTTGGATTAGGACCGGTGAAAGATGTGGCTCATTGAGAGATGTGTAATTTGTCAAATAAGTGATAAGATGTGATTGTTAAATTAATTTATTGTTCTGTGTCAGAACATACAGTAATTTTTAAACTTTTAAAAAGTGTTTCCCTAGACAAAGTCTTTTGAAGCTCTCCAGATTATGATGCTACCTTGCCTTAGAGCTTAGATGTAAGCAGTTGGTGATACCCAGATATTGTCTGTTTTTTTTAAGTTTGTGATTATGGTACCTTCTACAAGGGGATATTGAGGTCCTAAATGCCCAAATCTTATCTAGTAATAGCCATATTCCCTTTTACAACTTAATTTTGTTGCTCTTAGAGATTATCCTTGAGTGTATACCCCCTTAACTATAAATCAATGACTTCATCAATAAGAGAGCACAAGCATTTGATGTAATATGCTTATGTTCTTACTGAAAAGTTTATTGTTAAATACACTGTTGTGGTACATGCATGGATATGCCAGAGACAGGCCTTAAAGGATTTGGTAATACATGGAGAACATTGTACCCCAGGGTTTTTAGTAAGCTGTGATTGTAGATGTATAGTAAGCTGAAGCACTTTGCAGTGAGAATGTCAGAGGTGTGAGGTACTATTTTGTGTGTGATACACACCATTAGGCTGAGCTGAGCCAGACTACTGCTATCCTTTCCCTGCAGTCAAAAGACACTGTGCTGCACAGGACAAAGAGGGCAGTGTGTGAAAATCAGGGCACAGCTCTGCATGGCTCAGGTCATCTTTTCGTGAAAGTAGTGTTAGCTGTGGGTAAAGCTGTCTGAAGCACTGTTTGGCTGTTAAAATTGTCTGGGCCAGCAGAACCCTACAATAACCCAGTGTTTTTTAAGTGTGTCACTGGGGAACAAAGTAAGGTCGCTCTTTTGAGCCATGCCATCGGAACTTTGAAAACGTCCTCTTATACTGGTTTTTAGTTGTTGTTTTTTTTTCTTAAGTTGCTTTATTGCTTTCATCCAGAAGGGTTTGCTCGGCTGTCTGCAGGCTGGAACTAAATGCTGCAGATTGAAATCTCAACTGTGACCTAGCTGTGGCTAACTGTGAATCTGCTGCAGATCTGCCCATCAAGCCTTTCTCCCTTTCACACTCGAGAGTTTTTGTTTGCTTTACTTCCTTATGTCTTTTTTCTGTCTGGTTTTGTTATTTCCAAAGTTTAGACCAGCCTTTTGTTTTCCACTTTCCTTTTGTTTTCAGGCATTTAGTCTATATAAAACAGATTTTTTTCACCAGACATGGTTATTTACTTTTCAGATTTTGCTTATGGTCATGTTGTTGTTGAGTCTAATTTAGTTATAATTCAAGTTTCCTTTTTTTACATTTTTTATTTTATTTTATTTTATTTTTACACTTTCATAAAAAATTTGGCTTTAAGCTCAGGTAACACTTTAGTTTAGGGTCCACCTGTTAACCATTAATTAGGTGCTAGATGGTGGTTAATTAGCTCTTGATTGTTAATTATAAAGCACCTATTAATCCCTTATTCTGTCTGACCATATTCTACACCTAATTAGCAACTAACTAACATTTTCCCCTTAATAAATTCATAATTATTGCTCATTGGTAGGAAGTAAGGAAGTTGTTGGACATAAATTATGATCTTAACAAGATTTTTGCGGTACTATTCCCTAATAATGCTTACACTTCAAAAATCTTATTAAGATCATCATTTAGGTTCAACTGCTTCTTACTAATGAGCAGTAATTATGAGTTTATCAAGGGAAAAATGTTAGTTAGTTGCTAATTAGTTGTAGAATATGGTCACACAGAGTAAGGGATTAATAGTCGCTTTATAATTACCAATTAAGAGCTAATTAACCAACTAGCACCTAGTTAATGGTTAATAGGTGGAACCTAAACAAAAGTGTTACCTAAGTTTGCTGTTATATCCAAATGTTGGCATTTTTAAAACAAAAATGTCACATCAGAAACTATTTTGACAGTTTAACTAAATTTACCAAATGTGTTAAATAAGAAGCTTCACTTAAAAGCCACAGTTTAAATCCAGAAATCTGCCACTGAATATTGATTATCTGTTAATGAACCATTGTCCTTGTGGAACTGAGATGCAGTAGTTAGATCAACTCAAATCATTGACTTGATATGCACTTTACGCTTGTGGGGAATTTGACGAATTTTAAAGAAATGTTTAATTTCATAAAGATTAAGGCCAAACAATCATATTATTGTGAAGCACCTTAGGTTTATTGTTTTGTATGACAAAAATAAGATATGTGTGAAGATTAGTCACATCAATATGCCCATAAAATAGCAGTGCTTAATAATTACCTTATTCAAATTTTTGAATACAGTGTTTGGGGTGTTTTCGGCTCCATCAGAGCCCCCTGAACAATAAATATTACTGTTAAATGCTAAACTTGGCAAATTAACAAAGTCCTGCCATATTTAGCCTTGTGAATCCAAAAGATTTTGTACCTTGTATGAAATGTGCACACTGACTGGAATATGTGCTTTACCTTAATGTGTCAAGATGCTGGGATGTGTAGATGACTTCTGTAGAGTTGCGTGTGTATTTTTTAAATGATAATGGTAACTGTAAGCCAAAGTATTGAATGCTGAGATCAAGTTCTTGAAAGGGGATGCTGACTAAGGGATGAGCAAGGTTTGCACAAAATAGCCCATGCCAAGTTAATAGTTTGTTAACAATGGCATATTATAAATTATATTTTAATGGTTTCTTCTAATATCCCTCTCACAGTGTCCTTCAGTTTTTTCCCTGTATAAAAGCAGGTTTACATGCATTAGCATGTGTTTAAAATACATGCAGCTTAAAAGAAAGAAAAGATTTCTGCTGTGCAAAGCAACCTCACTTTCTCGTCTTGTATTGTAATTGTGTTTGTTTCTTTGTTGTTCGATGCCAAAAGGGGGTGTGGTTAAAGTAATGTTTTAGGAGCATTGATAGAGCTATTACATTGTGTGAAATGTCAACTTGTTTTTCAAATCTGGATTCCTGGAGTGCAATTAAGCCTAATCCTTTAACTAAAACCATCTTTAGAGGATGACTGTATGTTTTAACCTAGATTTTGCGAGTCACTTGGAGAAAAGCAGCTTGTCACAGTACACAGTATCAGTATATGTAACAGTACAGGTAAAGCCAGTGCGTCCTAGACGAGTTTGACTTTGAACTCAATGGCAGACCTCCCTGTATGCTCACTGTCAAACTCAAGTAGCGATAGGCAGGAAATGTAACCTCAGTGGCTTTGTGACCCTTGTCCTTTGCCACATCTTATTCCTGACTCTCCTGACACTTCTATGGACTGGATTTGAAAATGCACATGTTTCAAAATAATAGGAATTCCCGTCCTCCAGCTCTGATGTGTTGGCTTATGGCGTGAACACCTGTCAGAGGAGCTCTGTGTTGCTTTCTGACAGGTTGTTTGGGAAAAGAGATCAGTTTTAGCTTCACTGTGTGGAACAAGATAAATGAGTCCATCTGACAGTTTCCACGAGCCTGCGTAAACACAACACTTTAGTCTTTGAGCCTCAGATACAACGTCAGACTTCTTCTAAATGAGAAAAAGTGAGGAACACACTGTTAAGACTATACTATAGTCTTAAGGTATCAGTAACTTGTATACAATCCACAAACCGGTTCTACTTCATCTAACTTCACCGTCCTACCTCATTGTTACTCTGGTGTTTGTCAGTGACTGTAAACTATGTGTGTATAGTATAAAAAAATATATAGAAAAGTTATACCTGGTTACTCTCAACATGTACAGCTTATAAAACTTTTAAAACACCTCAATACACAATATCATTCTTAGAAAAAATCAGTTTTATTACTTGCTTTAAAATGCTGCTGTATCGGGATGTCTGTGTGAGGGGTCGTCTCTGAATATATATATCTTCGCTCTTTGCTATGTTGTGCAGTTGATTGGTGGTTGTGTTCTGTCTCTGTATTGCATTCTGAGATTTTTACTGGTTGACGGTGCTACCAGCAAACAGTTCAAACATGATCTGTATCTCGGACCTCAAATGGTGCTGTTTTTCTATGTTTTTATCCTCATACAGCTCTGTGTTATATTCAGGTGTGTCAACCGCCACTATCCCCTCAGCTTAATCAACCTAATGAAAATTAAAAGCCAAAATCTTTCGCTCAATGATAACCCTGCTATTACTGTATCTACTATATGCTATCCATCCAAATATTGTAGATAGTTATTATATCCTCAGCTGTGAGTTTCACAAGTACCTCAGAACTTGCTAATTTTAAATGGATGCATCTGCTTCTAGCACCTCTTGTCTACCAATACCATATTGTTACAGTATATTTTAGAAATATGCATTTTACTAGATCAGGTTACACTAGCTATAGTTCACCAGATAAGCTGTCACTAATCAAAAGGATACCACTGTTCACTGGTCGCATGCCAGACTATTTCAAGGAAAATCTCAGTTGGACTAGATCCTCAGCCTGTTGTATGTGAGTAATATTTGAATCAAGCTTGTTGTAAAGAAGAGATTCCTTTGGCAGCTTGCAGCTTTCATCTAAAAACAACTTAAACCATTAAGTACTTTTTATATCAAATATAAAATGTGCTCAGGATTGGCTAACTGTAAGCTTAAATTGTACATACGGCTATACGACATCAGACGTGGTGCCAACGGAATCTTTCTCTGTCTTCAAAAGTGTTGTCTATTGTTTTGTTTTTTGTAACCCTGAAAGGATACCTGCTGGGGAAATCCTATCTACTGTGAGCAGTGTGTGTTCAAAAACAGAAAGAAAAGAAAATATACAAGCACTTAAGCCATTTGCTGGACTGTTTGACAATGGTTCAATTGTACGCTTTTGCTCTGGTCCAGGGAGAGATTTGTGTGTAATGACTTTCTATGCAGGTGTTGAGTTGTGATCACCTGATACCACATCACTGTTGGATGGAGGGGAAGTCAGGGAGAACTTTTTGAATGTGTCTGCACAGCCTTGAGATTGTGAATGAGACAATGGCGACATGACAAATCCATACAGAACTATTACAACATTTGTGTAAAGTGAGTTAAATAAGCTTTGGGTATGTGTGGTTATATCCGCTTTGTATCAAGCATCTGGGAAAGACAGGGTTCTTACTGTATGGTATAATAATGTGAAAAGATTCTCAAGACTATTGCAGTAAATGCTCCCTAACCCCACTTAAAGCCTCCCAAAGGCAACCCATCTACAGAAAATGTGATTAGTATTTGCCATATAGTGTACATGTCTTTGCTAAACCGGCCACACCTCTGCTAATGCGAGCAACTCTTTGACGCTTAGCATCCTGTTCTGTGTTTTCTCTTGCTGCATTCAGGAGCACCTGTTTAATGTATAGATAAACAATTAAATCAGACTTTTATTCAATCAGCATAAAAACTTGGTCTGTGTTTTTTTTTTCTCCAGTGTCTTAATGTATTTATTATAAAACTGCATATAATGGCAGATGGTTAAATTTGAAAAAAAAAAAAAAAAATCAAATATAAAAATGAGTAAAATAATTTTTTTGTCCTCAGATCTGAAGTGGATAGTTCTTTCACCTTGTCGATTATGACCGCCTGACTAATATGCAGCCCCACACACAACAAACTGATGCATTTCAGAAATTTCATCCACAGTAGCTTGCCTGTCGGATCAGACCTTTAGATACTACTAATTTTATTGTCAGATTGTATTTCCACCCCAATATGTAAATTTAAAAGGACTAAATCGAGGTTGCATCTGGGCAATAGCTGGGACTGTACAACTACCTGAACCCTTAAAGGCATTAACTTATTTTTTACCAAAATTACAGTTTGCGATATCCAAAGAAGTCATCTTTTTCAAATTGATGGCCTCGATGTCTAATGGATTTCATAAAACCTTTATGACCCTAGGCTAATGCAAATTTCTCAGCGCAAAGCAACCTAGCAGACTTAATTTAAATGCAAAAATTAAAATTGCTTTACTTGCTTTACCCATACACATACAGTAGATCCTTGTGACTTTATATGCCAAGCAGATAGATTAGAAGTGTTCATACGTTTTTGTGTTTTCAATTACTAAACCAAAATCTTACACAGGTTTCAACATTCAACATTTCAACACTGTTTACATTTTGGATCAATTTGGATATAAAAAAAAAACATGTTACGTTGTATTTTTATTTTTTTATTTTTTTAAGCTCAAATTCAGTTTAATACTTACATTGGATGATGACATGATGTCATTTTAATGGTGACAATATATTGTATAGATAATAACAATCAAATCAGCAGCAGTACAGGCTGCAGTGCATCTAACATGCAAGGCCTAAGTCTCATTGTATTTTAATTCATGGCATACAGTGGCATACATAGACTTTTTGCATATACTTGTATACAGGTGAGGTTTTCTCAAATTATGTTAAAAGAAAATCACAGTATATAGTCTTAATATTATGACTTATCAGCATACTGTGTATGATATTGTGACACTTGCATTGTGATGTGTTTGCCATGTATGCCACTTTACAAAACCTTGAATCTAAATTGACCCCTTCTTAGTTTTGATAATCATAAAATCAACTGCTCTTTACCAACTTCCTCACACCATGTCCCTCTGCCTGTCTGGTGCTCGACTGCATTTCCATACATTATTGCCCCTGTAAGCAAGTGTGTCATGCGCCCAGGCTTTTCTTGCAGCCCAAGGGGACTTCTCAATGTCATTATCGCTAAAGCCTGCCACATGCCTGTAATGTATTGCCGCCTGTCTTTATTGGCACTGCGATGATTCAGTAGTGGTGATGATGGATTAGTCCCGCCTCGGTCGGGCTGGGGCTGGGCTCACAAGATCCACACTGGCCAGTGTTTGACGCATAAACACTGTGTCCTCTTCATACACTGCAGTACACCTCGAGACATACTGTATTTAAGTCACACACAACCTAATGAATAAGTTCATTTTAGTCATTTTCCAGGGGCTTTCATCCAGACACGGTGTATACGGCGGCAGTGTGTGATGTATGGCAGTAATGGATTCTCTTTATGGCTCTGTTAGTGTTCTGAATGTAAAAATACACCAGCTTTTCTCCCCTGTTGGAAAGTCTTCACAGAGGAAGATTTGGCTGCATACAGTTCCACATATATCATAGCGCCACCTTCATCTGGTGTTTGGGCTTAAAGGGTAGATATGAAGTCTGTGAAAAAATGCCACAATTGAACACACGGGAAAACTTTCTCCATTATAACACTTAAAATCTAATTTTTTTTTTTTTTTAAAAAGCACAGTGGGCTAACTTTCACAGACCCATCCACAAGTAACATACTCAAAGAATCCTTAGATGACAGAAATGACTGTTGTACTGTGGTGCATATGGTTGGGATACCCTGTGCTCCAGGATAGATATCACTCTGGTTTTTGCCAAGTATTACATTCACCTAAGTAAGCCTAAAGTTGGATTTATTATCTTTAGTGGATAGATTCCAAATATACAGTACATTAACAAACTATTAAACTATTGTGTTTTGCCATGCTTCTGATCTAAGAATTCTGTTAATTTTCTGTCCATCCAGTCTCTAATGTTCTCTACACTGACAATAAACTTGCAGATTTATTCTTTTGTGGCTCACTGAATGATATCACAACATGGCAGTGGTAAAATAATTCAGTTTAGTGACTCAGCACAACAATATAACAACACAAAGCAGCAACTTAAGTTTAACCAAAGTGAAAGGACAAAGTCACTCCAAAAAGTCTTGCCTTCATATTTTACCACTGTTAGCACCGGCCATCCTGCAGATCCTAAAAGCTCCTCTTTCTCTCCTTTTGTAATATCTTTGACTTGAACAAAAATGTTAATTACTTTGTCTCGTCTTGAGTTTTCTATTGCTAAGTTTGTTTAATTCCCTCATTGACCCACACGGATGCTTTGCTTATCTTGCAATATTTCTCCCCTTGGCGCCAAAATCATTCTCATAATTATAAATAGCAAAAGTTTATACAGAGTTTATAATTTCATCTCTTTTGTGCTGTTAGTGTTTCATAAGCCAAGCACTTATTATCTAATTTTCCTAAAGTTTGTTTTTGTTTCCCATTTAAAGTGATCTCATTTAGTGCTGGGAGTTATGTGTATCTGCGCCTTCATTAACTTTATTGCCAGGGTTCTTTTTAAATCAAGTGCTTGTGTTTCTGTCTGTAAAAGTAATAGTGTTCACAAAGGGTGTAAAGTAAGTGTATACAAAACTCAAATCCCACTCAAGATATCAATGTTACACCCTCAAGGATACAAATATTGGTGACTCGCCTTCATTTCATTTGGACACGACTCATTTCTTTTAAGTGTCTCGGACTCGACTCAGACTTGCACTTCTCAGACTCAAGTTAATTTTTTTCTTGACTTGGATTCGCACTTCAAGGGTTAATGACTTACACACTTGAACACTAAGGACTCAAGAAACACAAAGGACACTGATACACAGATAAATAACCTTTGCTACATAACTGCACCCAGCAGACCTGTATTTACCCTTCTGAGGTCCTTGTCACTCTGAGATATTTGGTGATAAAAATGTTGATGTGTGAAATCTGTGTATGCAAACATGAGCTGTGTTCAGTATACCATAGACACTACTGTCCAGGACAAACACAGTGTACATGTGTGTACTAAATGGGCTTTAATAATGCAGACGGCTCTCCCAGTTAACACAATTCAAAGTGATAATTTTTCATTCTCTGTGCATTTAAGATTATGGCCCAAATGAAGCAGGTTCCAGTGAATCACTGTGGCAGGGGCTGCCAATGGCACCCAATGTCAGTGTCACAGTGCCACTCAGCAGCACCACCCGCCTAACCATTACTGCTGCTTAATATTCATGTGCTGCTCTGCTTCTGACTCACTTCTCCTCATATTCTGTCTCACTGCTTAACCTGTCTCCTCCACCACATCATTCACCCCATGCCTCTGACGTGTTGTTAAATTTTGTAATGAACTAATTGTGCTAATATCATTTTAATGATAATTTAATGTAGTAAATAAGGCTTGTTAAAAACTGCAATATTTCGTTTTTTTGTTTCAAGGACAATCAATCTGAATGTCCAATAGAATCAACTGACCTTTACTGATGGGATTTTTAGAGCAGATGTTCAGTCAAGGAAACTACCAGACAAAGTAGTATTTTATAATATACATTATATAAAATGTGTATGATCTTCTATTCCTCTTATAGACTTGTAAACTTCATATCTAATCCTATAGTTTCTGCTCTGTTGTATTACATCATTATTATTGATATTTTTTCTTGTACAACCTAGATACTGTGCCCACGTAATTTTCCCAGTAGTTCAATAAAGTTTAATCTCTAAGTCTTAGTATAGGCTACTTGGTAAATATCAACTGTTATTTGTACATATTACATTAGAACTAATGGCAGTACCTGTTTTATTGGTGTATACATTTGACAGTCTCACCTTAAAATCACTAAAGCAGTCTATTTTTAAGCAGCTGGATGTGTGTGTAACTACTCACATTATTATTAAGTGTATTTTCATTAATATCAATCTATGATGGTTCATTATATAATATCCTGCTGTAGTTTTTTTCCTTCATTAAGCTCATAGATAGACATCACCTTTTTTAAACAGTGTGAATGCCCAGTGGTGGCTTTCGCTCTTTACATGTTTGTTGTTGTTTTATTGACCAGAAACATACCTAAGACTGTTTTATGTCAGCTTAGCTTTGTGAGTCAATCTCCTCCATTAAGCAGATTAGATTTACGTCCTTGTAATCAAAGATGAATGGTTGGTTTTGAATTTGAATTTATGTGCACGTTTATCTCCCCTTCCCTCAGACTAAACAAATTAAAAATGATGAGGACCTTGAGTTAAAAAGAGAAAAAGAATAAAGTGCCCTGAGACAGAAAAACAATTTACTTTCTCGTTTTAAGTCGTGGCAGTGGTCATTTAGCCGCCGCTCTTTGTTTAAATGGTAATGTGAAACGGGCTAAACAGGCATAGAGAATGGGAGAATAGAGGCAGGACTTCAAACCGCACTCTGCTGTTTGAGACTGCTGGAGTTTATCTGGGTTTTTCCTGCTGTCGTCTGGCACAGCGAGACAGAGTGGGCCTGACTGAGTGACAAGGAGAAGTCTTCTCAGAGTTGCACCATAATTAATTAGGTGAGATAAATCAGAATGTTTCTAACCCAGGATCCAACATGTTCAAAAGCGTAATTTTAGGTGGAAAACTCATTTGTTATTGTTGTAGATCCAGAACGTACCATCGGTCCATTTTTAAAGGATTTATATACCAGAATCCTGATTGGCTGGCATACTAACTCCAGCCACACTGTGTCTATAAAGGAACAAATAATGACATTTTAGTGTTGATCTTGACTTGGTCTTGATCTGGGGATCTTTGCCACTGTAAGAGGTTTGGCTTTGTGTCACAGTTGATAGATCAGGGGTCTTCAACTTATTGCAGTGGTTTAACATGAAAATAAAAATAGAAGTAACCTCTTTAATAAAGTCACATTTTATTAAACTAAAATTATAAGCGTTCATTATCAACTCAGGACAGGAATATTTGAATCTGATAAATGTAGCATATAAAATTTTGTCAGTGATATTTTCAACATTCCATCATTTCCTAAAACAGCTAATTATTATGGATTATAATAGGCCTACTATATTTATAATTATGCCAGAATTAAATAGTAAATTGCAGTATCAGTGCAGTGTATCACCAAAGCACAGCATTATTTTAGTAATATTGCTGAGTGACAGGAGCTCCATGGTAACGCTTAGGGGAGGAGCTTGTGAGAGTTATTGTCAGCTTTCCTCACGGCTCACAACAACAAACTACTTTGTGAAGGGCAAAAACAGAGCAAACAGGCAGAATACATTAAGTTGCTTGTATTCTGTGTAGCTCGTGCGGTTAACTCGTGCTTCCGTGGTGTCCCGTGGGGTAGAAGGAATCTCACTGGTCTACCCGCGCTGCCTTTACAATCGACTGGTAGATCGCGATCGACGGGTTGAGGACCCCTGTGATAGAATATTTACCCTTAAACATCCCTGGTCTCTGTGAACTAAATAGCACAGCCTAAAACTGAAATATAAAAACTAGAGGAGCACAAATCTCCATCAGCCTCATCTCACACTGGTAAGGATTTACAGTAGCACCAAGACCTACTCAACTCAAACCTTTGCTGAGAAACTAACAAACCAACACACCAATGCTGGCAAAAACATAAGCTAACATAAGCAAAGCTCATTCATTTCCCAGTCCTTACCGCACTCAGAGAACAAACTGTCAGTTGTCATCCTCATTGTCACTCATTACCTCCAGACTGTGGTTAAGAAACACACACACACTCAGCCAGCAGTCTCTCCTAACGGTCTGGTGTTAATGAGAGTCATGTTTGGAGCAGTGAGATGACCCCAGGCCACGCACACTGACACCGCCTCCATGTTCACAGCTATAGAGGTCAACTCATGGTCTATGGAAGTGTGTGGTCTGGTCATCAATGCTTAACACCCCTGTGGTATGTTTTTTAGACAATGGAGATTACTAGTATATTATCACGTTGTTTATATTTCATCTCATTTTGAAATATAGGCATTGCTGATGTGGTAATAATTAAAATCATCAAAGCGTTTTCCATTTGGTGTATGAATCCCATGTTACATCAGTGCCTTTTATCTTCACAATTTTAATTTTCTAGTTGATAGCAATCTTAATCTACATCTTATCTTGCCAGTCTATTCTTACTATCATTGAAAAGGTTCATTTTATGTTTCTGAGCTTCATGATCCAAGCTTCAATAGACACATCCCAAGACAGAAAATGTTATTTGTTCATCTGTATTATAAGTTGTAAGATTTTTATAGTTCAACTCATCTTCATCCGTTTTCTTCTTTTTATTGTTTTTCAGTTGTTGTTTTGTGTTGTCTACCATTATTGTATGTACACTAGCCTTCACAATGTTTGCATGTATATAAGGCTGTATGCGTGAGTTACTTTATCTATTAATGTCATATCTGTAGTATAAAATGCATTTTACCTTAATGTAGCTAAAATCAAGAACTAATGTGTATCCTAGACATCAGACAGCTTAAAGCAGATGCACAGGTCCTTAAACAACACATTATAGCAATATCTTATTACCAGTTTTAATGTACGTCTTATCTCACCAGTGTATTGTCACTATCATAGAAAAGCTTCATTCTTATTATGCTTCTGAGCTTTGACACAATTCATGATCCAAGATTAAAAAATTCCCAAGACAGAAAATGTTATTTGTGCCTGCTTTTGAACACTGCACTATATTGTCAAAAAACAGACAATAAGATACAGTTTGCAATATATATTGATAGATCGCAATAATGTAACAAATGTGATTTGGGAAAACCTTACCTGTATCCTAGTATATGTCTACATGCAGATGATTTCATTAAATATATTTTATTTGATAATCTGAACAGTGAATACTGCAACTGTTTTTACAAACAAGTTGACTGTTTTCCAAATAGGCAAAATGAAAGTGTTTGCAGGATTTCTGGATATAATATATAAAATATTCTGTCAACAATTGATCCTGGTTTCTACTACAAATTATTTTTCAGTATAAAATAAAATACAAGGGCTAAAATCTGCCTTTATCCATAACAAAAAAGATGACATAACATCATTGTAGTATAACCCATAAAATAGAAAATAAATATAAAATATTTTCCTGAATACATTTTTTTACACCGCTACTGTGCACATGCAATGTAAGTTGTAAGATATTTATAGTTGACATTGTCTTCCTCCTCTTTTCTTTTTACCATTTTTCAGCTTGTGTCCCCAGCGAGTGTTTCCCAACCTTTAGCCCTCTGTTACTCTTGCTTTGACAGCGCCAGTGTGATCAAGCTCACTGTGTGGGGAGACCATTCACAGAGTGGGAAAAACGTCTGTGTGCAAGAAGCCAAGCTGTGAGACAGTTGGCTTGTGTATGTGCGCTTAAGCAAAGGAGACTGCACCCTGACAGTTTGCCAGCAGCCTTGCACCTGCACACGGGGCTAGGTGTTGATCTGTGATGGAAGTGAAGAGGGAGGAAGGACGGGCAAGAGGAAGGAGACACGAAGGCGTTGAGAAAAAATAAGGGATAGGAACGCAGAGCCGGCTTAGCTCTGACACATAATTCCTGTTTTGTTTGTCTTTTGTTTAGTATGGATGTGTATGTGTGCATGTGTGTGACAGGCAGGGCAGCCAGGAGAGCCAATTGGATTGATGCATTCTTTCACAGGTAACTGCCAACACTCGAGCGCAGCCAGGGCCTCATTTGTCAGACTCAAGGATATGGTGTAACAGCATGACATTTTATTCTCGTCTGGCACACACAACCCAATGCCCCTGCCTTTCTGAACAATATACGGCAGGCACCAATAATGCTGCTGGTATACAACTGCTGGAGACAACTGTTTATTTATGGGTTAATAAGCAACAAAGTGTGTAAAGTCCAATGTGTTATCAGTCATTTTTAGGACCTATGTAGACCCTTCTACAAGCAACATCATCACGTTAATTCAAAACAGTGGTATTTTTGATATTTGTAGTTGTTAGGGACATCAAACACTGACATTATCTTACTGATGCCCTTCAGTTCTGTTCAAGCATTAGCAGACAGAGCAAGAGTGTTACAGCACAAGAGCCTTCACAATTTCTGTATATCCCTAAGACTGTATGTGTGTTTATAATTTTCTAATAATGTCATGTCGATGGCCAAAAGAGTGATGTGCATTGTTATGTTTTATGAATTAATTAATTAGCTTCCAGATCTGATTATCAGCTATAGTTGCTAGTGGTTTAGTGGATTAGTGGTGACTGATGGATTAAATCTGAGCAAACTACTGACAAACTACTGTGGTCCATCATATTTCTGTAACTACTTGTCCAGCATATTATTAAAATTAAAAGAGATGTAAACTGCGTAACCTTTATCTTATATGCTAATTATAGTCGCTAATTGCTACACTAAATAAAATGGCTAAACGTTGATATACTTGCTACTGCTTTCCAACCAGACTCTGATATTACTTACATATGTTCAGTTTTTTGTTCATTCAAAATTGTCAATCCTTGGTGGCTAACACTAATTCCTTCATTTAAATTGTATTATTGTTTTGTTTTTTTACATTTTTAAAACTTACCTAATGGTCAGTAAAAGGCCAAGAATTACATGATTTGATGTATTTTTGTGTGGATCTAGAATGTTGTCTGCATATTTTTTGTTGTTTTTTTAAGCATGATGAACCAGTGGAAGGCAGGACTAAAGATTCTAACTCTGGACACTATACAAATTAAGAAAAGATAAGTTGTAATTATGGCTGGGAATCGATAAAAAGAATTAACTAATTAATCGCAAATCTGAAAAAATGTAATTGCGATTAATAGCTACCAGTTACTAATCGCGATTAATCGTATTATGAATTCACGTACAAACACAAAATTGTAAATTTCCCAGCCCTAGTTGTGATAGATTCTTTACTGTTGTGCTATACGTGTGATAAGTGTTTTGTGGTTTATTGGATAGAGCAACTACACCTGGATTAGAGGTTCCCCAGTTCAAGTCCAGGTGTCTGCATCATATCTTAACCTTTGTGAGATAGGGCTAATGCCTTAGAGTGGTTCTTGTTTACCACTTACATTTTATCTGAATTATCTCCACTACCGGACAAATGAAATGATGAATGGCCCTTTAAAGTTTATGATTAAGTGTAACAATATGATAACAGAGAGTGACTGTGTGGGAATAGCCTTCATCTGGTTATGTGTTTTTTATGTTTTTCTCAATGTAAGATTATTTTATTAGTAAAAGATTACATTTACTGACAGACAAAGGTGTTTTGTCCAGATATTTTAGGTAATCCTATATAATGTTTAATATGCTCGACACCCTCTGATTTTTACCACCCGCTGCACCAGACTTTGCTGAATGTATGGCATGTTGCGTCATCGTCAGTTGCTCTATTTTACATTCATTAAGCGTGTTAACCTTTTGACAGCACTGTTGAGTTTGAAACTTATAGCAGCTCTCTGGGGAGTCGTTCTGTGGGATGTCAGGCAAACTCCATGACACTGTCAGCACTGCACTGCACACTTCTCCATCGCCTGAATTATTGAAATACATTGCATTGAAAATTGAATACAGTAGATGTGATTTGACAGTGGGTGATTTAAGTTTGCATTTGGTATGGCACTAGGGGTAAAAAAAAAAAGTTTTTTGACCCTGTGCCGGTAAGGTTTGTTTTACGTTGTCTTCTATACGGACTGTTTTGCAGCACTGCAATGACCTACTTGTGCGCGTCAGACAGATGGGAGAGGGTTAATTGAAGATGACATGTGTCCAGTGCTTATGTGTCCTGAGATAACACACCCATATGCTGGCGTCGCCTTGTTTAGCCCTGTCGCTATCTCAAATCCACTTTTCACACCAGGAAAGTGAGGAGATATTTGCTTGTGGGATGCTCGCTGTCAGCACTTAATCTCCTGTTTTGCTAAGTGCGTGTCGGGCCCTTGCAGATTGTGTTTGGTGTCATGTTGGTGTTATGTCTGGGCACACATCATCATGCATCCTGTTTGCCCTGACTATCAGCAGTGTGTGAGATGTCTCTGTGTGCACATTTGGTCTGCCACAATATTGGTTTCCTTCAGCATTTGCTGAGGTTCAGTTGACTGCCCAACATAAAAGTCATAAAACTTAAATAGAAATACAGTCAGTCCTAAATGTAATTGGATAGATTCATTCTCCAAGCCCTTACCTAGCTTCAAATTATGCACTTCTTAAATATGAAAATCCCAATCAATATGCCCAATATGTCCCAATCAATTAGTGTTATGCCTGTATACTGTATATAAGATAACTCAAAAGGTAACATTGGATACATATATTTTCAGGAAATTCTGTAATAGGAAAGGAAAAAATCATTGACTTTAGATCTAGATCATCATCAAGATTTTCAGGAAGTTCCCTATTATATGAAATTGATTTTTTGAGCTTTGAACCATGTTATAATGTTGTTTTCTCCTCAAAAGCATACATGGAGTAATATTTTGTTTCATTTACTCTGGTGTGTGTGATCATATGCTCAGGCGTAAACCTGGAAGTACCAGACTCTGATCATTTCAGCACTTTAATTGCAGTCACTATGAAGCAATCAGCTCATCTATCTATCTATCTATCTATCTATCTATCTATCTATCTATCTATCTATCTATCTATTTGTCTGTCTGTCTGTCTGTCTGTCTGTCTGTCTATCTATCTATCTATCTATCTATGTTAGCATCATGTTGCTAATACCTGTGCTAATTAGCCATTTTATTAAAAAGTTTTCCATGCATATACACTATTTAAAGTTGTAAAATGTGAAATACTAATGCAAAGGTGTCCAACTCTATTTCCTGAACCTGAAAAAAGCTTTAAGATATAAAGAAAACATTGCAAAGGGGCCAACGATACTCACTATAGCCACAAGGGGTCAGTAAAAGTAATTAGTTTTAGTGGCTCATGTTGTAACATTGTGACTCATAAGGGTTTTAGGGTCAATACAGACCCTAACCCCCGTACTAGATTATTCACCCTTCAAGTCCAAGTCTGGTCTTTATATGCTTCTAGTTTAGTCTTGTGCTTTAAAACTAAAAAGACCACAATACACTCGAGCGGTTCATCCATAGAGTCCAAGAATTTGACAATCTGGGAAAGAATCAGCTTAAATTATACATGTTTCCAGTATTTGGCTAAAAGAAGTGATTGTACACAGTGGTGATGGCAGCACTCTAACATTCACTGAACACCATTCTCCATGTTTTCTTTGTGTATCTCATATGTTTGATTGAGAATATTCTACTTCTAATTTCTGTCTCCTTTACTCCTGTTCGTTGCACACTGGGATGTGTCCCAGTAGGCTTGCCATAGACTGGCAGAGTGTTGATCTGGATGTCACTGGGACTAGGGCTCTCCTTTCCCTTGCTGTTCTCCTCCTCCTCCAGCTGACAGACAAGGTCAGGGACTCATCCTGCCTGTCTCTCCCTGCTCCTGACAGCCTTTCCTCAGGGATAAAAACCCTGGACAGCCCTGTACTCCCCTGCACGTACCATCACCAATTAATATTGCATCACCATTTTCTAATCTGCTCCAGGCTTAGGTTGTGATCAGGCCACCTGACTTCCCCCAGCCTCTTACAGTATCAGGGAAGAAGAACCAGCAGATGCAGGAAAACAGATTATACAGTGCTCTGCGCTCGTCCCGACTGTGTTTTTGTGCTGTGGTGATTTGTCACAGTTTAGGATCTTGATTTATTTTATTACAGATGTTTTTTTTTCTGCAGGGCTCCTGCATAATTTTCTGTTATTCTGTACTCTGGTTTAACTCCCCACAATGGGCTTTTGAGTGGATGTATTCCTGGAGAATTCATTTTATGGCCTTGTGTGTCAAACCTGGCTGTTAGTATTTGATAACTATAGATATTTCAGTGTGCTTTTGTAATGGCTTGCACAGCTATCTCTACAATAACTCAGTCTAGTTCCACAAAATTGTTAAATGGGGTGCATTTGTAGCTCACTTGCTAGCTCACTTGGTAGCTCAACTGGTAGTGCACATACCACATAGCAGATTGACCTGCGATTCTTGGATCAGACTGATTTGATCCATGTCATTACCCTGTCTCCCCCCACCATATTCTGTGAGGCAAAAGCCAAAAATAAATCTTAATAAAATAGCTAAATTTAAGATTCAGTTGATGCTATTTAAGATTAAATATTGTATTTCAAGATTTAAAAAAATAAATTTTTTGAGGGCAAAATTCAATATGAATGGCTAAATATGGGGCTATAACATACTGCTATAAATAATAACGTCTCTATGATGAGTTGCTGAGGTCACCTCAAAAGGGAAAAAACAAATGAGACTGAGGATTTTTTTTAGAAACCTATTTAGGTTGTTGACCTTTATCATTGTGTTGCTGAGCTAATTGTGTAGTCTACTCTCTTGTATTTTAACTACTTCCAGTATGACTTCTAAATCCCCAGAGTGTGGCCTACCTGAGTTAATGTTATCTCTGTGTCTTTGAGCATAGCTTTAGCTCGAGAGTAACCGGGCTGGGGTGTCAGAGCTGCCCAGCCAGAACAGTGTCCAGCAGCCCCAGTCTGAACTCTGGCCCTGGGACACAGATGCTGCTGCATAGTGTCATGTGATTGAAGAGTGTGAGGGTCAGGGGTCGCACAGAGCTGCTGCAGCACTCACCTGTCCTCTGTGTAAGCCTGATGGATCTGCACTGGTCCAGCCGAGGTGGTACAAACTGTAGTGTGATATATTAGTGTTTGTGTTCCTCCTATCACTGATCTTTCTGAAGTCCTGTTTGTTTTCCAAACATTTTCCTAATCAAAGCTATTTAAAAGGCCTGCCACTTCAAACAAAGTGTACACACACACTGACAGACAGATACACACTTTGCATCCATTCCAATACACGTGCCTGTTGTCATAGCATCCATATTAATACTAAACCAATCAGCACACAGCAGTTACATCAGGACGACCAATCAGGAGTCATCAACTCAATTTCAATGCTCATTTAATTCAATATTCAATCATAGGAAAGACGCTCAGAAGTATCCATTCGTCACACAACTCTGAAAAACATCTTTATAATTTCAATTGACATTTTTGTCTTTTGTTAAAACATAAACTTTATTTGTGCAATGTCCATAGGTCATTTTGGTCATTTTAAATGTTCAGGGAGTCATTTTATTTCTGAAGATAAGCACTGATGTTATCTCACACATTTGATGTCAGCTTTATCAGAACTTGAAATCCTTTCAAGTGAACTCACAAAGCGATAGGAACAAGGATAACTTACCTTTTTAATCACACAAAACAAAACCACAAAAAAAAGAGTTCATTTACATTCTGTGTAGTAACTAAAATACATTTATTTGAATAGGTTAATATTATACTCATAGTCTCACTCAATATCAGTTTGATATTAAAAGAATAGATAATGTCAATGTACTCAAATTTGATAAGAAATAGAAAGTGTTTATTGCTGTGAAATTGTTTTCTAATGATCATATTAGCCTCAGTGACGTACTAAGGCAGACATATTGATCACCAATAGCTGATAATGAAACTCATGGGATTCTTCTTGCTGAAGTCAAATAACCACAAAACTGTGAGAATTTCTCCCTTTGTCCCCTGATAGGCTGCTTCTTAGAGCTTAAAAAGACTGTGTATGTGAATCAGTCTGTAAAAGGAGAATGAAGAAATGCCCATTAGCGGAGCTGATATACAACTGAAAGCTTTGGAAATCACTAAAGAGCTGAACATACCCACAGCTAAGTTCAAAGTGAGCGATTGATGCGGCGAGATGGACCACAGGACTTCTCCCTCATCGCCTCAGCTCCGACTTCAGAGAGACGCTGCTGATTCTGATAGAGCTATGAACTATGAGATGGTAAAATGAATTAGAAAGACCCACAGGCTACATTTTGTCATGTTTGCAATAGTTTATCAGGATTACTGGAAGATAAATTATCATTCTTGATTTCTGTTGGTTTATAGCGTTTTTCTCACAACCACATATGGCGTCCACATACCACATGATGTGAAAAGCTATCTTGGACCTGCTGTCAGATTGTAAAAGCAACATATTCATTAAGTGTGTAGAGGAGGGTGCATTATTTTAGTTAGTAGTTTTCTCCACTGTTTTTGTTTTGGTCCCAGTGGCCTGTTGATTTGAGGTGCGCACTAAGTGGATGTTAATGGCACAAACACGGCAGCAGTTTTAAAATAGCAGACTGCCCATTAGGCTGGTATTAACAAGGTAATGGTCTGTTACTAAACTGCTGAATGACATTGTGGCTGCTGCTGGGTTGAGCTAATGCCTGTATATACACATGACTGCACCATACAGTACCACAACACAAATATGTACTACTGTACAGCATCCCTTTCTTGTAAAATGCCGCAAAGAGCAACAACCATAATTAACACTGTAAAATGTAAATAAAAAATTAACAGTTTTACTATTATTATTACAGTGAAACAAACTGCATCAGATGTTGAAAAAGACATTTAAACATTTCATTAAAAATAATAGCTCGTTTTGAATTTAAGTTTTAAATAATTGTGTTTGTATAATTATGTCTTACGAGTGTGTTTTTCTTCTAAAATGGATATATGATACCTATAAGTGGTCTTTGGTTTGAACTTTAACTTGCCAAAGAAACGCAGGGTAGAAAAGCATACAGGGCTGGTATCGAACAGAGGAGGATGAGAGGAGAATTGAGTGAAGGACATAGCTGGGAGGTGTGACGGTTTTTATTAAAGTTGGGATGCACTATAGTTGTTTTCCTCAGCCAGCCTGTATTGTGCCTCAGAAATTATTGATAAGGCGGAAGAGACAGAGTAATAAAGAACTACACAGCGGTTAGCTCTATATGTCCGTCTGATTGTTCTGCTTTTGAGATAAACTTCTATAGTTTCTGTTGAACCAACAGGATTTGTGACCAAATAAGGCTGGGCAACATGGCTAAGAAATAAACTTTGATTCTTTTTTTTCTTACAAATTTAATTGATTCTTTTTCTCTTGCTGTCTGACCTAAAAAGCTATTTTATTGTGGTTTAAATTGCGAATATTTCATAGCTATATTTTTATAATAACTGCCTACGCAAAACAACAGTAAAGAGGCAGCAGTGGGCATTTCTCTCACAGTGCCGTTATTAAAGAGATAAATGTCTTTTAGTGTTAGGACCCACTAGGTCTATTATAATTTATATCACATACAAGGTCACTACGCTGCTTTTGCTTTTGTTTTTGCTACCACCTACTAAACTATTACAGAGGTAAAACAAACACTTCCTCTGTGATTATTATTGTTTTTAGCATCTCTTTTTTATATACTACTGTACAAGTAAAATAATCTAACCACAAGGGGGCATTAGCTGCTGTACTCTTTATTCTGGTCCCAAGCCTTGATAAATAGAAAGGCTTGCGTCAGGAATAGTATCCGGTGCATATGTCAGGTCAATATGCAAATCACTGCACACTAGGAGGCCGATGATTTGGTGCAGCCAGAAGGGAAAGGCTGAAAGGAATGAAGAAAGCTGTATGAGTGAAAAACCTCAAACCCCTTTCTTTACTTTAGAAGGAACGATTCTATTTAGTCTAGGTTTAGTAATATAATCGGTGGATAACTGTACACTGTCTGAAACTAAAGTCTGGCATTAACTGAACTTAATTTAACCGTGTCCTCTTTCTTTAAACTGTAAAACAGAAGTGTGCTGTCTTTGCCTGGCCACATGGTTCTTACTAACCCGTTTCTATAGGCATCTAAACACACACATGAACACTCTTGGACTGTGGCACAGCGATAGGGCAGCCCAGCGGGGGGCATATCCCTGGGAAATCATTTCTCCGTCTTCCCTTTCTTTCTATTTGTAACTTGTCCTTTCAAGCAAGACGGCCCTTAAAGTTCAGTGGCGCATTCTTCAAAAAAGGCTATTACTGGCCTGCCTCTGATTCTGTATCACGCGGCGCACAGACCAGCCATCCCTCCGTTTTATGTGCCTCTCCTCCTGTCATCATTTTCCCAGAGAGGAGAAGTCAGGCTTTTCAGAAAGGCCTCACGACCGATGGCTCTAAACCCCAGCGCCTTAGACGTCCATATCGTATCGCTAAAAGGGACTATTGCTTTTGATACTTGACAGAGCGGCCTCTTTGTCTCACTCTCTGTAATTCTCTGTCCATGTCTATCACGCTCATTGTCAATGCCCAGGGCTATACGAAGCACTGTGTGACTGTAAGACATATGGCCACTTCTGACAGGAGATGGCCCTGAAGATGTTGTCCACCTTAGAGGATGGTTTGTCTGTTAAGGTTGCTCAGTACATTTTGTCATGTTCTAGATATGTTGTCATGCCAACAAATGTGTGGCAAGTTGATAGGCAGTAGAAATGAATGGATTTGCAGACATAAAAAGTTAAGGCATTTTTGGCTTCACTCCAGGTGCTCTGGCTTTTTGTCCCACTGTCCAAAGACATGCAACTATAAGTGAACTGGTTAATCTAAACTGCCCGTACTGAATGAAGTGAATAGGAGTGTCATTGTCTGTTTGTAGGTGTGCCTTATGTGGCTAAGAAAAATTCCAGTGCCCATGAAAAATTATACAACAAACCTCTGCTACAAATCAAATAAAGCTAATCATACCACAGTTATTCTTGGGAACATATCATGTTGTGGTGCTTTTCAGTTGGCGCAACCTTCTCCATTTATCCAGGCTTGGGAACGGCCCAGAGAGTACACTAGCTTTTGACCTTTTGTGGCTGGACTCTTTCCCTGACACAATATTATAGCCAATACAAATATCATTCCATAAACAAAGACTCTGCAGTGTTAATAACTGACTGCAGAAGCTAATAGCAAGTGACAGCCAAACTTAAATTGGTAATTAAACATTCATGTGTTTATATTGCTTTTTTAACACACATCTTCATATGTCCTTGTTTAGCCCTTGGTTCATTTCCTCATTTTCAAACATAATCGAGGTTCACATTGTGTAGACCAGGGGTCTCCAACCTTTTTGGGTTTGAGGGCTACCCAAAAGATGAGAATTTGTACTGAGGGCTACTCGTGCAAAATAATCCTCTATATTAAAGTCTTTACATGCCTTTCAAATGAACTAGGATTGTATGAGTGTTTGCATTAATGATAATGTTTATAAAAATAATCTTGTAATTAAACATAAAAACAAGTAAAAAATAAATAAATTATGACTAAAACACTGCAGTAGTCACTGTTTATAAATATCCCTCGCGGACACCTCACAAGCTCCAGAAGGGCTACCTGGTGCTCGCGGGCACTTCGTTGGTGACCCCTGGTGTAGACGCTTTCTATTTTTATTCTAGCTGCACCATAATCTTTTTATTTACAAGCATGTATAAGCCTTTAATAGTCATTCAGATCATCATTGTTGGAGATTCAAGAGCTTATCTGTTGTAAGCTGAGCCCTAGTATCTCCATGGTCAACGATGGCCAAAGGCTTGCATCGTACTACCGACCTTCTCCATTATCATAATGAGAAAGCCCTTGAGCTTGGGCCACAGTGCTGTTGACTGGCCTGCACCGTTTAGGACAGATTGTCTGCTGTCCTCTGTCACTGTGTCTTGTGTCTGTGCCACTCTGCCACTCCCGTCGTCTGTGACCTCCACTGTCACGGCGGCTGCCCTTGAGGTGCACAAATCTCTCCATTTCACAGGGACCTACCATAAGGGGGCTTGATTGCGGCAAATTGATCGGTAATCAAACAGTGCTCAGAGCTTTTTATCCTGCCGCCTCTTCATCTCCACTTAAGAGGGCCGCCGTCGGTGTATTTACATGCTGTCTTCTCAAGGGTTTCCTCTGCTCCCCCCTTTCCCTCTCACACTCTCTTTTATCCTCTCACTCTTTTGTCTTGCTTACATTCCTCCTCTGTCTTCATGCCACTGACTATTTGTTCCCACCATTTTCTGTCTGGCTTCGATGGCAATCAGAGTCTGGACATGGCCATTGTCTTCTTTTGCTATGTCTCACACACACACACACACACACACACACATACACATACACACACACACATACACACACACACACACACACACACACATACACACACACACACACACATACACACACACACACACACACACATACACAAACCTTTGACCGTTACATCTGCCCATTTTGATTGCTCTTCCTCTTCAGACACACAGGAGCAGAGATGACTGTGATGGTTGGCGATGAGACACAGAGGAAGTGAAGGATTGGGTCAAGCTTTTTGGAAAGTGGATATGGTTAGATGATGGGACCAAGGTGTAGACTCTGCTATAGACAGGTGACTAACCCAGACAGAGAGAGAGTGATAGGGGCAAGTTTTTCTCAATCCACAGAAAAATGCAGATCCTTCATAAGTACATTACAGCACAAATATTGGTATCTGGCTACATCACAGACTGTTAAAACTGATATTTTGATGCTGTTTTGAAGAAAGGAAAATGAAGAGTTTAACTGACTTTGACTAAGTCCATTTTCTAATATTCTAGAGATAGTCATGTCATTTCCAAAACTATAACCTCATGTGGAGCGTTCCCAAGCTGTAGTAGACTGGAATAGCCATCATACTTCTTTTTTCCTCTTTTATATAAAGAATATACCCAGGTGGATTTTCAGAGCTAGTACTAATATGCGCCAACAAAACTCCCTCTGGACACAATTGGCTAGGCACAACAACAAACAAAGTATTATATATGCACAATTTTACAAAATAGGTAAAGAATGAATAGATGAATAGAATATTTCAGTAAAGGGAAGGCATTTCACACCAATCTGACAAACATGACCACAATTCTACTACTACTAATACTACTGAAATGCACTACTCATGATATTACAGCATATAGGACTTTATAACTCAAGCAAGGTTTCTAAAGCCAAAAATATATCATTTAAATTACATAATTAAAATATGATGTCTCAATGATCACATCATATTGTATACAATTTATAACGCCAATGTATGTGAGTAAATCATGTACAGGTAAAGAGTGATTGTCTGCTAGGTAAAAAAAAAAAAAAACTTCTCTCCATGTATTTTGGCTTCTTCCAAAAACATGCAGTGTTTGGAGAACTGGTGACTCTAAACTGCCCCTAGTGAATGAATGTGGGAGTGAATGGTTGTCTGTCTTTGTATGTCTCTAAGAGACATACAAAGACATACTGGACACTTTCCAAAGTGTAAACCGCCTAAGGCCCATAGTTGTTGGGATAGGCCCCAGCTACCTGTGACCCCTAATGGGAATAAGAAGATGAATGAATAAACATTTTAAAATGTTGAAAATAGGGGAGCCTATTGAAATCTCCCCATTTTTGTGCCTTGTTGATTGTTGCTAGTTTATTTTTTGGCTGTGTACCACTTTGTACCAGTCCCTCTCAGTACATCTGTGCGTGCAGCTGTTTGTACAGATATATCTCCATTTTGTAGATTTGTCAGCATCCTCAAAGTGAAACAATTAACAATGTTGCTGTCTCGGGAGTCCTCCCGGAGTGTTCGCTAGTTAACATGCAGCATGTGGAGTGACAGGGCAAGCTTTATGAGTTTGTGTGTTGGCCTTGGCAATGCCCCTGCTGCACACAATAAGATGAGCTGAATAAATCTGTGACAGGCCACAGGGTTCTCCACCACACATACAGACCAAAGCCACAAAAACACACTAAATTTAAAGCAACATATTTTTATGTTTGGTCTCTCTCTGGTTGAGAAAATTCCAGAAGCCTAATTTTGACAACCATATCAACAGAAAAGGTAGAGGATGTCCAAAATTATTTAAAGTAATGACACAAACTGTTTTAGTTAGCATTGGCGTTAGGATTTGGCATTTCCAGTATGTACTGTATTGATCATTGTTTGGAAATCCTTTAATGTGTATGATGGAATAAATTGTTGTTAACACAATTGTGTAGCCATATCGCTCCTACTATACTGTACATTAGACAGTGTATTATATGAGACATTTCAAGAGCTGTTTCATTTGTTATTTACCTTCCAGTCCAGTTCTTACTAGCAGCTCATAGAGTAACCTACCCATTCCCCCCGAGTTATGTAGTGATATCGACTGATAACGAGAAGCATTTAGGGGTCGGGGAAGGGTCCTGTTAAGAGTTGATCTACCACTAAAATCATTTTCAGAACATTATTTTGAGGTCCAAATAGTGTCGCTTTTGGTGAGGGACCTGGTCACTTCATAGAGAAAGAAACAGCATCATAAAACTCACTAGCAGTATAGAGCCCTCCACATTTAAGTGCTTATCCTTAAACCTCTCTGTCTTTGCCTTCTCTCAGAGTGTCCTTGAGGTGGTAGTGGGTGGTGTCGGTGCAAGGGGGAGTGCAGTGTGGGTGGGGGAGTTGTGGTGCTTGTTGGGAATCACTCGGCTGGGCAGTGCACGCCTCTGCATCTCGTCTCAAGGCTCTGTATAAATTCAGCGCCATTGACAATTTACACCCCGCGCCCATCCTCGATATGATGCACTGAGCAGGGCGCCAAGCGTGTCCTGTTGCCATCGCACCAAAGTGAGGCTAATTTATTACAGTGTAAAAAAACACAAAGTAGAGAGTAGGGGGCAGACGCAGAGATATAGAGGGGCCTTGGCTTTAGAATGCTGGTATAATGTGGTATAAAGCTGTGGCCACGCTGACATTGTTGTTTTATTGTATGGCTGCAATAGAGGATTACACAAAATGCTGCGGCTTGCAATGAAATCTCCAAAACTTTTCCAGAGTTTAAGTCTTATATTACTTTGATTTATCTGAAATGGGTTTAGCGTCCATTGGAGTGCGTTTGACTGAGACTCCTATTGTAGCTAGAAACATAGTGCTAGCTTTGTTTGCCTTCTTATTGACCCATTCACTTATTAAAGAGATTAGCTTTGCATAACTGTTGGTCTAAGATCTGTTTGGGTTTATGTTTTTCACATTGTGTTGGGTGAAAGGCAAATGTTTGCGCTGACCCCTGTTTTCTTATTGGTTGTATGTCTATCCAAATGAATTGAGAGGTAATTTAAACTGCATCTCTTTGTTCCATCCCCTGGAAATTTACAACTACTCGTATTAGTGCTACTGCTATTACAAATCTGTCTTTGAGCCCAGGAACCTGTGACTGCAAGGGAAGCATACAAGCACTTTGCTACTGAGGTAAAAAAAAACAAAAAAAAAAAACAATGTACAATCTCTGCAATACTTTAAATCTCCAATTTCCTGGAAGGTGCGTTGTTCAGTCAGATACCTGTACCCAGGTACAAAGTTTGTCAGTGCAAAAGGTCTTGTTGCAGTCAGATACCTGTACCCAGGTATCTGACTGCAACAAGACCTTTTGCACTGACAAACTTTACTCTCTTAAAATATCAGATAAGTCTGAACTGTGATCTAAAATTAAAACGTAAGCAAAAGCTGCATATTCCCAAGCCATTTTTTTTTTTTTTATTTGGTATATGTCGATTTAAATATACCAGTGACAGAGTTGTGACAGGTCTCCCTTTGTACCTGCTCAGAAGAATGATGAAGATGATCGCAATTAATTACATCACGTCAAAACTTATGAAACCTGGCCCAAAGTTCCCTGAGCGCTGTCACTGAAACCGCTGACCAGCACGATGGACTGACCTTCAGAAAACCACGAGATTTATGTTGTTTTTCACCTCCACTTTTCTTCTCGCTCGTCATTTACATATTTATCAGAGCTGATCGCAGTTTGACACCAGTTATTTTTTTATTTCCCCTCGACGAGCGTGCTGGAGAATGAACCATAATGTGCGTGATTCTGGCAGGTGAGTAATGTGCTGAGGGAGCGTTTTCATTCGGAAGTGTGGGCATAAATTCTGCCTTCGTTGCGTTCGCTCACTCATTGTGGCCCTCCTGGCTGTAAGCGCACATGTTCGTACTCTCCCGTTCTCTTTGTCTTCCTAATTCTTATTGTATTTTGGCTCGTGTGCTTCAAGCCACTGCGAAAGGCCCACAGAGGCTGGCGATGATGGGAAGTTAAAGAGATTCATAATTGAGAGACATGGCCTCTGCAGAGTGCCGCCAAAAACACATGACTGCAGCAAGAAATTACTGTAGCTGTGCACACTGTCTGGAAAGCCAACATTTGAATTATATGTTCCAAAGACACACAATAACTCAGTTTAAAAGCTATGGTGTTAAAAATATAACAAATAGGGCTGCATAATATGTACACAGTATCAGAAAAGGCCTAATCTGTGATAATGTTATGTTCATCAACTCAATATTACAGTATATTGTAGTCTTTAAGCAAAGAATTAAGTTGTACAAACCAATGCAAACACTAATTAGTAATGACCATACATTAAATTAACAGTCATGGAGGTTTCTGCCCCTTTGTAAATGTTCTTTCTGTGGGTTTGAGGCTGTGTGCTTCTACTAAATGTACTGAAGGCAACTACTGCTGAAGCATTGTTTTTATTTCTACTGCAATTTCTCTAAACTGTCGACAAATAAAGAGAAAATGTTTTCTACAAAAGAGGAGTTTGATCATTTTGGTACCTTTCAGGATAAACTATGTTTCACATCACTTCCTCTCTCTGTCTCTGATTTGGTCCAGGAGCCCTCGAAGCCCTGTGCCTGCTGATCTACAGTGACACCTACAGATAAGGAGATGGCACTGCAGTGCTGTGATCTGTGGCTACAACACGCCTATTCTGACCTTAACTTTATTGCTACATGTCAACCATATATCCTAAATGTGTACATTTTCCTTACATACAGCCTGTAGTCGTTGGCTCCTCTGTTCCCTGTACTGCTTGGGTGGCCTTCAGGCTGTGGTACTTAATTTAGTGCTACAATGCCTGGCTGGGCACAGCGAGATGCAGAGGAATGCAGAGATACAGATGACACATAAACACAACAGCTACTTGGGGAGCGTTTGTGGGAGCCCGGAGGAGACATAGACTGTCACACTCTCACAACCATGTGGGATGAACAGTGGATCTATTGTAAGCTCCCGGAGCCTGCACCAGCTCAGACTAAATGTAGCATGGCCATGATGCTTGAATTCCCCGACAGTCAGGACCTTGGCAGCTGCCTCTGGTTTGGCTTACAACTTTCTGGGTTCTTGGTTTTACTGTGGAGAGAAGAGTGTGGGGTTGATTGGAGCCTTGCCCTGTACAACGACTGCTATGTTCTCGCATCAGGAGTCCGTGTGGTGGCCTGGGGTCGAGGCCAAAGTAGAATTTCTAAGTGATGGAATTTCACAGCCACCAAGCACCCAGCGGCTGGCCAAACCACAAGCACTCACATTTACAACAAGCGGCCCGCCCCACTCCATGGAGACTCCTGAATGGCAAAGCCATTTGTCTATGTGAAGGGCAGGAGAGAAAAGCGAAATAAAATCACTGGCACAGTGCTTAAATGGAACTTTTTTGTTTATGACCCTCCACACATTCACACATAAACACACAGACTTAAACTAAATTGTAATTAAAGAGAAGGAAAGGTGCATAGCCTGTTGCTAATTAGCATTTTCTCTGCTCAGCACAAGCAGCCAGAAGAATCGATAATATATTAAGTTTGTGTATAACAATGAGGCACACAATCACTTTGATCTATTAGCAACTGCAGATTAGAGGAGAAACTCTGGCTCACAAAACAGCAAAACTCTGACCTCTGCACTTTAGATTATAGTACTCACATTTATCTCATATTTAGCATTTAGATTCATCCTTAAACTCCTCAAAGGTAACATGTGTTTATATAACCTCTTGTAAGGAGCTTCATTTGAATAAAGCATATCCCACATTCTTTGTGTTTCTGGCTTCAAATACCTCACAGAGCTTAGGTACTCTCGAACCTTTATATAACACTTGAGCTCAGTATTCTGCAACAAAAGCTTTAAACTTAGAAAATAAGGTCAGTGCTTTTAAAATGTGTAAAGGCAAGATCACAACCGACCTTTATAAAATATGTTTACAAATATAATTGCATTTGTGACGAAAAATGTAATTTAGTCAGTAAGTAAGGAACAGTAAGTAACTTCATGCCAGAGAAAGTCTTAATAGGGTCACACCTGTAGCCTCAGATCCTGACCCTACAGATGTATAATTGACTTTCATGTTAAATATTCAGTACCATATCGTGGTTTAATGTTTGATTCATGCATGTGGAATTGACAGCTCAGTGCATGTGTTTGGACCTGGCTTCGCATAATCAATTTTGCCCTGTTTCTTACCAGTTTCACCAGTAGTTTCTGCCCCTCTGTCTACTCCAGATCACCTGAGCCAGGAGAAAGCAAAGAAGCTGGTGTTCCTGACGGCGAGGGTACACCCTGGAGAATCTCCTGCTTCATTTGTCTGTCAAGGTAAAGTTTTAATGTCAGGTCAGAGGCCTTTTACACTGGATGTATTATGTGCTGTGTCACTGTGCTGTGTGGTAAACTTGCATTATAATGAACATGATGCATGTTTATCTCATAAGTTTCCTGGTAATATAGACCAGAGTTTAGTTGTCCATTTAGTCTGGATTGAAATGTTGGGCATAGATATTTTTAGATATTTTAGATCTCCTAATTAAAAAAAAACATAAAGCTTGTTCATTTGGTTTGTTTTTATTAGCTACTTGTTCTGGATTAAGATGGTTTCAAACTGTGGTATGGGCTTTGATGTATAGACCACTGCTTAGACCTGGTTTAGGCTCAGTTTCGTCCTAGATGTTGTTTTTTTCTGGATTAAGCTTTTTAATTTGGTTTGGCTTGGGCCTGTTTTTGTCCAGATTTAGGCCAAGTTTGGTATACTTTAAAGTAGTGCTTGAAGAGAAAAAGTATTTTTTGAAGTGTACTTTGGAGTTTTAAGTTTAAGGCTTATGGCCTAAGAAATGTAGTTCTTCGTACCTGAGATATTTTTTAATACAAGTTACACAACTAGGCATAAAGACTTGACCCATGCATGACAAGATTGACTAGCCTTTATTCCAAGTCTTGCTGACTAAAAAATGGGTTACCAAGATTTGGTTTTGGAAAAATTGAGAAAATTTCATCTGTAGTACAAAAAGCCGTGCACACAGCACTTTTCTTTGTCATTTTTTACTTTTCTCAGACAGAGGTCAGTGGTCAGTTGGACAGAGTGAATGGCTCTAGATCCTATTTACCGCTTTGTCCCAGCCCTAACCCGGCCCTGTGTTCTTCTGCAGTATATTTCCTACCTGCTCACTCCAGTGTATGCGTACATCATTATGAATCAGATGCGCTGGCTGGTCGCCCGCTGTGTGCTGTCTGTTTTTCCAGCGCCGTCAGCTCCATTCCATTTGTATTGATTTGGGCTTGACGTCTCCTGTTCCTCCCTGATTCTGATGATGCCCCCTCGCTGTCCTTCCCTCTCCTTTTGTTTCTCAAAACTCAATTAACTGCCAGCTCGTCTTGGCTTTTCTTTTCAACTCTATTCTTCTGTGTATGTGTGTGTGTTCAATAGGTGTGATTGACTTCCTGGTGAGCCAGCACCCGGTGGCACAGATCCTCAGGGATCATGTGATCTTCAAAATCGTCCCTATGCTAAATCCTGATGGAGTCTACCTTGGCAACTACAGGTACACAGATGCATTCACACTGTCCAATTTGTTCATTTGAATACATGGTCAATTAAATAGAATTCCCAATTTGTTAGTCTTTATTTCCTGCTACCTGGGATTATATCCTCCTGCATCCACCTTTAGGGAGCTTAATGAATTCATATAGCTCACAGCAGTGCATTTGTTAGAAGATAGTATTTGGCCGTAGGGCTATTCACTCTGCCAGTCTCGCCTCTCTGTCTTTAACACCGCCGCTGCAGCTCTGTGGGCATCCTCCTCTCCTCCATTTTCCTCTTTTCTCCGTCCCTTCTTCATAATTGCCTTTTACTTAATAGGCTCAGCCCCAGGAATACTAATGCACACTTAGATAGGATCAGCGCTCAGCTCCAAATGTGTTTACTAGTGCCATCTACTGGTGGCTCTGTGCCAAAGCCCCAACCATTTTTTGCAAGAAGTCATTATTATTTCAAGTTATATTTTTTACAACATACTTCATATAAAATAAGAAAAACATTGATTAATTGGTTTTGTGATGTGATAACGAGCCAACAGTTAATACATAGAGATTTTTAAATCTTAGTAATTTTCCCTTCCTTAGACAAACAGAATACCACTCATGCATCCTGTTGCTGGGCAGACTGCTTGTGTTTACATGCAAAGCTCAGGATCAATGTCACTTAACCTGAGTTTGTTACTGGCTTCTTGTGCTCACTGAGGCAGCAGCAGTATCAGTAACACCTGTATCATTAGTGAGGGCATAGGTAAATGTCAACGACTTCCAACGGGACCAACAGGGCAAGTGGGATTGCAGTGTTTACAAGCAATCATTCCATTAATAAAATTGTATTTTGTAGATGATAACAGCTCTCTATGCAGCGCTGGAATTCAAGCTCTTTGCCTACATTAAACACCATCAACCATTTTTACTCAGAGTATCGTGGTATCGGGTATTGTAATACTTGGTAAAAAAAAAAAAAAAAAAAAAAAAAAAAAAGCCTGCATGGTATATGTGTTTTTGTGAGGTGTACATTTGGCATTAAGTATGTGTGACATTAAAAAGATTTTAAAAAGTCTTGGAGATAGTTAATTTTCAAAGTAGTAATATCTATGCAGCTGTACTGTAATGAAATATATTTTTTCATGATTCATTGTGTCTTTCTTGGCACTATTTGTTCACAGGTGTTCACTTATGGGCTTTGACCTTAATCGCCACTGGCAGGACCCCTCTCCGTGGGCCCACCCGACGCTGCACGCTGTCAAACAACTCATAGTCCAGATGAACCAAGATCCGGTGAGCGTGCACACAAGACCACACACACACACATCTCCATGCATCTACCACATGCAGTAAACTTTCCAAATCCAGCTTTTCCTTCTGCTGCTAGATTCAGCATGTTCTGCGTTTTGGCTGTGAGCACTGGGGAGCATTGGATAGGCTCGTCAGCATCTCCAGAATGTCAAGCGCAGCTCTCCTGGCCATTCAAAAACATATTACTGAAGCAAGTCTGTGTGCCTTCTGTTTCAAACTCGACAATAACTTTTTTCTCTCTCGCAATTTTCAAACGTAGAAAGGCTACAGAAGCGAGCCAGAGATTTTTTCTCCTCTTTGTTCCTGATGTTAATTATAAGCAGAGCGGCAGGTTGGTGGGATTACTGAAGGTCAGAGAGTGTCCTGGGAATACTCTGCCCTTTTGTACGCTGCTCTAATCCTGATAAGAGAAGGAGCAGGCCTGGGCGGGACGTGGGGCAGGCCAGAGATGGGCTGAGGCGTAGGGGCTGGCATCGGGCAGATTAACCTTTTCCCCCGGCGCTGACACACTGATCAATAGGCTGCGTCATGGCAGGGGGATCCACTCACGCCTGTCATTCACACGCGCTCAGACACTCTCATGATGTTGTGGGTAAACACACATAAACACAATAGCACTTGATTACGCAACAGCAGTGCCCCAGCAATGTGCTAAAGGTGCTATTTATCCAATAAAGAGTGTCTTTTAACCTTCTGCTTAACCTCAGAAATGAATACCACTACAGCAGGGGCGTAACATCAGGCAGTGCAGCCAGTGCACCTGCACTGTGGCCCAGGAGGTGTGGGGGCCCATTAGAGTGGGTCCTTGTAAATCTGTAGTCAAGACTGTGTTTAAAATATTCATAATAATTAAGGTGCAGCACATAACTCTGTTGCAGATTAGTTTTTAACATAAATTAAATTTTAATTCCTATTAAATTTGTAAACTCATGACAAAAAGAACAAAAAAATTAAGATAAATACACAAATTTTAATAAAAAAATCTTGTCTCTAACTAAATATTCATGAATAATCCCGTTTTGTTTTTTGTTTTTTGTATAAATTAAAAAAGACTTTAGGGCTCACTCTGAAATCCTGCACTGGGGCCCCAGTGGAGGACTTCAAGTTACGCCGTAACTCTCATGTTACGCCACTGCTCGACAGAAAAGTAATGGCACACTTTCTCTGATCTTTGTTCTCTGTGAACGTTAGATTAATCAACCCAAAATATCCTCAAAGAATCAGAAGTCTAAGTAATTATTTACTCTTTTACTGAAACATAACCAACTAAACCGATGACAAGACACTGTGGGACAACAACAACTAAAAGTCTTGACAGA
Source organism: Bostrychus sinensis (assembly GCA_020698575.1). Classification (NCBI taxonomy): domain Eukaryota; kingdom Metazoa; phylum Chordata; class Actinopteri; order Gobiiformes; family Eleotridae; genus Bostrychus; species Bostrychus sinensis. The sequence continues at coordinate 18,520,044 of CM036246.1, forward strand.
AACCTGTTTTTTGATGTGCAGTGCAGTATACAAACAATTTCTTTGGGCTGCTTCTTTCAGGGATTGCCATAGTCAGGCATAGGTTTTTACACCAGATGCTCTTCCTGACACAACCCTCTCCAAAGGCCTGTGTATATTTCCCAGTAAAAGTATGTTGTGCACCACTTTAGTTACAGTGACTTGTCCGGTCAGACCTGTCCCAGTGTTGTACCAAATGTTTGCTTGGTTCATTGGTTCCACTCGGACACCTCTTCTGTTGACTTTTGTCCCACCATGGCGTCCCCCTGTGCGCACCTTTCCCCGCCGATTGCCTCGAGTGTTGCAGAGTTAATTTGGAGGCCTAGTCAACCTCTCTTTCTCTGTGTCTTCCTCCCTCTTAATCCCATCAGACACACTACTCATGTCTGGGGCTCCCAGATGCCACTTTCAATGCCAGCTTTGGAGCCAGGAGGGCCTGTGCTGCTGCCCTCCCTTCCACTCCTCTCACACAGCGGGCAGAGAGTGTAATGAGGCTACCAGGGTTGTAGGGCTCTGCTGGAGGACTCCATTAGCCAGAGATCAGCCGCGCTACAGCCCAACAGTCAGGCTAAGCTGCTGTATGTGGCCATTTACTAGCTGTTAACTCCACGCTTATTTGTTTAAAACCTATCATCTGTGAGGAAGCTGGCATGGAAGGTCATTTGAATGTTTTACTTCATTTGAACGTTTTATTTCAACTTAAAGTTTGCTTAGTGAGAAATGAAGTCAGGAAAATAGTTTTGATAAGGTTTCAAGCAGTGGCATGTTCATAATGCTAATTAATATATTTTTAATAGCAGCGCTGTTTTGACATTTTAATGTTGTTGTTGCCTGCTGTTGACTTTGTACAAGTGCATTAGGAGCTCAAGTCCTGTAACTAACAGGGCCGATACAGGGAATGTTAATGGTGTCTGTAGGCTACAATAAATAATAATGGCTTGTTCCTGATAAGCACAGTCAATTTTGTACAGCCCCCATTTTTCTCTGTTTACAACATAATACAATAATGCTTTGCACTAAAAGCAAACACAAACATAAACATACAAGTCATATTTCAGATGCAACTGAGCTTCCTGGAGCCGCTCTTTTAAAATTATGCGTGGCAATGTGGTTACTATAGTACTTAATAACTTGGTGAATTTATGAGGGGACCTAATGACGCTCAGAGAAAGATTACATCCTTCCATTCCTGTGGGGAAAGATGCATTGGAATTTATTGCAGACTTAAATGTTCATTGTGTCGGACCCTAAAAAATTATCAGAGGACTTACGAGGAGGAGACATGCCTGTAGTTTTGAATTGCCCATAGTGACTAAATGAGAGAATGATTTTTTGTTTGTTATTGTAAGCCCACAAACTTTGGTTTGTGGTTAGTGTCAATTATCCAACAGCACAGGCTTTACAAAGTAAATTGTTATTCTCTTTAGATTTGCACTGATCAAATTTGCCAATTTTTCATAGATCTAAATGGCATCATAACACAGGTGTAACTATTTTTAATAAATTGTAAATTGAATAATTATATGTTTTTAAAATTGTCATTCAGTGACATTACAATATGGCTGTTATCAGTATCCAGCTATTTAATTTATCCTTCCTTTTCTAATGCCAAATTTGAAAAGTTAAAACTTGGGCTAAAGTCAGTGCTAATCCCCAGGTCTGTCCCCAGCTTTAGTAAATCCAACACAGACAGTAAAAGCTAATTGAATGAACAGTGCAGTGCACAGTTGTCTTGTGCCTTGAAGCCTCTAACTATGGCTGTGGTTTTGTCAATCAACATGACTTCTTGACTACTTCGGATCTCATAATTCAAAGTCACATAGCCCTTTTTTTGCAGAAAGAAGTCCATTTAGTTTAAAACATTGTGATCAGACATTTTTGTCACTCCAGCAGTTTTCGGTAGGGGACTTTCAGCTTTTTGTTCTGTGCAGGCAGCATCTTCAATAACTGGCTGCCAGCTTTCAGAGAACATTTCAATCAAAACCTGTAGCAAATCATCAACATCTATATATGCTTCCTTGATGGCTGTAGACTTGACCTCAACTCAAGATGACTTGTCTCAAACTTGACTTTGACTTGCACTTTGACCCCCATGTCATGTGCTAATGACGAGGGGTGTGACGAGATCTCATGAGATCAAAATGTCTCAAGGAAGTGACTGTAGAGTAAATGAGTTTATTTATTTATTTTTACCACTGGGCTGCATCTCAGACCAATATGTAGGTTACTATTCCCACATCAGAAGAAGGAGTTGGCAAACATGGAGTGCAGGGGTGAAATCCAAGATGCCCCTGCAACTTTTAAATCAGCTGCTCTCTTTACACTCATCACACGCTGTGCATAAGGCACCAACTTCTGGAATGACATTGTGTCTTTGAGCAGCTGTATTTACAGAACTCACAACACCTAGAGATAAGCAGTAAACCTGTGCTGATAGCAAAGATTTTAGGCTTCCTGACCGTTTTTGTTTCAAGAATCTAGGTGTAGTGGTCATAGAGATATCATTTGTTAAAGCTGTAAAACAATTTAAAAGGTATTAATAAAAGATGCACAGCACGTGATGTCGGCAAAACCCGCCTGTCTTTTTAAGATTGTTTCTCCAATGTTTTACTCAAAAATGATCAGAAAAGACATACAGTATTTATTTACATAGTATTAACTAAGTACTATAATAATAATAATATAATTTAAAATAAAGATCAAATGGGAAAAAAAATTCTACAATTTATTAAAAATAATTTAAAAAACTTAAAAGATCTTGTGAGCCCAATCTCATGTCTTATCCCATAGGATTTGTGTCTCGTCAAACCCCTACTAAAGACTCAACTTTGATTTGGAGATTTGGGCACAAACACTGTGATTGTGACCCAGGCTCGACTGTGATTTTCAGTGCCTTTCCTGCTTAACACTAAATTCTCACTTGTTACAGAATTGCCTAATGCAGCTTTAAAAGGCTTATCATGCACTTTTATTCCCGTAACAAATCCAATATGGTGAACTATTGTGTGCATAACGACCGGTGCTATTTTCTCCTAAAGCTGGCTGTAAACTTCTCGGTTACATTGGGTCTAAAGGCAAGCTTATGCTCAAGCTGTTTCATAAAATTCCATCATTTACCATCTGCAGCTGAACATTGGTCAGCAGGGAAAATGGCTGAAAGAGTCAGTGATGCAAGGAGCTATAATCTGTTCCCAAGCCACCCTGTTGTTTGTTTTGAAAAGAGAGAAATGGAGAAGCAAAAAGGGACCACGGAAACAAATGGACCCATCTCCTTCCTAAAGCGTGCCTTTTCCAGCTCATTTATCAAACGCAGAGGAAGAATTATTTTTGATTGGCTTATTACTCAAAACATTCATCAGTGGCCGATGTACCCCCACCAATCTGACAGTGCCATTTTGGATAATTTGTTAAGGATGACAAAGGGGTCATTGTTGCCTTAGCTTCTGTTTGACCTTTTTAATATTAGGAAATTAATTTTCTATGTGGAACAAACGTATTAGGCCCTGTCTCGCCACCTGGAGTGATATTTGCACCCTGGAATCTTTCTTATTGCCTTACCTTTTTCTGCTATTCATCTCCCTCACTCTTCTTGTTGTTTACCAGGTTCATATTGGTTATGGTGCTTCTCTTACTATTGTGTTATTTTTCTTCTTTTCCTTTTCGTCATCTTCCCCATCTTATTCTCTGCTCTCTCAGTATGTGTTTAAATGTCCTCTGGTGTCAGCCAACCATTTCTGAACCATTTTGGAGATTTACGGCCAATTTTGTGCCCATCATCCCTTCATCATTTCAATCCTACCATCGCCTCTCTTTTTATTCTCCCTCTGTTGGAAGCTCAATTGGCTGCTTTCACAGGATCGCACAGATGCATCCTCACTATTTGGATATTCTCGAACTCCAGACACCTTCAGTTCATCCTAATTTAGAATAAAATACTTGTTTGTCTGATGAAGTTTGATTATTTCCCCTGTCTTTGGCAGATCCTTCTCGGCAGATGTGGCAGCTTTTTTGTGGTGCTAACAACCTTAAGCTTTGGCTGTGCGTGCCCGTTCAGCCTGATTACAAGTCACCTCTGTGTTCATAAACAGACAAATATCCTCATCAATTTAAGAGCGGCGTTGGGAGAGAGTGAGTGAGGCAAAGCCGACAGACGGAGCCAAGGTTTTGTGTCATCTATGCTCTTCCATGAAGCAGGTCATGCCATCTGCCATGTTCTGTCAATGCTACATCATTAGAGGGTCACTGGCCAAGTGCACTGTGCCTTCCAACGGCCCCCCTAACTAATGAAATGTTGAAAGCAGTTTAACAGCTGATGCGTGATAAGAAGGCTTTTTAGGAACTCAAATAAGAGATGCTTTCTTTGTCCAAGAGGAGGGAAATTTAGGATGAAAAAAACTTGTCAATGAAAGCAAGTATTGACATAAATAAGGTGAACACTATTATACACAGGAGTATTGCACCTCGAAAGAACTACATCTGCGTAATGGTGCATGTGCTGTTATATTAAAACAGAATAGCAAATTGAAAGTGGTTGTTGTTAATATAGGCTTGGACAATAAAAAATAAAAAAAAAACATTTCTGTCTAACAGCCCAGTGGGCTTAGTGGCAAGACAATGCACTGACAGCAAATGATACTATAACCATTGGTGGAATTATTGACACAACAAGGGCTGTTACCTCATGAGCCATACATCAGTTATCTGATAGAAAATCCTGCCACAAGATTTCACAAGCTGATGTACTCTTTGTGCAGGTCCCAAGCCGTGATAAATTAAGTGGATTGCATCAGAGAGAGGATCTAGTATAAAGCCAATGCCAAATTAATGTGTTCACTGGGAGGAGCTTTGTTGTATCAACCCCAGAAGGTAAAAGCTGAAATGATGATCAATCATCAGGGTGAAACTTTCCAGCAAATATATTATTAGCATCTGAGATTAGCATTGTTGGTGCAGGTTCTCAGTCATCCAGGTACAATTCTGTAAAACTGAGATTAGCATTGTTCACTCAATGCACTGTCTCTTCCATCTTAACTCCAAGGAAATGTCACTGCCTCTTTGTGTTGTTTAGGACAGTGGTTCCCAACCCGGGGATATTGGGTTGGGGGGCCCAGCTTGTCTTGGACACAAGCAGGTTGGGAACTCCTGGTTTAGGGCTAAGACTAGTATCTACATCTAGCCCATAATATTTAGACTTTTCAATGAATGTACAATAAATTAAAAAGGTATATCAAGTGTATCAATAATACTCCAACAAAGCAGTAATGTTTACTGTAATTAACAACTGAAATGAAAGTGAAAAATATTTATATTATTTCCAACTACAGTGTACTCCAAAATTATGTTTCAAAACAAAATGTAAAAAATAACTTGTCATAAGAGTTGTAAAGGCTGCCACAGACCAAACAACAGAACTACTGTTAACCAAGAGTATGAATATTTGACATTTCTTCATGACTTCACTGCACTTGAAAAGATACATGCCTTGCTCAAGGGCCTTTGTCACATTTCTTTCTCACTTGCATCACTGCAGTCACAGATTTGCCTCCTCACCTCCAGGCTGGCACTGCCCTCTTCAAATCCCTGTTTGATTTTTACACATAGAGGAACCCATGTCACTCTCCCTGCTGGCATTATGGTGAATAAGATAATGTGGATTAATATGCATTATACAGGTACTAAGTTCAGCCGTCTTCCTCTGAACAGCCAGCACTTTCCCATCTCCTCAAGAGCTTTATTCAGGAGCTTGTAATCCTGCTTCAATCAGCTCCTTTTTCCTTTTCCGTGTAAAGATAAGCTTGCATTTACAGCCTCCGCCGCACGCCCTGAACGCACCACCAGCTAATTAATATGCAGCAGATAAGCACTTGTCTGAATAAATACATTCGTTTGACCTTAGGTTTTACACTATACTGTTTTGCATCTGCCGTAAGTCCACAAGTTCCTCTGAGTTATTTTTTTTTTACAGCGCTGTGGGGCTGTTGTTTAATTTAGACAGCTCTACCCCCCTTCCTTACTTACTCAAATTGTCTTCTGACTTTCATTTGGGAACTCTTTGTTTCTTAATTGCCCCTAATTGCTTAATTACAATTTCAAATGAACAATTCTGGAGGTCAGAGCTGGTTGTTAATTGAAGCATCAATCACAGCAGTGGGGCCTTCATAAGCATCGCAGTTTGATTGGCAGGGCATTAACTGAGCATTGTAGTAGGTTTGGACATGACATTGTGAGGAGCCATGGCTTTTTGCACAGATGTGGTACTGTCCTGTGGAGCTGTGAAGGAGAATTATACCGGAACAGAAATCTGTGTTTGCGCTCATGAGTTTGACCTCAGCGTTGTTTCAGTAAGATATTGTGTTGTTTGTCATTAATGGTTTGTTACCTATAACTAATATTGTACTCCAATGCAATACTAACTCTGTAATATCAACATTAATTTATATAATGTGCATAAAGACAGCTCAAGACACCACCAAAGCATTGGCCCTATCTCACAGTGGTAAAGATATAGTGCCCAGATCTAGACTTAAACTAGGAATCTTCTAATTAAAGGGTAAATGCTGTATCCGTTGAACCACATAACTCTGTTATGTCATGCTCATACAGAATCCTCTTCAACTAATTATTAAATAAAACTAACTGCAGACCCCTTGCAGAGTCCTTTAAAATTTCTGGCGTTTCAGAAATATATATATATATATATATATATATATATATATATATATATATATATATATATTAGGGCTGTCGTTAACGCATGCGATTTATTAACGCAAATTAATCACATGATCTGTTTTGCCGTACACCAGCGCTTCTCAAAGCACTTTGGAGGGTGTGAAGCTGTGTCTGTGAGTGCGTGACCGTCTTGGAAATGTGTGTACATCACAACATTGACTTGCTTTCATGTTGAACGACCCGCTCGTCCACAGAGGAGAGAACAGCTGCCTCACACACGTTTGCCCGAGGTTTGACTTCAGGACAAGTCCACTGCTTTGGCCGCTGCACTACAGCTCTCTCCTTTCCCTCCGCTCACGAGTCTCGTGTAAAACTTTTTACTAATAAATGTTACGTGTGCTTTTTATATCACTTCCTTTCACTGCCTCTGTCCGTGCGCGATCCTGGGAGCTGTGCTTTCTGTGCGTCCTGGACCCGTGGTGAGAGCAGGGGGGTGATCCATTTGCGCTGTTTTTTTCCCCCCCATAAAGCGTCAGTTCTCGACTCAGAGCGGCAGCCTCGTGGCGGACAGGTGACCGTGCCCCGCCCCTGTCCGCTGCGCTGAGAGGAGCAGAGGGGAGGCGTATGAGTCTGCAGTAGATTTAATGCAGAGCACAGTTCAGCAGACACTGTTATCTCAGTTACTACACAGACTTATTAAAGGCTTTCTCTCAATATTCAGAAGTTATTTCTGAGATATATTTTTTTTATCCAAGTAAAAACACACTCCTCAACCTCTCTGGACTTTTTTTTTTTTTAAACGCTGCATATTGTCATGGAAAATCTACCAAGTTATACATTGTGATTAATCGTGATTCATTTTTTAAATCGATTTAATCGATTTTTTTAATTGATTGACAGCAGCATTGACATATATATATATATATATATATATATATATATATATATATATATATATATATATATATATATATATATATATATATATATATATCATTGCTATCTCTGCATTGAACAAACCAACGCCAACAAAAACACAACATATACCACTATATAATACTAATGCGTTATTATTATTATTACAAAAACACCAATGAACTAGATAAAAAAAACAAAGGTTTGCACACATTTTTGAGAATTGTACTATTGTGATCTTAGGCTACACTGATATAGACGAGATTCCTCCAGTCCTGTGTGTAACTGGATTAAGAACCAGAGCTAATTCAGTAGAAAAGACCTCTCAGTTGTCATGTCAAGTTGATTTTATACCATAAACGCAACATTACACATTTTCTTTCAAAGCCTTTTGCATTTAGAGCAGCCTCCATCCTGAGATCTGGTGTAGCATGTAAGAGTCAGTTAACCTATATTTTTACACTCAGTCCTTCACTTTGACTGGCTGCTTGTCCGCCCTCCTTCACTTTATGCACCTGCTTTCATCCTTGGCCGTTCCTCTCTCCTCCCCTTCCAGAGGAAAAGGGGAGGCTCAGGTGATTATTGGCCTGCTTTTACTTCATGTGATCATCTCAAGCTCCTTCTATACCTGTCTTGTTGCCTAATGGAGCCTACTCTCTCCCTCATTTGCCTGACACAGTCCCTCTTTTTTTCAAATTCTTTGTTTGCAAATTCAAAGCACATCTTTACATTGAGCATTTTTACAACACACAGATTGACTGCAATTTGTGTTGGTTGATAATGGGTCTAGAAAGTTTTAATTTACTTTTTTTTTAATGCTTTTAGCTGGATTAAACTGATACCAGAGTTTAGAATATGTTTTGTAATATTTTAAGACATGAAAATTGTTGACTTAGTTACAATGGTGTTGGAGTATCTTGTGTCTATTAAAGTATAAATAATTACAGCAGAATTCTGTACATTTTTGAGCAATAAAAAGGTTGATATATTTTGCAAAATCTATTTTCCTGAGCTTTCTACCATGTTATAATGTTGTTCCCTCATCAAAAACATACCTTGAGTTGGTGCTGCACGATTAATCTAATCGCAATCGCGATGTTACGCTGTGCGATTACGTAACCGCGTAAAAGACTGCGATTTGCGATTTAATGTAAACCAATGTGGAATAAGGTGACGCCACATCCACACGCTGTGGGAGCCACAGTGTAACGTGCGAGCTGTATGGGGCTCAAACAAGTTGTAGACACAGGACAAAACTCGGAGACAAGTATTTCTTTGAAGCACGGGAACACGTCTCTGTTTATTGCCTGGCGCTCAGAGAACTGACAACAAGAGCGTGGGAAAAACATGAACCAAACAGGTTCAAAGTGAAAGGCGCAGGCGCACTATTAACACAACTCAGACACCCGCTTACAGCAGGTATGGTCACGTGACTACCCGGCTTGCAGCATCAGTAGTGAAAGACATGGACGCTGAGGAGGAACATGAAAGAAAAGCAGAGTTGGTGGCAGAAAAAAATGCAACTTCTGTTGTATGGCGATACTTTGGATTCAGGTACGACGACGCTGAACAGCAATACATGCTGTGTAAAACCTGCAAAGCTAAAGTCGCTACGTCCCGAGGTAATACCAGTCTCTATTAACATTTGAGACAACACAGAGAAGAATACGACGAGTGCATGCAAATAAAAGCCCAAACAAGTAACGCAAAAGATAAAACTGAAAACCGCCTGAAAGAACCATAACGTACAATCACGGCTACATTTGCAAGTGCTACGCCACTTAACAGGTTTACGTAATTGCCAGCAGAAAGGCATTTAAGTTTATAATGACATTCTATTTGCAATTTGCAGAAATATCTTTATTTTCAAACTTATTTATTTTTTGATATTAAGTTATTTGGGGGAAAAAAACACATTCTGTAATCTTTTTTGTGTCGTGTATGTTTTGAGTTGAGAAATACACAAACTATATTCTCTGTGTTGTTCTTGATATTCAAGCAAGTGCACTCATGACACCATTCATTTATAATATCGCAATCGCAAATTGCAATATTGTCCATAATAATCGCAATTGCACATTTTCATCAAATTGTGCAGCACTACCTTGAGTATGTGTTTTGCTTCTTTCATGTCTGTTTAAGCAATCCTGTATTCTCTGTCACAGCCTTTCTGAGAGCTAAGAACGCTACCATGAACCTCCTCCTCTCCCACAAACCCCGTCCACATCAGGAAGCAATGACCAATCAACAAGCCGTCTACATCCAGTCTGCTTTCATTCATTTGTCCAAAAAACGGTGTGCAGCTCTGTTTTTACTAATTACTCACAGCTACTTTTCAATTTGTAGTAAAATGGCCAACGTTTCAGGAAAGTTTAAAGTAATTATTGAAAAAGCTTTTTTTTTGTCACATAATATTATGTAATTGTAAAATATGCAGTGGTGTTCTACAGGTGACCCAGATTGATTTTAAAATATGAATAAAAGCATAATATTTCTTCTTTAAGAATTAGGCACACTATAGTATGAGTTTTGTTGATGACCTCTGCCAAGAAAGTTTTATCAATGCTGGTGTTGGTTTGTTGTTTGGTTTGTTGGTTTGTTAGGAACATAATTGAAAAGATAATGGTCAGAGTTTAATGCCTGTCTGTATGAAGCCCTCCCCACCTTCTGCATCCTTATCGACATGAACTATGATACTATAGATAAGCTAATAGACTTTATTTAACAGTTCTAGACACATTTATAGCCCGTGCATCCTGGGAGGTGATCTCTGCTTCAATGTGGTTCTCCCTGAGGTTTAAATTGAATTGAACTGATAACATTTTCAGGAAAGGTTGATAGCGAAAGGAATTTTTTTTTTTTTTACAGATTTTGTACCTTTGCAAGATAAGGAGATCTCAGAAGATATTACCTCCAGCCACAAGGGGTCAGCAAAGGAACAAACCATTAATTGCAGTGTTTTCTTCACTGTTATGAAATAAAGGGCTTTGTTGGTCAATGGCCAGAGCTTTCACCCCTGAACTAAAAGATAACTGATTTGAGTCCATCTGGCTGCTATATTTTTATCATTGATAGGCCTTGGTGGAAGTTTGAGCTCCCTGAACAGACCTAGTAAATATAAAGAGGTTGAATAAATAATCAAATATGTGCCTGTATATTTACAGTTCCATCAAATGCCATTGTAAAACGCATGCCTCAGTTTATCTGTAGTCTGCAAAAAACTATTCTGACCACATTTGCTTATAGCCACTGTCTTTATCTCTCATACATATTTCTGTCTCTGTCTCCCGCCCATCACTGCCATCGCTCCATTGGCTGCATTTAGCTTTTTTTTCATCATCTCTTGCCTTTTTTTGCCCTGTATATGTGTATGTGTGTTTTGTTTTTCTGTTGTTGTTCCTCCACCTCCACCTCCTCCCCCTCCCGCCGCTGCTCCTCTCTCCTCTGGGGCTCCATCCATCAGGTTGTCGGGGGCTGCTCGCGGCCCACTCGCAGCCACCATATTTCAGCACCAGCCAGCCAAGCAACTGACAGCACAGCCACCGCCAGGAAATTGCTTTGGCTGTGAGCAGAATTTCAAACGCATACGAAGACACACACTGCGTTGTCACACAAGCCGGGGCCGAGCGAGCATGCCTTTACCTTACTCTCTTGCTATCCTGATATCTCATTCTCTCGCTCTGCTGTCAATAGCCTCACACATATTTCTATATCTTTCTTTATGTGCTGCATTTTGCGCATTTGTATGCATTTGCTACTATCTCTACGTCATGCTCCAATTTTTCCTCTTTCCTTTATGACCCATAGGGAGCTATAGATGTGGGGCCGCGTGTGTGGATGCTGATAAGATGAGGAAAAAGTAGAAAACCAGAATGGAGTGAGCAGATAAAAGAGGCATTGGAGAGAGTTAAGATCACAAAGTCTGTGTTAGCCTGTGTCACGACCGGTTTAACTCCGCCCACATGAGGAGAGACAGTGCAGCTTCTGTGAACTTAGCTGGAGATCATTACTTAGACATAGACAGCAAAACATAATCCTTTGGTCTACTGCCTTAGCATACATTATGTCCTCATCATGCAGTTATAATATCTCATAGCGTTGATTCATTACACTACTCATTAGTGGTGGTGAGTCATAGTCACTGTGTAACAATTGTGGGGAGGTTGAGTTTTGCTTAAATAATTTGTGGAAGTGAAAAGATTTTCAGTAATTTTCAGTATTTTATCACAGGAATCAGTTATTTTAAAAGAATATTTGCAAGGACGGATCTCTCATTCACCTTTGCACAAAATACCCCACCAAAAAACAAAAGACTGAAATGTGATTACATACTCCATTGAGCCTTATTATTAATATTCATATTACAGAAAAACATAATCTACCAAATCTGAATACGAGTAAATTTTGTAAAACAATTGTAAAACAATTTAACAACTTAAATGAGTAAAACTGCTTTAAGGGGCATAAAGTAGTAGCAGGAGCAGTAAAAGTAGAAGCAGTGTAATAGTAGTATGAGTAGTACTAGTAGTAGTAATATAGTGCAAGTAAACTAGTAAATAATAGTAGTGGTAGTAGTAACAGTCCAGCCACTGGGATCAAATCCAGCCACAGAGGGTCTCAATCCAGTGTTCTCTTTGTGCCAGTCCCAAGCCTGGCAATATAGAGAGGGTTGCGTCAGGAAGAGCATAAAGCTAGCATAAAAATTATGCCAAATAAATGTTAGAATCACTCCACGCTCGGAGACAAATGATTTTCGCCAGCATGGAAAAGCCAAAAGGAAAGATGAAGTAGTGGTAGCAGCACCAGAAGCAGTAGGTTAGTAATGGTAGACAATAGTAGACTTCTCTCTTTTTGTGTTTCATATTTTAGGGATCCAGACCAACATTGCACTAAATCTGATAAGTATATTTGGTGTTTATGTGCTGAATCTGACCTTTTTGTCCTGACACCATGCAAGCATTTTCTCTATGATTCTGCTGATCTCAGTCTGTGTAAAGTGCAGCAGTGCCCTTCAGAAGGACAGTGGGACTGAAGTGATGTGTGGGTGGGCAGCTTCTTTCAGCTATCGAGCCTATTCTCAGTTTGTACTGTCTAGGGGGGGTTTGTGGTCGTCCCTTGGGTGACAGCCTTTGCCTGGCGCAGTACCCCTGTGGCCAAAGAAAGCATTCCTGACTCCCACAGGGGATGCCCCTGTTGTGGACTGTTGCTCAAAGTGTCAGACAAAACCCTCGTCCCATACTAACCTCTGCTGTCCATCTCTCTGTCCCTCCTTGTCTTTATCAGAGGGTGAGTCTGGAGTTCTACATCGACATCCATGCCCACTCCACCATGCTGAACGGCTTCATGTACGGCAATGTGTTCGAGGACGAGGAGCGTGTCCAGAGACAGGCTGTGTTCCCACGACTGCTGTGCCAAAACGCTCCAGACTTTTCTTTTGTAAGGCTCACAAACACATGCAACAACACAAGGCTAGTTCAAGAGTATAACTTGAAATAGTCCCTTTATCATGAAGTGCACTCAGTGAGGCACTTAATTGCCAACTGTTACACTCTTTCCACTATCTTCTAGACATACAGTACTGTGCAAAGTTTTAAAAGGGTGTGAAAAAATGCTGTTAACTAAGAGTGCTTTAATAAATACAGAAGTTTATTTTTGTTAGGACGTTTTTAGGAACAATCATTAATAGGCCAATGACAAAATTATAAACTTTGATGTGGTTACAGATCACTGTTTAGATCCAAGAGTGTTTAAAAGCATTCTGTACATTTTGAGAAACGTGAAGTAGGGGCACAGTTTTGTAGATATGTGGAACTAAAATATTAATGCCTGTCTGTTGATTAAAACAACAGACACCTATTTTGTTGGCTTATCCTGAAAGTACAAAGATGGGACAAAGCTCAGTGTATGCATTATTAAGTGAAATACTCTTAAATAAGAGACAGGAGACACACTTCCACAGAAGGTGTGAAGTCATCTGAGGAGATAGGTGTGGAAACAGAAGCCCGGCCAGCTGTGCACAAGACTCTCACCTTGACCTAACAAACTCTAGGCACAGAACTGTGAAAGTTATACTTTATGTTAAAAAACTATACAAGTAGCAATAAAGCTAAGGTAAAACATTTATTCTATAAAAGAACACAATAACTCAAAAACTAAAGCAGTAAAAAAGATATGTCTGTCTACAAACATATATTTTGCAGAAATGTTATATCAATTAATTATTTAAAATAAAATAAAAATCTTTAGAGGAGGGAAGCAACTATTAGCAATAAATCAAAAGTAACTCAATACTTTAGTAAATGTGAATGTGAAATTAATGCTTTATTGAGATAATCAAACATGTGGATGTCATTAGAAGGGCAATGCAGATGTTTTGTATTGGTGTGTGACCACAGGGTTTCATTTTAATAAAATGAGTAGAGAATCTTAATCAAATGCCTTCAGATACTCACTGACTGTGACGCACCTTTCCATACAGGTACATTTTCCACTAAACTGTTTCCTCTCAGCTCTGTGTCATTTTCACTGACCTTTGATTTCTCAGTGATGGTGACATTTCACAGCAGAGCCACTTTACACACATCATAAAGAATAGCCTTTATAGCCCATTGACACTGGGTGTCAGCCTGCACTCAGAGGCAATCTAGACACTGGGATGTTCCTCCATACATGTATGGAAATGTCACTGGCTGCCCTGTCTATAGAGAAGAGTGTGGAGGACGAGTAAAAAGCTCCTCTCTGTCTTTCTCTACTGCCTATGTGACAGATGGCCCAAGGGTCATCTCCCTCACTGTGTTTTTGTCCCTCTGCCTATTCAGCACTACCAAAACCCAGAAGCAGCACAGCACAATCACAGCTAACTCCCACTGGTGGCCCCCCAGTTTGCATTTCAGCACGGCAAGTCTCAGTGCAGCACGGCAAACTGACAGTGAATGGAAACTTTTTACACACTCCTCCCAAGACAGCACAGTTTTTGTGCAGTTTAGCTGACACACTCAAACCCCAAAATAGACTTTTTTTCTGCAGAAGCCATTTAACCAATCTTTGTAATGACTTTGTATGAAGGGACTCAAAAAACGCTGTGCCTCTAGCTTGTAGACTGCTGGTGTTAATATATAGAAAAACATACTGAGTGGTTTGTCTATTTAAATTGTGAATTCTGTACATACATTGTAAATGTTCTTCTTTCCTTTTGACTTTTCCCTTCTGCAGGTTGCCACAAAAAATTATGTGCTTCATGGCATGCGCTGGTTTGCATTATGATTTTGCATAGCTTTTTACGTTGGATGTCCTTATCGACACTTTGTGAGCTTGGGTTCTGCACAAAATGTACACTGGCATGTGACCAGCTGTGACTGGGCTACATAAATAAAATATATTGTAAATATCAGATGTTAAATGTTAGGAGGCAGCTACGATCAATCATTATCATGTCAGTTTGTTCAGTGCGTACTTGAATTATTTAACTGATTTAAAAAAACATTATAAATGTGCAAAAAAAAAAAAAAATCATCTTATGGCTTTCTGCAGAAAAGTTTCTTACGCTCAGAAAGGATATTCAAGGTGTTTGCTATTTGTTCCCCATTCTCCACTCTGGTGTCTGGTGTCCACTTTAATGACCCCAAATCCCTTTGAAGTATTGCTTATATAACTTTCACTGTGTCCTGTTTTCTCTCATATTGTGGTTTTACTGTCTGTCCTTGTAGTCCAACACATCCTTTAACCGAGATGTAGTGAAGGCAGGAACGGGACGCAGGTTTCTGGGTGGACTCCTTGATGACACATCCTACTGCTACACTCTGGAGGTGTCTTTCTACAGCTACATGACAGCCGGAAGCAGTGCCCCTGTGCCCTACACCGAAGAGACCTGTATCCTTTCACATATGTAAAGGTTTACAAACACATTCATTTTCATATGATTTAAATGCGAGCTTGTGTGCATGTGTTACTACTATGTGTATCCTCGTAAGGTCACTTGAAAGCTGTTGCTCTTTTGTTGCCACTTGTTGCAACAGATGTGCACCAGTAGAATGGGGATGTGATAGCCGTGTCTATTGATTTCATTTACAAAAGAAGAGGAGAGAATGGGAGAGCGTGTTGGCGTATGGAGAGCAGTGTGTGTACGGCTCCGGCTTTGATTACGATAAACAATGGAACAATGGGGCAAACATGATTCTTGTCAACTCCAATCACACACAGGTTCCCTCTCACACATGCACTAGTCACAGGAAGCCAAGGTTGTGTGCACCTTAACTGAGCCAGATAGCATCAAGTTTTCCTTCAGCTGACCTTCTTGGAGCAAAAGAGCTCCTTACAGCTGACCAAAGGCAGCCTGATCTAAGCGATAAAGTGAGCGAGAAGAGGGACGAAGAGATATTTATAGAGAGCGATAAGAACACTACATATACAAACTATGTGATCATTTATACTTTCTGTATAGGTGGAAAGGAAAAGAGGAAGTGATGCAGTCCCAGTGCCCTCTAGTGCTAAGAGTTGGCACAGATTACCTCAGATCTAGTTACTAATTCAAGTCAATATTAATAGACATGTTTGGAGACTAATGATGGGTTTTTACATAAGTTTAGAGACACTTTATCCATAATATTTCAAGCTACAGATGAGTATGAGCAGGCATTCCAGAAATAGTATAACCCCAATTCCAATAAAAAGATGAGATATTGTGTAAATGTCCTCAACAGTAGCTCAGTTGGTAAAGATGCTCGCCCACTAACTCAAAGGTTGGTGGTTTGATCCCTGCTCCCACTGTTGCATACTGTCATTGTGTCCTTGGGCAAGGCACTTAACCCTCCTTGCCTCCAGTGTCTGCATACATTGGTGTATGAATTTGTGAGTGCTTATGAGTGTGAATGGGTGAATGGTTTCTTGATGTAAAGCGCTTTGAGAAACCATAGAGGTATAAAAGTGCTATATAAAAGTGACTATTTAAAATATAAATCAGACACATGATTTCTGGAAGTGTTCCTGAGCCCATACATGGATTTCCAGTACAGAATCTTGCCTGTTTTTTTGTTTGTTTGTTTGTTTTTAATGCAGGGCCCATAGATAATCAGCATCCAATATTTCTAAAACTAAAAATTTGGATTCTAATAATCTATTAGTTGCAAAGTACTCTGGCTGTTTATAATTTAAGTTTTTGATTTTATCAGTTAACACCGGCTTTGCTATTGTGACTCAAATTTGGCAGCTCATTGTGTTTCATTTATACATTTTACACAGTATCAACCCAGGCAAAACACAGGCAATGGCAATAACAGACAGCTGACCCCCAAAAGACAGTCATGGACAATAAAATTATAGACAGGTACTCACAAAATGCTAACATTACTAAAAACCTCACTGATAAAAAGGATAAGCATAAATTAAAACCATAAGCATAAGGAAATAAAAGGCAAAGACAATAAAAAAAACAAAGGAATCACTACAATATATACCAACATAACAATAACAACAAATTAACTCTATAAAATGTGCTAGGCTGTATTTAAAAGTATAGTTGCAGATGCTGTTCTGGCACCTGAAACCTTCGACCCGAGAGGAGGATGGGAATGACAGTTAAGAAAGTTTGTAGCTGTCTGCCGTACAGGGATTCAGGACTCAGCTGGGATTCCCAGATCAACCTGCTGGACCATTTAATGATCTGACTCACTTTATTCTTGTCTTTTAGAGTCACATGACCAAACCATACCACTAGTGGCAAAGATAAAACAGATTCAAAACGGTAAAACAGAGTTAGCATAGTTTGGTTAAAATGTGACAGTTCTCTGGTGCCTTTCCTTACACACCACTTCACAGTCTGCTTCAAAGTTATGTGAGCTGTCAGACATACAGTCATGAGGTATAGTTTTGCACCATTTCAACATTATGGCCCATGATAGTGGTAGCTTCAGGTGTCATAGTTTGCTTTCTGAAGTCAATGGCCATGTCTTCTAGCCTCTAGATTTGGTTATATGCATCTTCAGGTTGGATTCCTCACACCACTGGGCAAAGTGGTTCACTATGGGGCCATGATGTAAAGAAGGAAAAGAATGTGTTCTGGTTGTTAAAAGTCTAAATTCCAGCCCGCCGGATTATTGGTTTGGTTAAAGTGATCCAAAAACCATGGATTAAAATGTGGGGATTAATTGTAGTAGAAGCTGAGGAAAAATTTGAAAAATGTTAGTGTTCAGGCTTAGCAAGGTTTACAAAGAGTCTCAAAAAGCACCACAGATAAAAATGTAAACTTGAAAAAGCTCTGAACAAGCCAACGTTATGGTAGCCAAATCATCCAGCCATTTTTCATTTTTAAAATGACCAGCCTTTAGTTGTTCAACATTGATTAACAGTAATTAATCATGTCCTCATCTTGAGATGTCTGAATACTTGCATCAGTCATGGCTGTATGCCACCAGTTTTGGCAGCAGCAACAACAGATTCTTTGTTGACCTGGCAGTGAGTTTAGAGCACTGATAAGAGAGCAGTAGCCTGTTGTCATGGATGGGACATTTTCAGTGAAGGTCAGTTTGGGATGTGTCTATGCTCTGGTGGGAGGTGCACTTGATCTTTTCAGTTGGTCCAGGAGTGTATGTTTTGTTTTGATCCAGGGGTGTGAAGGGGAGGGGCACAGCATGGTGGGCGCAGCGCACAGGGACCCGGTGTATAGTGGAGATTGGGGTCAGGCAGGTTGAAGGAACCAACCATGTCCCTTTTTCCGCCCCGGCAGTCGGCTCGATGGAGCGTGCAAATCATCAACAGAGACCTTTAGCATCTTGATTCACACCCCCACCTCACTCACCTGATCTACACACCCACCTTCACTCACTGTCCTCCAAACTAAAACATGACAAATAAATAATAACCCCCCCCCATAGCCTTTCAGCCCTTCAGACCCAACACTGCTGTGACTCGTAGCCACCAAAATGGTAACCAATGGTAACCTTTCTCAGAGCTGCGACTTTTGTCACAGTTTGAGAGCGCTTACAAAATAGTGTAACATGGTGTGTGTGTGTGTGCTTGTGATGCGTGTGTGGTTATTTTGAAATTTGTTCCTTGCTCTTCCCGTGTCTTTATGTCCTCCCCGTCTCCTCTGGTCTGTCCTTTCCTCTCATCTCATCACCCAGAAGATAACAGCTCATTATATCATCTAGTCAAGCTGAGAAACCTCTTCTCTCAAACAGCGGGGACAACCTCTGTCTGTCTGTCTTCTCTTTGTCCTTTAATCATCCAACACCTGCCTGTGTCTTTGAGCATAATGTGTTCGTTCATCCAATCCTACAAGTCCTCCTTATGCAGTGCAGAGAGCAGGGTAAATTCAGCTGTTGGCAAATATCCCACCTCTCTTGAACCTCAAATTCATGTGCTTTTGTTTGTCTGACTTTTTAGACTAGATGAAAAAAATTATCATGTTAAGGTTGGTTGCCCTCTGTGTCTGTCAGTGGTGTGCCATCTTAACCTCAAAAGGTATGTGTAAACAGCTTCTCAATTGATTATATTTCAGGATTTTTAGCTCTCTTAAAAATTATTTTGGAGATACAAGGTCTGTGGCCACTCCACTGAAGAGGGACCTCCACAGATCTCTGAACCTGCACCTCTCCTTCAGTGTTCATGTATGATAATCCTCATTATTCATCAGATGCTGTGTGCTTCACCAACAGACTACAGTCGCTTGGCCAGCTCCCAGAAGTATACTAATGGAGTGTGCGGACCCAGACATTTGCGTCAAGCATAGCAGCGGTACCTACAAAAATCTGAGCTGCCACTAAAGCATCAGTGAGCCCGGTGGACAGGCTGTGACAAGTATGCAAATGAAATGGCTCAGAGGCAAATATGCTTCACTAGTGCACATCATACACATCACATCACACTGATGTGGCCAAATGGATAGGTGCTCACTCTGCAGCAAGGCACACTTTTTTACACACAGACAATTGCACAAATATTGTTAGTATGCTCAGATGAGCAGGTTTCTTCAGATGCACACATCCACACTCACTCCTCCAGTTGTTTGGTTTGTACCTGGCATAATGGAGTTTGGTGTGATGACTGTGACAAGTTTCAAGGAAGTTTTAAAAAAAGCACAATATTTTTGACACTGCTTGTAAACATATTTAATCATGCATGAGATGTTATAATGATAAATTATTAATAACAATAAGTTCATAACTGAACATGACTGTTTAGTTGCTTTTCTTTAGAGTTGTTAGTGCATAATGTACTGGGTAAAGGTTTGTAAAACACATTTCACGAAGCACATTTAGTTCTTTATATGTAACAACTGAGTAAAATATAAGGGCTTAAATTAAAAAAAAATCTATTCTGACCTTGAATCCACAGACCTTTTTTTCAGAATCAATTAATACATTGAGTATGTAAAAGGTTTTTGGTGGGGTATACAGTATATATTAGGTCATGCATCACTTTTGTTTTCCTCTGAGAAAGAAGGCTTTTTACAGCGTATTTGTTATAGTTTGTTTTCTTGGCAGCAACTGTCCCTCCCATCAAATATTTAAATCGGCTTTATCCCCGATAGTACGTGAGGTCTTTGAGTCCAGTGAATACCTATTGGGGGCAAAAATGTCCCTTTCTGTATTGCTGTTGTTGACTCATCTCTTAATTAGCATTGATAATTAGTTGCCCACGTGTCAGCAGCTCTGACAGGACCTGTCAGTGGCCTGTATTGATGGCTTGAATGTCCTCTCTCTTGTCTCCAGTTAACTCTCCAATTGGGACAGCATTCTGCCCATGTCTTGTTCCTTTTACCACTAGAGGCCTTGTTGTCTGATCGTCACCTTGTCTGTCTGTCTGCAGGACCAGGCACCAGGGACATGACGCTGAAATCCGCTAAATGCCGCGCTGACAGTAAACAGCTGCAGTAAACACATAATGACCGTCCCCTTTTTGTCTCCCGCCTCTCGTATCTCATCAGAGCCTAAGCTGGCATGCCCTTGAGCCGTGACAATGACCTGCTATTGATCACACACCACCATTATTTGTACGGAGATGTTCAGGAATACACTTGACACGCCTCAGTGACAGCAGACAACCAGATGCATGGCTTTGACCTTTTCAAACCCTAATAATAATGACACATAATGATAACCATTGGAGATGCTGATGACACATTTTACTCAGCAGTGCAATATTCAAAGTAGTACTTCAAGTGTGATGCTTGCCAAGACGTGGTTTTCCACTATCACACACCTCTGTGCACCGCGCTCCAGCCCGCTCACTGTTACCTGGCTCTAACACCTCACACTTCCTGCTGTGGAGGCATCCATGTTCCAGACGGCGCGGTTCCCCACAGCAGCAAACTATGCAGCAGTCAGGGTATCCTCTGTGTCTCCCCCCGCATCCGGCTACCTTTAGAAGCGGACCGTCCATCAGCAAACCCTCCTGTTATAGATGTTGAGTCGTGACAAGCCAAGCTGAGAGGCCATCTGTGCTCATTGGGATCTGGGAGATATTTTTGTCGCTGAGCGTGCTTGGCCAAAGAGCTCTGGACTGGCACCGAGCTTTGCTGATGAAAGAAAATGGAGAACACCGAAAACTTTCCTGAGGTCACAATATAGAAGTTGAATGATATGAGTAAACTTAGGCTTTAGAAGTTTCAAAGTCCTTTATGATGAACCCTTGTGGCTGGAGCTTGTATCTTTTGCCCTGTTCCAAAGTTTCATCAAAACCCCACCCCTATGTTTTGAGTTATTTCACTTACAAACCAATCAAATCAGTGCCAGGGAAAACATAACCTTATCATAATTTAATAATGAGTTATGAGTAGCTCAGTCTTTACTCTGCTCGCTGTATAAGCTTGAAAAATGCTGGAAAAGTTACCAGGCAGAGGTCAAGCAGAGACACAAAAAAGAAAGTGATTTGAGGGTGGATTATGCTTAAGATATGATATTTCATAACACTTTATGTTTGTTTTTCATATGCTCTCTATCTAATCAGTATTATCAGCTCACAGTTTAATAGGGATTGTGAGGACCACACAGTTAGGCTGGCCTGATGCAGGACTCACAAACAGATGGGGGATAAACACAGACTCCTGCGTCCTGTGGAGAGTGTTGCTATCAGCCTGCAGCGTGAACAATGAAATTCTGCTTAGACTCTTGAACATATGCAAAAGCACACTCTTAAGGGCCAAGGTGACGGTGCACTAAAGAGCAACTTCTTTGTACAATTTGATGCTTGTATACTCTTGTTTGTCTAAGTGTACTGTATTGTTGAAAGTTGATAAACTATTAAGCCTGAAGTACAGGCGCAGACAGCCCATTAAACCAAGGATAGATGGGTTATAAGTTAACAGCTTTTAGGACGAGAGCTTTTCACCTTTATGGCTACAAGGATTTATGTAGCGTAGGTTCTTTTGGATCATTACAAGGAAACAGATGAAAAATAAATACAAACTTTTGTTTTATATGCCATTTTTTTTTATCACAGTGCTATGACAGATGGATAGTCCAGAGGATGACGGGCCGTATAAGAGTATCAACAAGGTAATGACAAGGGAAAGTGACAGATTGTCTTGCTGTACGTCCAGTCTTGTGACAAATTGAGCAAACTAAGCATTAATGTTTCAAAATAGGAAGACCATACATTGATCAGGCATAACATTATGACCACCTGCCGATTATTGGTGTTATGAGCTTTTGCCTAATATACGTAATATGAAACAAACAAATGTTCTGTTTATTAACCTCTCTCTATCTGCACTTTTTCTGCATTTGGAGCTACAGTAGCTTCGTCTGTTGAAGGTTTGCGCCCCACGTACTACACCTGTCATTGGTTCACCACTGTTCCTTCCTTTGACCACTTTTGATAAATACAAACCACTGCAGACCGAAAAAACTGAAGTTTAGGAGTTGCGCTGACCCAGTCATCTTGACATTACAATTTTGCCTTTATCAATCTCACTCAAATCCTTACGCTTACCAATTTTTTATCCTTCTTCTAATTCATCCAACAGATTAACAGGAGCCATCAGTCTGTGTTTTTCACTTCACCTGTCAGTGGTCATAATGTTATGCCTTTTTAGTGTCCATGTTTTTGGCTACAGTGTGTTCATTTCATTGTGAACAAGATGAATGTGAGGATAGATAGACTGACAGCTTGTTATTGATAGTTTTATAAGTCTTCTCGCCTCAGTGACAAGATATAATTTACTTGTGTTACTGGCATTGTTCTTATTTATCAGTATTTGCTGTATCTTCAGTCTTGTGATTGGAAACATTGCTTCTATTGCCGTTGTCCAGTTCTTCATTATGTGTCCCTGATTGTTATCATTACTCGCTCTGGGCTCCTAATGATCACAGGCTTGGCAACTGCACTCGCCTGAATGCCTTTATAAAAGTAGAGAAGTTATTGATATTGTCCCTAATGTAGTGAGAGACAATTGGGCAAAGCGATGATGTGTGGGTTCACCTCTGAATTTAAATAAGGCTTCGGTGTAAGTAATTGCTTTTGTGTGATTCATTCGAGCTTCATGCATTTAGCTGACATAAGTGAAACGCCATTGATTTAGACCCACGTAACGCAAATGCAGTTTGTTGTTTCAGATTTACACTGCTCATTTTTCAGCACGCTCGTTCCACTTTGTTTAGAATACGTCACTAGCTTGACTTGACGATTACAAAAGATGTGTCACTTGGTTTCTTGTATTTCTTGGACATTTGAGAGCTTCAGTGTATAATAAAGTAAATATATTTATTATATAAACAACAAAATCTTGACAAATGTGACTGTTTTGCTATCCTTATTTGTGTTGCCAGTGTCAAAATTTTGACTTATAAATTTTTTTATGGTCTAAGTAACCATAAACCTTGCATAAAGTATTCAGGATTTTCAAGGCAGGTTCAAGTCAAGATATCACAGCCTTTTTAGTTATGTCAACATGTGAGAGGCTGGGTGTCTTCTGCCTAGCTACAAGAGGTCAGTAAAGGAGTAAATTATTAGTGTTTACTATTGGGCGATATAAGGGTTCTACGGTTCAATGAACAGTGCATTTACAAGATCCTAGTTTTATGTCCAGGTCTAAGCTCTGTTTCTTTACCACTGTGAGATAGGGACAGTACCTTGGCAGAGGTCTTCATTATCCAAGTGGTTTTAGTTTGTGTGCTCTTTCACACACAGCTGGTAGGAAGCTGGGCAAAATTGGGTGGTGGCATCAATGACATTTACAATTTGTAGGGGTGTCTTTTGCTATAACAAGTTTTATGACTTTAACTACTTATTGCTGGAACATGATTATAAAAAATGTATGTCTTTGCTCCGCCATCCATGAAATATTATGGCCATTTCCCTTAACCCCATTTCTTCAGATATGAGACTGGGCAGGAACGTGGCTCGAACCTTTCTCGATTACTACAAACTCAACAACCTCACTAGGGACAACATACCAACTCACATTCAAAAGTAAGTCATTATACGATTGTACATGATCCATGCACAATGTTTTTTCACATCTTTTATTAATATTTTTTTTCCAGTTCTGAGCCAATCTCCCCAACAGGCAACACTAATGGAAAGGGCAATGTTGTCAGCAGAGAGTCCACTGACAGAGAGCGGGAGAAGACTTTCAAACACTAGACAGGCAGACACAGACTGAGCATGTATAAAATTTCAGAGCACCGTGGCAGGAGGATCCTTCACACTTCATTGCCTTCCGAATCTCCACATCTCCCCGGCTATAAGGACTTATTTTCACAGATTTGTAACAGTGCGATGGCTGGTATTGCTGGATTATAACCAGACGAAGCTTCCTCCTGGGTTGTTAAGTGACTATTAAATGTGTATTATTGAAAGCCAAGGAGGGACTCAGTGGTCACTCCTTTACATCAGTTTCTCATTCCTTCTTTATTACAATGTTTTGAATTATAAATGCATACTTGTAATGCAATAGACTATTTTTATATTTCTGCTATTTCTTGTTATTACAATTTAACATTTAATATATTAACATTTTAATTAACAGATGAACTTAGTATTCTACGTACTAATCAAGCTGTTTTTATCATTATTTTAAAAGCTTACTGCCAGCCTTATCTTTGATGCAGCGTTTTGAGGAGAGCCTTGTGATTGGTCACTTTTGCGTCACGTGGTGTCGTATCCGGTTTGACAGTGTTGGTGCTGTGCAGCTATGACAACGACGTTCAACAGTTGGATGAAAGCCTTTAGCAAAGATGTCGCCCACTAAAGTGCACAAGAAGTCTCTCAAATGTACCGTGTTTTTGGATATTCAGGCAGTATGTATCTCTTTATACCACGTATTTATTGTAAAACTTACCAAACGCTAGCTAGCATCACAACATCCTGTACATTTAAGGTTAGCTTAATAGCATTTTACTTCCCTTTCAGGTCATAAGTTACAGTCTTGCTAACTTTAAGTTAAATCTTACTGCAAACTTTAACGTTAACTATATAATAAACATCTTAGATTATGACTCAGCAATTTCTACCTTAAACCGATCCAATATAAGCATCTGTAGCTTCAAAATTATAGATTTTTGTCAACACATTTAATATCTTTGTCAGGTTTAACTAGCTAAGTTAATAAAGTTATGGCACTTATTCAACCCGAGGCTGTTGCTCTATTGCCAGCGTGTGTCTATAATTTCTATTTTTTTATCATGTACCTATAATGTGCATTATTTGATTTGTTTAATTAGGGAACATATTTTGCATCTGCTAAAATACTGTGTGCCAGTCCAAAATTATTAAGGGAATTATGGTCTTCTTGTTATTAAACTATTATCACTACTAACTGCTAATTTAATTAACGTTAGTTTAGCAAATAAAATAAAAAGTGTATGTATTGTCACTGTTTGATAGCCAACATTGTGTTAGATTAATCTTTATTAAGTTCACAGGCAGAGAAATATGATTCAGTGCCCTACAGTAAATACTGTAGACTATATGTGCCCATTTGAAACAGATGAACATTTTTTAGATTTTATCAGTCTTCTTATAAACATCATATATGCAGGTTACATGCCCAGGTCTGTTACTACATAAAAAGAGCAATATCTATCTCAGTGTGTGCATCCTGGGCCAGTACAGGAAGACTCCATATGTGCCCCCTGTGTTCCCATTGCACTTCGATCACAAGATGATTTTTGAGAAGGTAAGAATCCAGTCTGCATCGAACATGGCAATTAACACTAAACCTCAAATGGACAATATATACATACAATGCAAAGAACTGTTTAGCTTTTATGCCTTAACAGCTTTTGCTTTTTGGTATTTTGGTATTTCTCTCAACATTACAGACCCTTTCACCTGATGTAAAAATAGCTTTTACCCCTGGGAGAATGACAACATTAGATAGTGGCCCATTTGTCTTATCTTGTTATAGCTATTGATTTGTTTTGTCTGTACCCCTTCTATTTTTCAGATTTTCCCTGGTGTAGTTGACCCTGCTGATGTGGCTGACCTCCTTGAAGGTAAACACCCCTCTGGGATTTGCTCCTCATTTCTTAGGCCTGGATCTTTTGCTCTACAAGCTTGTAGGCTATTAGCCAGGTTTTCGATCATTAGCTCATGGTTTATTTGTGCTCTTCTTTGTAGCTGACACCACATATTTTGAGCTGATTCAGATGGTCCCTCCAGGTATGTTTTCTGATCATAGCGTATGGGCACATCACGGCTGCATCTTTGCGTTACACTGCAAAAATGTAATGTAATCATCCAAGTTTGTGAGTTTATTTGTTTATCCTGTTTATTTAGAAGGTGAGATTTTGGCGACCTTGGAAGAAAGTACCAGAGACTTCTTGTATCCTGGTCCAGAAATAACATCTAGAGAAAACAGAGCAGAACAGGAAAAACTAATGAAGAGGTCTTGCTCCTTTGCTGTAGGATCTGTTTTTGTATTTTTATTTCATATTTTAAATAAAGAGTTTTTACAAAACTCTTTATTTATCATTTGTGCAACATACAGTATGTTGGAGTATATTGAAAAAGTTGGTACATCCTCACATTAAAAATCAGAACAGGTATTGTCTATAATTATCATAGGGACTGTTCCCATTCAGGTTGATTGGCACTTGTCTTACATTTGTCACTCATAAAAAGTGATACTATTTCCAGGTATGCTATTGATATTAACGATTCTTTACATAGACTGCTGCGAAAATAGCATTTTACTTTTAATGCTGTTGTCTGTCTCTCAAACACAAATTTACCTAACTTTGCAATCCCTACACATAAAGTAATTTCTCCCTTCATGATAAATTAATATTTTTCTTCCTCCTTCATTGTTTTGGCTCTATTGGCGGTTGTGATGTTTCTTTATCCACCCCCTGTCCTCTGAGGCACTATTCAAATGTCTTTAAACACTGCTCCCCTCACCGTTGCTTTTATGTGTTTGTGTTTGAGGCCTACATAGCAATTTAGATGTCTCATTCCAAATGCCATATTATTTAAACATCACTGGAGCCTTTTCTCGTTTCTGCAATTTGTTTTTCTCAAGCCAGGCGTAGATTGAAGATTTGTGGTTGTAAATTGGGCTTCCAAGCAGCGCTGTTATCTGTCCTTTTGTCTTTATCTCCAAGTTAAAGGTGTTGTGATGTTCCTATTGTCTGTCAACCTCTAGGGAATCTCCCCCAAGGTAGAGTTTTTCACAACATCAGTCATTAAAGAGAGCGACGTGTCAGACAGCTGGCCTACCTCGCCTGTAAGTGTGTCCTTTTATTATGTCTAATAGGCCTGTCCAAACCCACACCAGTGCAGCTTATTTGCTAAGGCTTTTGTTTGTACTTGGTTTATCAGAGTTGTCTGTTGCTCATCTGTGCAGCACTTCACAAAGTCTCTTCTCTTTATAGATGATTTTTGATGTTTGTTCATGGCCTTTCAGAACAGCTTAGTCAAAATCAAAACGTTTCGAATCCATCAAAGTGGCTCTCATAAGTCAAGTAAATAGTGTGTTTTTCAGACACTCTGTCAGTTCCAATGCCTGAGCTTTGAACACCTTGAAGCTACACTCTCAGCACTAGTATATAAACCACCGCTACAACAGTGAAAACCTCTTAAGGCCTCTAATGAGTGGTATCAGTCCCCATCACCTCCTTTATACATACCACCTTCAATTGTTGCTATGGCTACTGTCAGTCCATATGTGCAAAAATTCAAGGGTATCTGCTCTCTCCTTGTGAATGTAATTACGAGGAGGCAGATCTGTGATGCTGATAGCACAACCTCTTTCACGTTTTCTAACAACTGTGAGTTTGCTCAGCCCTTGCCACAAAACCAGTTTTACCAAAGCTCCTGAGGGTCACCTTGTCAAGCACAGCTGGACTAATTCACAAAGAGGATTTTTATAAAATTGGCTGTAATAATCCTATTTATGCTATGATATTTATGATATTTCTGTGTTTGGGTGAAGGTATGTATTGGTGCAGTATGTCACTTAAAAGGCATCCATCACACAGTGGTGGTGATGTTGTGCCAAACACCCTACAATTTTCCAGGTGCTGCAACCTAAGCTAAGCTATTTGTTTAAATAGGATGTCATTGACAACGAAGCAGATTGTCAGACTGTTCGTCTGGCCCCTCGGGGGGGATGTCTGGATCAGAGCACTGCTGTGGCTGTCACATAGTAGAATTTCTCCATTTTCTCTCTCCTAATGGCTCTTCAGCATAGGAATTTTCTTGACTGCCTGCCCACCCATCTTAAAAACCATGTCTAGCTCTAATTGAGATTTAGACAAGTTCCACAAAGCCTCTATAGTCATCAGCAGTATCTTTCCGTTATAAATGTAGTTTTGTAAATTTAGCATTTGATGTATCTTTGGGTCATCAGGAGGATCATTAGCATTTTCTTTTAGAACACGTTTACTACAAAAGAAGCGATAGTTCTCAGGACAAAGGAGTGAATGAAGTCAGAGATGGCAGGGTTCGAGGGCACTTAATATCTTTATAAATTCTATTCAATGAAAAATTACTGAAATGGCAGCATTGATGAAGATTTATTCATCATTTAGTTTCTCTTAAAAATAGTTTTAATGCTGAGATTTCCCTAATTAGCATTTAGATTATCTTTGTTTTACAGCCAGGTAATGCCTCTTTATCGTATTAAACTGGAGATGGCCATCAAATGCAATTAACATTTTATCTTAACTTATTTATCCCCAGTTGGCATTACCCGCAGGAAGTGGGATATTGCGTTTAGAGAATGATGTTAGTGGCCATTAGAGTTATTGAAGTAATTCTGCCGAGGTTGTCTCCATGGCAGTACAGACAGGCAGAGCTGCTGTTGTCGTAACACTTAAGCTGAATGATTTAGCTAATGGTTTAATGCTTGTGTCCAGGGAGAACATGTCTGAATCAAGAGCAAGAGCACCTGCCTTAATAGCTAAAATGGCTGTCCCTTCTATAAATGAACAACAGTGCGGTCTATGGAGAAATCTGAACTGCTGAGGCAAAGCTTGTGTGTTGCTTTGCATGTAGTGCTGTGACTTTGAAGTGTCTGAACAATATATTAACATTTGGCTCTTTTCATTTTTTTTTTTTTCTCCCAGAGCAGCAAACGTTCTCCACTGAGAGAGTCTTTGTCCCCAGGCGCCTCAAGAAAAATGTCTTCATCTTCCAAACCACTTTGTCACTCCAGCTGGCAAAGTCCCACATCTGATGATGGGAACTCTGCCTCTTTGAGAGGGGAAAAGAAGCAGCCGCGTGTTATGGCTAAAATCCTGAATGACTCTCAACTATCCACGTCTAGATTCTCTTCTCCTCTATTCCCATCAAAACAAGGTGAAAAGAGAATCGCTGCTCTTGAAGTGAAAAGAGATTTTGGCTACCAGCAGCCCACAGTTTCCTCCAGGGCCCGAGCGCTGTCTCCTTACACCCACCGCAGGATGTGCCAGCTCTCAGATGAAACCAGGCAACGGCTTAGCCATTTTCAGCTTGGACCTCACCTTTTCAAGAAGCAGACTGACAACCAACCACCATTCTCGGTATATTGGTATTCTCTAAATAGTCAGTTTTTTCAAGGACTGTTAGAGTTCTTTAGTAAATACACACACACACTTAATGCTTTAGCTTCTCAGAAATGCATGTTTACAAGGTTAAACAAGCTTA
This sequence comes from Bostrychus sinensis, assembly GCA_020698575.1. Lineage (NCBI taxonomy): Eukaryota > Metazoa > Chordata > Actinopteri > Gobiiformes > Eleotridae > Bostrychus > Bostrychus sinensis. The sequence continues at coordinate 18,549,714 of CM036246.1, forward strand.
CAAAGTTATTTCACATAAAGCAACTTTTTTTTACAGAAATAGGTTTTTTTCAGGCCTAACTTCCTCAGCCAAAGCGATGCAATCAAGCGCCGTAATGGAGCACTTTTAGAAGAATAGTATAGATTGGTATAAATGCCAAATCAAGTCAGTTCAATAGGGACTCTTTCAAAAGGTTTATTAAAACTAAATGCCACCTAAGAGTGATATGAGGGTGGATGAGGTTATGAAATTATTGGGATCTTAACGTGATGTAATCCAGGCCCCAGTTAGAGGTTTAAAAAATGTGACTTAATCTTCAAAGCAGATTAAGTGGAGGGCATAATAAAAGAGAATCAATGTTTATTCCTAAGCTGTTAATTGGTTTTGACGTCATGAAAATATTTGAATGTGTGCCTGTAATATGGCCTATTATTCTCACCAAGGGGTCTCAGTCTGCTTTAATAGCAGAGTCCTGTAGTTAGATTGCTACACTGTTATTTATTAACACCTTAATTATGGTTATATCGCTGCAATAGAAGATTTGCATATAAAAGGGGAGTTGATTTTCTGATCACAGAGCCTAGGGGAACAAACAGACAAGTACAGCCTTGTTTTTCATTCCCCGCCTCCCCCTGGTTTGGTCTTTTATTTATATCAAATCCAATCCAGATGTATGAACATCAAAACCCACTAGCCATGCATTATTAAAAATGATTAGGTTGTGTGGTGTTTGTTTATGGCATACTAAAAGAAGTTCACCAGACCACAACAGGCATATTATTACAGAACAGCCTGTTTTCACACTTTTCCTGGGGGAATGTAATGTCGACAATTAACCCTGGTAATTGAGAGTCAAGCTGCAATTAACAAATAGATACGTAATGAAGTAGCCTCATGGTGAATGCATTATCAATGCAAGATTTAGAGCATAGACCTAGGATTTGTGTTGCTAGTAAAAACCCCAGGTAACAACAACCAGCATTTGTATATATAATGCCTTTGCTTTTGCTGTTGTGATTCACATATTTAATTATTTAGTTTGTGTTGTAACAAATTCGAACATTTGGATTTTGTGTGTCCTGGCAGGTCCCTCGGTCTGCTAATGGTTCTCTGATGGAGTCTCCTTCATCCTCTCTACACAACAGTAGCATGCATCAGCGCTTTGTTAGCGTCACATCTGATCACACAGGTAGCATTCATGAGGTGCACTACTTTAAAACGACTTTTTTTTTTTTTTACTTTTTATGAAACCATATACCTAATGAATGGTTGTTGTTATTGCATAGTTTCATAAATTCATAGCAGGCCCAAAAACATTCATAATTTTGTATGTAAAATGTTGTTACACCCAGGCCTATGTTTGTTTGTCCTTGTAGATCCATCTCTCCTGGGGAGTTACAGGCCGCGAACAGACAGAGTAAGTTTACAAAAAGCTGTTTTCAAGGCTTTTCTGAATAAAAGTGTAAGAGTACAGAGCTTGTAGGGACGTGCTTGAACGCTCCACAGCATAGTGTCCTTGTTGCTTCAAAAGCAAAGTATTTAGACAATTAAAACCAGACTGCAACTGGTGGCACAGATGTTGGGATATTATAATCCAATATTAAATTCATTAACAACTCAATTAATAAGTTAGCTGGTGCCGTCTTCAGAATAATGATGACCTTCATGTTTTCACAACAACAGCTACAAACAGCTGTACTTATTTTCTGTAGTTAAGGGCTGCATTGAAAGCTAAAGAGTTCAAACAAAGAAATATGAATGAAGGACTCAGGGCTTAAAATTCTCCAGCACCATGCTGGATCTTTGGCGTGTGACATTTGGTGGCCAAAAAAAAAAGCTAATCTTAATATATTAAAAAAGTTGTTGATATGCCTATTATGTTCAAACTCATCAGATTCATTCATCTTCCGCTTATCCGGGACCGGGTCGCGGAGGCAGCAGTCTAAGCAAAGATGCCCAGACACTTCCTCCAGCTCTACCAGGGGGACCCCAAGGCGTTCCCAGGCCAGCCGAGAGACATAGTCCCTCCAGCGTGTCCTAGGTCTTTTCCAGGGCCTCCGCCCGGTGGGACATGCCCGGAACACCTCCCCAGGGAGGCGACCAGGAGGCATCCGGAACAGATGCCCGAGCCACCTCAACTGACTCCTCTCGATGTGGAGGAGCAGCGGCTCCTACTCCAAGCTCCTCCCGGGTGACAGAGCTCCTCACCTTATCTCTAAGGGAGCACCCAGCCACCCTGCGGAGGAAACTCATTTCGGCCGCTTGTATCCGGGATCTTGTCCTTTTGGTCATGACCCAAAGCTCATGACCATAGGTGAGAGTAGGAACTTTAGATCGACCGGTAAATCGAGAGTGTCGCCTTTCGGCTCAGCTCCATTCTTTACCACAACAGACCAATACAACGACCACATTACTGCAGACGCTGCACCGATCCGCCTGTCGATCTCAAGCTCCATCCTTCCCTCACTCGTGAGGGACCCCAAGATATTTAAACTACTCCGCTTGAGGCAGGAGCTCCCCTCCAACCTGGAGAGGGCAATCCACCCTTTTCCGGTCGAGAACCATGGCCTCGGACTTGGAGGTGCTGATTCTCATCCCAGCTGCTTCACACTCGGCCGCAAACCGCCCCAGTGCACACTGAAGGTCCTGGTTTGATGAAGCCAACAGGACAACATCATCCGCAAAAAGCAGAGATGAAATCCTGTGGCTCCCAAACCAGACTCCCTCTGGCCCTTGGCTGCACCTAGAAATTCTGTCCATGAAAATAATGAACAGAACCGGTGACAAAGGGCAGCCTTGCCGGAGTCCAACATGCACTGGGAACAGGTCTGACTTGGCAATTACCGGCAATGCGGACCAAGCTCCTGCTCCAGTTGTACAGGGACCGGACAGCCCTTAGCAAAGGGCCCCGGACCCCATACTCCCAGAGCAGCCCCCACAGGGACACTACGAGGGACACGGTCGAACGCTTTCTCCAAATCCACAAAACACATGTGGACTGGTTGGGCGAACTCCCATGAACCCTCGAGCACCCTGATAGAGGGTGTAGAGCTGGTCCACTGTTCCACGGCCAGGGCGAAAACCTCATTGTTCCTCCTGAATCAAAGGTTCGACTATCGGCCGAATTCTCCTCTCTAGTACCCTGGAATAGACTTTCCTGGGGAGGCTGAGGAGTGTGATCCCCCTGTAGTTGGAACACACCCTCCGGTCCCCCTTCTTAAAAAGAGGGACCACCACCCCGGTCTGCCAGTCCAGAGGTACTGTCCCCGACCACCACACGATGTTGCAGAGACGTGTCAGCCACGACAGCCCCGCAACATCCAGGGACTTGAGGTACTCAGGACGGATATCATCCACCCCCGGAGCCTTGCCACCGAGGAGCTTTCCAACCACCTCAGTGACTTCAGCTTGGGTGATGAACGAGTCCACCTCTGAGTCCCCAGCCTCTGCTTCCTCAACGGAAGGCGTGTCGGTGGGATTGAGGAGATCCTCAAAGTATTCCTTCCACCGCCCGACAACATCCCCAGTCGAGGTCAACAGCTCCCCACCTCCACTGTAAACAGTGTTGGTGAAGCACTGCTTCCCCCTCCTGAGGCGGCAGACGGTTTGCCAGAATTTCTTTGAGGCCAACCGATAGTCCTCCTCCATGGCCTCCCCGAACTTTTCCCAGACCCGAGTTTTTGCCTCCACAACCGCACGGGCTGCAGCACGCTTGGCCTGCCGGTACCCATCAGCTGCCTCAGGAGTCCCACAAGCCAACCAAGCTCGATAGGACTCCTTCTTCAGCCTGACGGCATCCCTTACTTCCGGTGTCCACCACCGGGTTCAGCGGTTGCCGCCACAACAGGCACCAGAGACCTTACGGCCACAGCTCCAAACGGCCGCATCGACAATAGAGGTGGAGAACATGGTCCACTCGGACTCCATGTCTCCAGCCTCCCTCGGGATCTGGTCAAAGCTCTCCCGGAGGTGGGAGTTGAAGACCCCTCTGACAGGAGGCTCTGCCAGACGTTCCCAACAGACCCCTCACAACACGTTTAGGCCTGCCGAGTCTGTCCGGCCTCCTCCTCCGCCAGCGGATCCAACTCACCACCAGGTGATGATCGGTTGACAGCTCAGCCCCTCTCCTCACCCGAGTGTCCAAAACACACAGCCGAAGGTCAGATGACATGACTACAAAGTCGATCATTGACCTCTGACCTAGGGTGTCCTGGTGCCACAGTGCACTTATGGACAACCCTGTGCTCGAACATGGTGTTTGTTATGGACAAACTGTGACTAGCACAGAAGCCCAATAACAAAACACCACTCGGGTTCAGATCGGGGAGGCCGTTCTTCCCAATCACACCCCTCCAGGTGTCACTGTCGCTGCCCACGTAGGCGTTGAAGTCTGTTAAAACTGGTAAAATATATTGGTATGACCCCCACCCCCAAAAAAATGAAGGCTCCGGAAATGTTTTCTTTTTCTTGACTCTGGGTTTCTCTTTGTTGCCCTTGTTACTTTTCTCAGATGGAGTGTGGTTATGTGAGGACCCAGTCATCTCCCGGGACATTGTCCAGACATGAGGTTCACCCCAAAAGCCCAGCTGAGCCAAGTCTGAATGTGTCAAAGTCCCAGAGCACACCGATGACTAGACACTCTTCCCTAAAAGAGAGGTATACTTTAATGGGCTTTAAACCATGGTGTATGACAAAAAGATTATTTTGTTCAGACCACAAGCTCTTAAAAGTTAAAAGACATATGTCCCAGAGCACACCGTGCTATACTTGTGCTATCACATATGTACACATCCGATCTTTAATTTTGATCACACTCAACAGGCAGGATCTTTTAAATTACACAAGCTGATGTCTTGTCATGTTTGTTCATTACTGAGAATAGAGGCAGAGAGAAGGGAAAACAAAGAGGAAAATAGTATTGATTTGTGTTTCAGCTCGAGTCTGATGCATTTGACCCAATGCACACTTTAATACATTCAGAGCGACCTTGTCATCGATCATGGCAGCTGCGAGCTGAACACACCAACGGGAGCGATGTTCCGTTTTGTTTGTTTGTTGCTGCTCCCTTTCCTCTACTCAGTCCATAAGTAAACATTAAAATCAATAGACAATCTTAAACCGCAAAGTAAATTGTTGGAAATGAATGATACTTTCCTCACAATTGAAAACGCGACATGAGTTGCAGGGCAGGAGATTACAGCCAGCCTGTGTAGATTCCCTCCAACACGGAGAGGAGCACGTCTTCCCTCACTTCTCTGATGTATAAAGAAAATGATAGATGCCAGTGGCAGCGTTTGGCCCCTAAGCCCCCAAGACTCAGTCTATTCATGTCTCTGGATGATTTGTCCTTGATGACTTTTTGAAGCAGGTAGTGGGTTTATCTGATTACAGATGAAAACTCTGTTCACAGTGCAGGCCAAGGTAGCACTCTGTTATAGACCCTCGGTTCGCAAATAAATGTGGTTGAGGCGCAATACTGAAATGTATTACAGTTCACTTCTATCTGTCCGTCAGAGAAATGTTATTTCCGAAAGGTCTACAACCAGCCAGCACACATTCATATTGTACTGATAAAGCACACTTTGGACTCAAGTTATGAAATTACACATTTGCACAAAGTTAGACATAAAGAAACTATTACTTAGAGCTGTTATGTTTAAAAGTTACCACCCAATAAATGTGTGCTTTAAGGTATACAGCTTGCTTTATGTTAGAGCACAGACTAGTGGACAAATTGAATATTTGCAAGTACACTCTTAAAGGAAGATCTATTTTTGTATCCTTACACAGTAATTTAAATGAACTCAATAGGCTATTTATCTTATAACCTATATTTAAAATCACGAGCTCTTGAGTTTATTCTTATTTTCCACAAAAACATCTCAGCGTGTGACAATGTCTGGTTTCGTTTTTTACGCAGATTTCGAGCCATTGAGCCCAGCCCCTCCTACAGTGAGCAGATTCACAGACGAGTGCAGAGGATCCTACAGACTCACAGAACTGTCTATGGATCATCGGTTGACCTTTGACCTCACTTGTTTGACCATAAGTTGTACATACTCAGCATAACCATGTAATCAGTGAGTCAAACGTCTTAGGCATCCACTTTACATCTTCTTTGGTGTTCACTTAAATTCAGACCTGCTGCTCTGCGTTTGAACATTTGAGGGTTTTTTTTCAAAGGCATTAAGAGCAGTGCCTCCCTCTCGCCATCATCTGGGCCGGTTTTTACCCGCCCTAATGGTGAAACCAAACAGAGACGTTGTCTAATTTCTCCAAAGCCGTGTGTGAAATTGGATCGAGAACAAAGCCGCAGCGTTGTGTGTGGGAAGAAGACACAGTGGATGTAAGCTGCAGCTGTTAAGAGCTCATCTCTCACAACACAAAAGACAGACAAGGATGTAGCCCAGAGCTGCCACTGGGAGCCAGCAGTTACAAAAGACTGAGGAGATTTAAGAGATGAAAACTAAAGTAATCTTAAAGAACGGAAGACAGAAATTTCTCCTGAAATAAGGCTGAGAGTCATTTAATTTTTTAGTTTTGCATGGCAATGTTTTCAGTACTTATATGCTTTATATTGTATAACAAATACATTATTGTTAACAATATTTAAATGTTGGTAAAACATGGTAAAAATAGTTTTGAGGGCAGCTTATAAGACTTTATGCAATAGTCAGTAAATGTATTTTCTCCATTTGAAAATTTAAACATCATATCATATCTTTGATTTCCATCCCATTAGCTTGTTCATTTATAGTTGAGTTATTATGCACAGTGTACATAAGGATTAACAGCATTCAGTGTTTTCTGACAGTCCAACAGTCACTGTACAAATTAAGTTGCTGATATCAGTATCCACAAAAAGCTTTCCTCCCAGGGAATGTGCCAAGTCTTGGGATTTACTTTTTATGGAATTTGTTTTTCATTTTGCGCCTCCTGCCAGCCCCCTGCGAGGCCCTCTCTGCCATGATTGCCTGGAACTTCTTTTTGTTTTTGCTGTTGACAAAAAAAAATGTACTGCTGTTTAGTCAAAGCAAATTATTTCTACTTTAAGTATTATTTATTTTGTATTAACAATTGCAGTTAGCTAATGTAAGTTGAGTTCATCTGAGGCTAAATTAACTATGGGAAGGTTGGGACTGACAGACTGAACACTCCACCACTATCATAACACGGATAAAGGACAACTCTGTTCACAACAAAACAAATGCCTACAATAAATGATTTTGTCTTCATTGGATATTATATTATCTACTCACTCTCTGAATTCAGCATCTGCCAGAAGCTCCTCCACCATGGTTCTCTTCCGCTCCTTCTTTGAAATACGGGAATGATAGAAGTCCACAGGATTGTCCACAACAGTACCCATCTGCGACACAGACACCACAACAGATGCTGAGTGAAACATTTAAAGACACTAAAAGTATATAAATAAAACATAATGAATTTAGCAAGTGTAACCTGAAAGTACTTGGGGAAACCATCTCTGTCGTTCTTTTTGTAGAAGCGTTTTGGGTCCATTGAGCCCCTCATCCTCAGGAGCTGCAGGTCTCCTTTGAGCTCCTGGGTCATTTCAGGGGCCTTCATGTTAAACCAAGCATCTCCCGTTGTTTTCTCCCTCTCAGCCTGAAACAAGAGAACAATATTTAAATGTGTGGTCATTGACAAACCACAGACAAAAACTAAACCTTTTTTCATTATACACCGATCCAGCCTAACATTATGGCCACTGATCAGTGAAGTGAACAACACAGGTTATCTCAACATTTTGGAACCTGTGAGTGGGTGGCATATATTAGGCATCAAGTGAACATTTTGGATGTTTCCAAATTGCCACTTCACAACTGGACCACTTTGGAGTGATCCATGTCATCAGCACCTTGCCTTCTGGCCTTCCAAACGGTTAAATTCCCCTTTTCCTCTGAAGCTTGTTTCCTCTGTTTGGCAAATTCACTGAGGAGGCACCTGTGCATTCTCTGCAGAACTGCCTCGCGACAAATTGTTCACAATGTGCTGCAACTTCTTTCCACTCATGTAGGGGTTTCTTTTTAACTCTCATTCGATCACGCGACAACACAATGGCGCAACTCATACACTCCCAAGCACTTTCCAAAAGTGTTTACGTGGTGTTAACCGGACACTCGCCTTTGATTTGCAGGGGCTGACGCCAAAGAAAATGCATCCTAAGGAAGGATCCTTGCAATTGGGAAACAGCCTTTGTTTTCAAAGCTGCTGTGTTAGAAGCAGGAAAAATGGGAAGGATTTGAGTGAGTTTATGGGATGTTCTCGGTCTGCAGCGGTCAGTATCTATAAAAAGAGGACCATGGAAAAAACAGTGATGAAACGGCAACAGGGTCATGGGCCGCCAACCCTCACTGATGCATGCAGGGTGCTCATCAAGATGTTAACGCTGGTTCTGATGGTCTGTTTTGTATAGGCCTGCGTATTAGCCAACTGGTAAAACACAACATCATGACCGTCAATATTAGGTGAGAGGTTGTTATGTTATGCCTGATTGGTGTATAGCTCCATAATTAAACCTTATACTTGTTTACCTATTAAAAAAAGGAGAATAATAGTAAAAGAAGGGTGACTTGTGCTTACTCTGTGTTTACGTTTTAAGGCATATTTGGATTCTTTGTAAGGAGGCACAGCATCCTTCTTTTCAAAGTCAGGACCAATCACACTCTTCTTCATCACCTGTGGACAACAACAAAAAATGAATCACTGCAAAGCACCGAACACATCAGTACCTACAGATAAAAGGCCAAAGTCAAAAAGAAGTGGAGAGAAACCATAGACAAAAGTGTTGCTAGCAATATTGGATTTTGTTGTCCTTGCATAACTATAAGGTTTATTATTCAGTCTGCATTGCGGATCACCTTCAACGGGAAAAATCAATTACTTATTTACCTCATCTTGGATCTTCTTTTCCTTTGGTTTTTGTTGTGAGCTGGAGACAGGTTTTGATTTAGTGCCATCAAAACTGATGTATAAACCCCCAAGCTCCTTCATCTTGATGCCTGGGTCAATACGGCTGGACAACTCTTTGCTGAAACAAACAGGCACAGACAAACATGGTAAGGAATCATGCTTGACCACTATATTATACACTACTGGTTTGATTTAATACCAATATAGCTTAAACATGACAAATTAATATATTAAGTGTGCAAGTGTTGATTACATGTAGGTTTTGTGTTGACATGCACTAAAAGTAATATTACCACTGATAGATATTTATCTGTTACTGACTTACGTTTGTGGTTGTAAACAATAGAAAATGTTATATAATTACGAGCAACTTATGAAAGCTTAATTATATTCTATACAGGGTTAACAAAAACATGTAAATGTAAAAATGTAAAGACCCCTTGACAAGTATGTGATACTTACCATTGAGGGTTTCTGCTAGAGAAGAGGATATCTACCCTTTCATCATCATCATCATCGTCTCCTTCTTCATCCACAAACTCCTCATCCTTCTCCTCCTGAACAGCTTCTTCCTGTGCAGCCTTGTCCTTGTAGTAATGCTCATCAGCCTCCTGCCCAGGCCTTGTGTCAATCATAAAAAGTCCATCAACTGATTTAGTAACTACAGACTTCTTTGACTGCCCCACTTCACCATAAGTATTCAATTCCCCCTCCTCTTCATCTTCCGAACTCTCTCCCCCATCGTCTGCAAACTCGTCATCATCATCTTCATCCTCACTGCTGTCTAAAAGGCTGACAACATTTTTACTTTGGACCACAGCGCCCTGAGATGGCTGCTCTGAAAACCATTCCACTGGGATCTGGTGCTTCTGACTAGATGTAGCTTGCATAGGCTGTTCTTCTGTTTCAGACCATTTGATAAAATCAACCACCTGCTGGGCCTCCATTTTATCCCCTTTAGGCATCTCCACATCATCCTCTTCCTGAACGAGGGTTTTGTTATTGTCACAAACGTCTGTGTCCACATTAGCAACTTCCATACCTTCATCTCTATTTTCTGTGAATTCAGAGTCACATATTGTTGTTACAGAGGTTGACTGGAGTGGCTTTGCCGGTTCTGGTGACTGGACTGTTTCCTGCATCATTTCCATCTCTGAGTTGATATCATCCATACTTTTAGCAGACGGCTCCTCCTGCTGGTCCTCAGCTGTTACTGCTGGCTCGTCAGCTGTTGCTTTGTCTAACACTGAACCATCATGAGAAATGGTGCTTCCCTCTTCAACAGGGGATTTCTCTAAAGGATTTTCACATTCCTGCTTTGTCTCATCTGATGTAATATACTCTTCTTTCTCTAACAGTGTACACTCAGCATCTTCCTCAGTTACTGTGTTCTCTAATCTTGAGTCATCAAATGAAGCGTCCTTGTTAGGTGGTACTAAGGCCTTTTCTAAAACAATACTAAAATCTCTGGGTGACATTGTTAAATCTGGTGCCAGTCGACTGCTGCTCCCTGACCCTGTCCTGCTACTGCTAGGAGTGCCTTTTCCCATGTCTGTGAGGTCTGAGTCTGAGTCTGTTACTTTGGGTTGCGTCTTCCTCCGACTGCGGGTTGTCCTGCTATAGGACGGCCCAGATTCAAATCCTTCCGAGTCACATGACATGGCCTCACTTACAGTTTCAGCTGCTGGTTTGCCTCTGGTGGCTCTAGTCCTTCGTGTTGTTGGGGCAGGAGACTGTGAGTCTGAAGTTTCCTCCAGATGAATTGGGGTTGCAGTGAGTTGTCTTCTAGATCGGGTAGATCTGCGCAGGGCGGATTTGGGCACATCTCCAGTTAAGCTGTCAACATCGGACACCTCTGAGTCTTCAATCTGCCGTCTAGCTGCTGCTCTTGTACGTTTATTTCTCTGACTTTGAGACACAGGGAGGGTGCAGGTCTCTGTCTCAGGAGTCTTTTTATCATCTTTCACCTCACCAGCAGAGTCGGCAGCATCAGGGATTTTCTTCTTCCTGGTGCTTCTTCGAACTTCAGCTCTCGATGCGGATACTGCAGATAAACATGATTCCACCTCAGAAGCATCATCTTCTTTGTTCAGTATACGAGGTTGTCTCCTGGTGCGACTACGTGTTACAGGCGCTTCAGTGTCGGACAAGGCAGAGCAGTACGATTCCATGTCTGATACATCACCCTCATGCACAGAGCCCACAGGAGTGCACGGCTTGTCGGGGCTGTGGAGTCTGGAGGTTCTTGTACATCTTTTTCTAGCGGAGGCTGAAGGAGAGATTTCTGCTGCTATTTTCTGGAGCTGGGCGCTGGCTGCCTCCACACTACTCTGGGTAGGACTCTCTGGGTGTTTTGCAGTTCTCCTGGTCCTTCGGCCTGTCGATGGGGTGGCCTGGGGACAAAAAGCAATAGCAATGTAAAACCTGCACAGTAACGTGTGGCACAAAAACTAGCTTGTTTTGTCCACGTTTACACTACAGTTCACAGTTCAGTCAAATAACAAGATTATTGGAGGAAAAAAGCTCGTACAACGTACAGTATTGTGCCGTCCTTATCCGTGATCATTTAGACATGTCTGAGATTTTATGGTAACTGTAGTGGGCAAATATTTGTTTCATGTATGGACTGAGTTTAAAGTTTACAAACTGTATGATGACTGGAAGTACCACGTGAGTTTGAGCCCCACCGGCTGAGACGCTCCTGAGCTCATTTTTATTAGTTTTAAACTGGACATGATCACAGCTTATTTACAGTTACATAACACATACTTCTGTCACACATACCTGGACCACAGGGGTGGGATCAGAGTCTGTTTTAGCCGGAGAGCTCACGCGGACTCCTCTCCTGGTGGCCACCATCTTGGTCGATGCCCCACTTCCGCTTTAGGCCAGACCTGGCCAATCGAAATGAGTACATACGGTTTTTAGTAGCTGCCTTATTTTGTCTTTTAACATAAAAGCAGCACTCCTTACTATGTATGTTGTTGGGTTTTATGTAGCATTTTAGCTCACGTTGGCTTGATAATAATGGACTATTGATACCTAATTTGGATTGTACAGGTCAGACAAACGATCACAGATCAGACAGATTTAATGGATTTATCTTATATGCATGTTCATTCAGTCCTCGTTCAAAAAGCACTTCCACTTATTCCCGTTGGGGGTCGCGGGTGCTGGAGCCGAGCCCAATAACTTTGGGCCTTAGGCGGGGTACTCAGGGGCCAGCTAGTCACCGGGCTGACACAGAGACACACTCAGACAGACAAACATTCACTCTCACATTCATTCACTATATTATAATTTGGATTGTATTATACCAAATTAACAATGATGACAGTGCCATTTTTTGCAAAATAATGAATTTCACTCAGAAGTTCTTAACAACTGAAGACAGAAATCTGTTGTCATTTTTTTGTCATTAGAATGTAATTTTTCTTAAGTAAATATATTTTGTCTTAAATGGGCCAACTCACTTCCTATGATTCCAGCCCAAAACATTACTCCACCAACTCCTTGCCATTACAGCCTTGTTCTTGGGACTCCAGAAGCACCAGCAGCTTCAAATACCTGTTTGCTACTCATCAGTGGGTTCTTCACAGTTGCTCTGCTAATATGATAAATTTGCCTTAAAAAAGCATTCCTTAATATCCCTTTATCTGAACAAACCCGTCTGCACTCTGAATCAGATACAGATCATTTCTTTTTTGAACTATCCAGTGTTTTCATTCCTTTTGCAAGACACTGCAATATTTTACACTTTTCATGTGCAGAAAGAGCTTTCTGTTCCCTATTTTGCCTGAAACAAGTGACTTGCGTAATAATGTAAAATAACCTCCTTGTGCCTTTTTCTTTCAGCTAGACTTATCATGGAAACTATCCACTGAATGTGTCTCAGATTTATGACAGTGATGCAAACTGAAAGAAGTAGAACATTTGAGAACTTTAATTAAAGAAATGAAATATACTTTTTGTTCAACTGAACCCGTATTGGTATAATAATTTGTAACACAGTGTATTGAGACTATGCATGGCAAATAGAAGTTGAATAATGAATAAGCAAATGAGGTTGGTGATTTTAATAAAGCCAGTTCATGATATACAGATATGACAACATGTTTACAGTACAAGAAAGGAGCTGCTTTATTTCATTTACTGGACCCTGTCTGCAGCAGCAGACGTCATTCAGCATTCAGAGAATCATTACTTTCATATATTCTTTAAGAGGATTTCCCAGTGCAATAATAACTTATACAAATGCATCTTATTAGGTATTGCTGTACTCTCATTAATCTCATGAGTTTGGTGTAAACAATGCACTATTAAGCAGCAGCATTAAATCAAACGGCATCACCATTTCATACACTTAGCTTTGATTAGTGCTTACCAAGACTGGAATGCAAATGTGTTACACAATGACACTTACATTGAAAGAATAAAATCTGATGTCACAAATAATTTACAGGTTTTCTCTCTCTTTTCACAGAATATAAAACATTATCAAGTTTGAGTAGTTGACAGAGGCACTTCATCACCAAGTATCAGAATATACTTCTTCTGTCTTTTTAACAGCCTCCTTCACAGGAATAAATGGCTGCATTATTAATGTATGGGTCAGAGTGGGGCCAGTGAAATTGTCATCCAAATTTGAGTCTCAGATGAACTCATGTCTGTCCTACATCTGATAGCACTGAGACAGCAGTACAAAAATACATTTGAGAATCATGATGTTTAACTACATCCATTGTTTAGTGTTGTTGTAGTTTGAAGTGAGAGAAATAATGGAGAAAATGGCTTCATCCCTGCATCTCCATGAATGGGCTGTGCTAGGGGCTTGCCTTCCTCGCACTAACAAGGTAACCTTTGGACTTGATGATGCCTCTGCTTTTGACAATAATGGAGTATCGTAGTACCCACTCCAGCCTCCAGTCAGCAACACTGAGCTCCTTTGTTCCCTCCTGCAGAGACTGCTGGAATGCAGCCGCGGACATTAGCTCTGATAAGAACCAGGACAAAAGAAAGTTGTTTAATTTACATTTACCCCATGACAATAGAGTTTAAATTGTAATAGTGTATATTTAAAAACTTAGAAATATATATAGGTTATAAATAGATTGTTAACAGGTAGTGTCCTTTTAGCTCTGGGGAAAGATTCTGACTGGTGTTCACCTGCTTGTTTGTATAAATTTGTTTTTAATAAAAGTATGGACAGACCTAAAAAGGTTAACTCCTCATTAAAACTTATCACAGTTTTTGTGACTGTGGCAGTTTGTCGCATACATACCTTTGGGGTCATTGTGTGTGAGCAGTTGAATATCAAACTCTTTAGCAAAGGCTGTGAGGTCAGGAGGCATCACACAGCAGGAGGCCAAGTTCACCTGGTTACTGCTAGGCTTCACCTGCTCAAAGAAAATTGGCAGGCATAAATTGGGTCTTTTTTGTTCAAGTCTCAGAAATAACCAGTTAGTTTTGTCTCAACCTTATCCCCACCTGAGCCCAATTGTAAAGCTGTTCGAGCAGATCTTTGTCCAAGTCAGAAGTGCCAATAGCTGCAATCTGCTGGCTCCGGACCAGAGCCTCCAGCTCCTCCCAGGCTGGCTGTAGGTGGGAGAGAGTCTGACTATCCCCTTCTGAGGGCCCAGGTGGCGCTATTATAACTGAGTCAAGCTGGGACACTGCCAATGTCTGGCAGGCTGAGGGTGAGAGAGATTTTGGCTTATTCAAAGTGACATTGAAGAATATACAGGCTTATATAGTTGTGAAAGATTTTGAGAAACTTTTAAAAGCGAACCCATCTCAACTGCATCTTTGATTGAAGATTTAACAGACTCGCATAGAAACAGCTTGGCTGCAAAGCACATTAACAAAAAACATACTTCAACTCCATGAAAAACACATTTTACATTTAAAATTAACATTGCTTTATAGCCATAAAAAAAAACAACAACCTGAAACCTTCAGCTCTTCTCTCTCTTCAGGTGTTATAGCATCTGTTGCTTCAGGAATGGAGCAGTCCAGTGTGTCTGAAAAGTCCTGCAAGGACAGGGAGAAACAAATTGGATGGTGATTTGAGGCTAAAGCCTTAGAAACTCAAACTATGCTAAAGTGTCTCTAAAAAACAGCACAGATTCAGTAAAACAAGACAAAGTCTGGTAAATGCCAAAAACTTAAACTAAACAAGTCTAACCCGTCTTTCCATACAAATCACAGTCTCTTTATTCCTGTTGAACCTTTTTGTTTTATTTACCTCCCTCTTACCTATTTTAACCAGTTACTAGACACAAACTGTATAATGTTAAAGTTAGCGGTATCTCTGAACTATATCCCCGGACAAAAGACCCACCCCCAACCATGCTTACATAGGCCCTGATATTTCTGATGGTGCCTTTGGTGGTCAGCACAGCATGAATATTTATTCTGACAGCTTCTTTTCAGTTTGGCCAGTGCTGTCCTTTAATGTCCACCACTCTGCTTTTTTATTTTCCCAAGCCTTGGAATCCAGCAGCTTGTTGGTGCACTGATTTGCAAGT
This sequence comes from Bostrychus sinensis, assembly GCA_020698575.1. NCBI lineage: Eukaryota > Metazoa > Chordata > Actinopteri > Gobiiformes > Eleotridae > Bostrychus > Bostrychus sinensis. The sequence goes on from CM036246.1 coordinate 18,565,154, forward strand.
CAGGTGCATATTTCAGGTCTAATGATATGAGTACAATTTTACAGTGTAGGTTCTTAATGTACACTCAAGGAAAAAAGAAACGCACCACTGCTTTTTTAATACTTTTTTTTTTTTTTTTGGTTACTTATTTTTGATGGAAATATTACATGTGCACATCAACCATATACCCGTCCCTGATATTCAGACCCAATTAATCAATGCTTATGACAATTTCAATAACAATAACATGACCAAACAATAAAGCATCACAGTAAACAAAAACACAGGTATCTGATTCCATTGTCAATAATTAACATGACCACCATTCGCCGCAAGGACACTAGTTATTCTTCTCCTCATTGATCGGCAGTACTGTCGGAGCTGATTCGCTCGGTCCTGTGCAGCAGTTGTGACATGTGGTCGACCAGATCTGGGACGGTCATTGGAGGATCCAGTGGTGTGGAAACGCTCAGCAAGGCATACAACAGTAGAGTGATGGAGTGACTCCAAACACCCTGCCTACAGCCTGTGTGCTCCTTCCAGATTGAAGCATGCCAATGGCGCGATCTCTCTCTGGTTGCAGTAGTCGTGGCATTGTGAACAAATGTGCTTTTTTTCCATTTTGGTGTCTTTTTATAGGGAATGGTTGTGCACAATTGAGGACAGGTCCAATTCTCTGAGTTTTACTCATGACCCAGACATAGGTGATTAATACAAAAATACAGTTGTTATTGCTCATCAAAATCAATCAACCGGAACCAGGAAAACAGTCATTTCATTTTGACTCAGAATAGTACTAAACTCATTGTAGTCTGTAATTTTTCACTGGCTGTAATATTTTTGACAAATTGAGAAAATGAAAATGGTGCGTTTCTTTTTTCCGTGAGTGTAGTTAAAATGTTTAGATTTGTAAAGCAAACATTTACAAGCCTTGTTCTCACCTCTGAAGTCAGCTTAGTCTGGGAAAACCAGTCACTCAGAGTGGCCTGAATGCAGTCCTGAAGCTGAAACAACAATTAATTTTGAAATTTATTAAATTGTAACCATAATTCAATAATAAGCAACAGTAGACAGTTGCTAATGTGCTAATCCACAACCATAGATATATATATAGAGAGAGAATAAATAAATGGTGGGGATGAAACACAATGCTCATTTTAAAGCCTGACTTTGTTTGGATGTTAAAATCTGAGAGAAAAAAAGTGTGTTTACTTAACACCTATTGTTACATATAATCAACATATTACACAAAACGTGTGCAGAGTAAACACAACAAAAGTATAACTTTAATAATAACTGGAGGCTTTATGATCACTTATTGAGTTATTTATTCAGATCTTAAAACCTGTTAAAGACAGAGAAACTGGGGTAAAGTGAAGCCGCCTGACAGTCATACAAACTTAAGAACAATCAACCATGGACAACTACTTTCACCTATAACCCCCTATAACCCCTATAACCTATGACCTATAACTACACAGGAACGAATGACACTTAACTTTACAGTATAATAAACAAGCTTTAATGTTGTTAGAACACTTTATGTTTATGTTGAATGTTTTGTGTCTTGTAGTGAGCTGAGTTGCTAAGTTACCTTTAGCTTATATAATGAGTGAAGCTAGCAAGGAGCTAATTTGCTAACTCACAGTTGACAACAACAGCACTCTTAAGTAACCAAGAAAGGATATTTCGAGAGCTGTTATTTTATCTTACCTCCTCGCTGGGAGAGCCAGGGCACTTCTTTTTGAGCCGATTCCGATTGACTATGTTCCCGGTGTGGAGTCTGAGGCTCTTGGCTTGGTTAAACATCTTGGCATTAGCGATCATGTTGCTATTTAGTTCGTCCATGTGCTTTTCACAGGCGAGCTTTAACACTGAGTCTCACACAGCAATAACGTGACAAGGCGCGTCTTATCCGTTTCTTCTGTATGTGCTGACTAATGTGTGCTCACAGTAAATTTTTAAGTTGTTAAAAAAAAGCTGTATCAGGATGACTTGCAGTCACTGTTGACCGACCTCCTCTTACTCCGGTGCTGAGTGGCTCATGGAGGAGAGCCGGCGGGACACGCCCACACCGAGGGGCGGCCGGAAAACCCACACTGGATCCGCCTGGGTTTGTTTGAAAACACCGGCAGATGGATTCAGGAATGGACTACTGGATAGAATTCCCCAGCTCACCGCTAGAGGGGAGTGTGACGGTTCATACAGTATTTTACATTTAGGGGAATTAGTTGGATTTCAGATGACATAATTCTGTAGGCCCTTTAGGACATTTAATTGTGATGGGGGGCATGCAAAATGTCTATTACTAATATGCAGATTTTTTTTGGTGTGGTAGGATACACATAGCAAGATCATGGATCTTGTCACTGACATAAATGATCAGGTTCAGCATCTCTGAAATTTCTCTTTGGAGATTTCTTATGAAAATAGCACCTAACCTATTCAGGAAAACTGGGTCCTGTCCTCATCTGAGAGTGCAACATCACCATATTATAGAATCTGAACACAACCATTATGTGTGGGCCAGGTGCATTCAATTTTGCTTTCTGTTTTATTTTATAGGGACACAAATGATTTAGCTGCCCTTCAAATATTGACTTAGCACTTGTAAAAGCATGTTATGTGTTGATTTATCAATGTTCCAAGATTCCTTTAAAACACTTCAAAACATATATTTTGCAGATACTGCACAGCCCATAAATGTGGCTTAATTTTATATGGTGTCAGCTTCACAGAGTCACATAATAACAAGACCCTTCACCTCCTTTTCCAAAAGTATTGTGGGATTTCACATAAGGTAGGCTAGGCTATGTAAGTGGTAATTATGCACCGCTATAGATGGAAAGATGTTTATTGAAAAAAATAATTGCATTATATTCTGCTAAAGATTTGAAATGTTTTCCAATATTTTTGGCCCAAATTCCTGCCTCATGTCAAACATAAAAGCCTTTAGTGTTGCTAATTTTTTTGTTGTAAAACAATAAAATTTCCACACTACAACCCTATCCTTAACCTTTAAATGATCTATAACAAAATTATTATTGCACAGATGTACTTCTCAGACTTTATTATCATTTCACAGAGATATTTTCACAAATGAGAGTGTATCCTGTGGGGGATGACCTCAACTATCATCCTCACCATCTAACATCATAAATCAAGTTGGGCACAATACACCAGGGGCAGACACACAGACCTTTTAGGGCATTGCCTTTCTCCAAATTAAGAAACATTCACCTCTAAAACCTGACTGAGAAATGTGGAAAAAAATAAAGAAAGGGTTAACTTCAGTTCATGTGTGATTTGTTACACTCGGCCCTGTGGGAGATGACTTTATGTAATCTGAGGTTATATAAACGGTATTGTACAGCATTACCACAAATAAATGCTCTTGGCCTGCTTATCATAACTACCATGAAGCCCTGTGTAAACTGCTGTGTGCTACCAAAACACAGATTAATTACTGCTTCATATGATTATACTGTGAAAAGTGCTTCACATACTGCAAATTTTAGGCTTGCTTGTGCCTTATGCCTATGGCCAAGTTACAAAATATCATAGGTGTGAGCGTAAAGAAACCAGATTCTACTTTTACTAATTTTTACTCACTCACTTTTTTTTCTCACTTTTACTCATAGAAGTTTGTTTGTCAGAAGATATGGCCTCACAACTGAAAAGTCTAAACACAACAAATCTTCTTCCAGAGAACAAACATTGTCAAGATGTCCTTTTAAAGTCATTTTTATTTAGCAATTTAGAGGAAGCATTTCACCTAAAATGCTTGTCTTTGGACAGTGGGAGGAATTCATTTATATTTACTTTTTAAAGGAAAAAAAAAAACATCTTTTAGAATCTCTAAATGTTCTAAATGCTTTTGTTTTACTGTGGTGGTGCACACTTACACCACAACCAGAAAGTCCTGGGTCTTATTTCAGGTTTGAGTATTAGGTAGTAGACAAAGCAGTGAAGTAGTACATAAAAAAAAAAAAAGAAAAATCTACTTCTACTACTACTAAGGTAATTTGTACTTGGGTAAACTTTACATTTGTACATAATGAAACATTTTTGACAGCTTCTACTCAAAGATGTAAAGGAACACTTCTTCCTGGATCTTTAAAACATTCTGGTTGTAAGAAGGGGCGCCCTATAGGAATGAAAAACACACAGCCTCCATCAGACTCTCTTCCTCAGGGCAGCTTGAGTACAGATATGAGAACAGCATCTGTTTCACTTCAGATTAGATGATATAATGTTCTGAAAAAGTTGAAGTTAAAAGTTCCTTACAAGTACAAGATGTATATTTATTTTTGCTATGGAAATTTCAGGAAATGTCAAGGCCAAGGACAAAATGATTTTGGTGTAGATCCAGATTACTTGAGTGTTTTATATAAATGTATGTATGTTGATGATATGGACTGCAGATACTACCTTTACCCAATAAAAGAACAAATACAAAGTTTTAGTAGTTAATTTTTGTATATTTTGTAGCCTTTTAAAAAAAAAAAAAAAACAGGAAGAGTTTTGCACAGTACGCTACTTTGGGTGCAAAGATGCAGCAGGGAAACAAAAGAAGCTGTAAACATCTTTATCAAGGGCCAGAGTGGTAACCTTTGCATTCAAGAGCCAAGAGCGAGGGGAAATTTTCTGATGGGAGCCAAAATATGCAGCACACAGGGGATGGGGGAGAGACTGAGACTATTTATGGTCTGCCCTGTGTTTGATGGAACCATTTTGTTACAGTGAAGCAGCTATCAGCACCAACATGAAGATAAAAGTGGTCTTTTTGCTCCTGCTCCTCACCTGCCTGTGTCTCAGCATGGCACAAGGTAAGAAGCATTCATTGGCATATCTCAACAATTCTGGTCAACTTTTAAAAATGTAATTACTTTTCTAGGCGATGGAGAACACTCATCTTTAATGTAATGTGAAGGATTTTGTGTAAATAGTACAAACTGTCAAGACATCTTTAAGACATTTACTCAAGTAGAAATGGCTTGCTACTACTAACTATTACTATTACCACGACTACTACAACAACTGCTATTGCTACAACCACTTCTCAACTGCAACTACTGAAATTTACTACCATTTCTACTTAAGACAACCGTGACTGTCACACCTATAACTACTATTACTACTATTACTTCTGACTTTGCCACTTGAATATACTGTTACTTATTTAAGTGAAAGTATCAACTGTATTTACTTCTCTCCACTGATCTTTAGCAGTCAAAACACACATTTCCAAATTAGTGAAATCCACACAGGGATACTGAAGTTGACAATGGCTAGAGCCTAAAGAACCTTCTTTGTATTATGCTAAAAATATACTAAACTGAAATCCAATTAAATCAGTTCTGGGCATTCAGTAAGAGAGTTCACATTAAGGTCAAAGAGGACAACGAAATGTAATTCTAATGTAATTGTCTTTTAATTAAGCTCCTTAAACTCCTTATATCTCAAATTTGCCTGTGCAGACAGAACAATCCAATTTGCAAATCTACAAAACAAACCAGACATTGTACAACGGTAAGCAGTGCAGACTGAGGAAATTGTTACAGTAGTAGTAAATTCTGTACAAAAGTGAAAGCACAGTTAAAAGTTAAAAGTGAAAGCACAGCAAAGTGCAGTAAAAAAAATTTACTTAAGAATGTTCTTGAGTTTTCAAAATGTAAAGAAAAAATCAAAGCACTCTTCATTTAAGCATAAAAAGCCTTCATTTGATGGCTATATGTTTATAAAATCTTTAAAAGTGTAGTGTGCTGGGTGGCGTTGGTCTAAGTCAAACCCACCCCACACATGCTTTTAAAGATTTTATAAACATATAGCCACATGAAATAAAGGCTTTGCTCACATATAAAAAGTTTGTAACTTTTAATTTTTCCACTTTAGCACCTTACATCTCAAATTCATTCACACAGACAGAACAAATGACAACAATCCAACCAGCAAATCCACAAAACAAATCATGCATTGCACAAGAATAAGCAGTTCTACAAGAAAGTAAAAAGAATTAAGACTGCACTGACTGCTAGCATCACTGTAAAATGTTTTATTTTTTTCAATTCATTATCACAAGTGACAAGCAATGTTTATCTTTTGCTAAGTGCTTGTCCAAACTGTCTACTTACATGCAGGTTCTTTTGGCAACTGCTGCCTGGGATATGTGCGAAAGATGAGATCCAGCACTAGGAGAAACATTGAGAATTACAGGATGCAGGAAACAGATGGGGATTGCAACATCAGAGCTGTCGTGTGAGTTTTGCACATCCAGTGTGTTCTAGCAACACTTTTGTCTTTCCTAATCTTTATTGTTCCAGCTGTAATAAACATGTTTTATAGGTTTTTGATGAAGAAAAGACCTGGACAAGACAAACCAAGGACTATCTGTGCCAAACCTGAAGATAAATGGGTCCAGGATGTGTTGGAAATTGTGAACACAAGGAATCAAATCATTAACTAGGTAAAAAGTTACACAATAATGTGCTAAAATGGCTTTGGGTTTAACTTAAAAGGGTCAAAATGTGTGTCTTTGTAGGCCACAAGAGGAGACTGAGAAGAATGGGAGCGAGGGTGCTGCTGTCAGTGTTCATATATCTCTCTCTTACACATGGATCAGATTATGTTCATTCAGATTAGGAATTTCCTTTTACTGACACAAAATGTAAATCACTATATTGTAACCTTTATGTTATTTTTAGTATCTGCATTTATTTGAGCCATAACTAAAAAACTGATTACTGCTAAGATTGAGCCACAGTTGAGCAGCTTGGAAATGTGGATGTGTGTTTCTTTTTAGAGAAAGTTATTTTTTGTACCTAATTTTATATTTTTGTACTCATGTGATTTCATATCCTAAATAAAGAAGCAATGTATTCACACACACAGTGTCCAGTCACACGGGGAAAGTACTTGTTAATAATGTATACCTTTTGAGTAAATTTTATTTGAGTAATTTTTAAATGCTGAATTAAATTTGTTCAGTTAAATTATTAAACATTTTTGTTAAGCTCAGCATGGGCTCCGAGGGAGCTCTAGTAACAGAAAAAATTAGTAGTAGTGATAGTAGTGATAGTATTAGTACTAGTAGTAGTAGCACAAGAGGTTGTAACAGTGGTATCAGTGGTGGTAGTAGTAGTGGTATTAGTAGCAGTAAAATTGTATACTTTAATCAACTTTATATCCAGTACTTTTTTGTAGTAATATTTAGAAGTAGCAGTACTTTTACTTGAGTACAAATTTTGAGCACCACTTCTACCTCTGTAAAGAGCCATGAGCCTGGCCAACATAAATAACTCAAAAGTGGGAAGGGCCGGCTAACAAGGACCAGGACTGGTTTCAAATTGCAAAAAAAAAAAAAAAAAAAAAAAAAAAAAAAAGATGCAGAGTTGGAAATGGTCTTCTTCTATTTGACATTGTCCATGGCTTATAGAAAGACCTGATGATAACATTAGTTACATATGAGGATGCTGTGAGAAAGCTAAGTTTCCAGACTGTGTCCCAATGAAATTTCATTTTAAGCCCTTTATTACATTTGAGGAGGAACACGTAAGTCTGTGAGTTGCCAGTTTGTGTGCATGAGAATCTGCTTCTAACTAAACATAGCACAGGCCTGTGGTCATCTTTATCTAAACTGGGTCATGTTCAGATCTCAGATTATTACAACCGAGAAACAAAACCTGATTATGATGGGAAACATTTGTTGGATGCTCACTGGACTTGTTCTGTTGTCTCTGAAGTAACTCTAACGATTTATGATATGACTCTGCCAATATATCGGTTGCCTAAGAGTAAAAAAATGAAGCATAAAGTTTACTTAGGTACAACATGCTTAATGTTTCCAGCACTACTACTACTACTTCTACTAATACTCTTATTGCTACTACTAGAACTACTTCCTACTAAGATGACTACAACTTTTTTTTTAATGAACTGCTACTACTACATTTGCTTAATAGTAAAACCACTAATACTACTCTTAATACCACTATTACTTATTTTTGCCATCGAGGTCCAAAATAAATATTTACTCCTTTAAAAAAAAAAACTTTAGTTAAAGCAACTTTTTTATCTCCAAAGTTGTTAAAAACATAATGTAGTTTGTTAGATCTTTAGATGTCTAGATCTAATTGTTAGTGAGTCTTGTTGTGAACATTTACAGTTCATTACATCTTGTTCTGGGTAGTCACACATACAGAGCAGCCACAATGATGCATACAATGTAAAATATAAAGAGACTGCTCATGCAAAGGAAAATGTAAATATAGGATTAGTGCTCGCTTGAATTACAACCTAACAGAACTGACCTATTTTCGGGAAAGTGCAACTTTACAAAGAAAATTATATTTGCCAAGAAATTTATTTGTTTAAGGCAAAGTGGTTTGTGTTTTGCAACACCCTGCCCATTGTGTTTTATGATGCAAAATGATTTGTCCTCTACCTCCATAAGTCTGAGCTCTCTGTGCTAAGTGTAGTTAACAATAACAAATACGGACTCACTGCTCTATTATTGTCCTGGCTCAGGCTACAGTCTCAAAGGTACAGCCAAGGTTAAGATAAAGAATGGAGTGTTTATGTAACAAATGAAAAACAAGAGTCATTCTGAACGTGTGATTTTGAGGAGAGAGGGAAATTAGATTTTACTTGTCACATGGCATTTAAGATATATAAGATATATATATATATATATATCATATATATATATATATATATATATATATTACAATGTAATATTATACATATAATATAATAATATAATAATATAATAATATAATAATATATATATATATATATATATATATATATATATATATATATATATATATATATATATATATATATATATATATATATATATATATATATATATATATATATATTAATATATATATATAAAATATATATATTATATACCATAGACCATAAGATTTTTTTCCCCTCTAAATTCAGATCCAGATCCAAAACTATTAAACATAAAATTACTAAATTACTGCTGGGACTAATGTGGCCTAAAAAAGTCTAGACCAAAGTACTACAATGGCACCTTGAAAAGTTTGCAAAAAAACTGCCTTATTCGAATATAGTTCTGTTTGTTTCCCATATCTTGTTTTAATTAAAATTATCTTCTGCCAAACAAATTAATGTTTCATAAGTTGCATTTTGGACAAATAAGTTTCCACATTCGTGTGTCCATATAAGCCTATTGTAAGAAGGGGGACTTCCTTTATAACAGGAAAGCTTGTGTTTTCTTATTAAGTTATCTTACGTGAATGTTAGGCTGATTTAGACCTTGACCTTTGAGACAATGGTTAAACTGAACCATGTAGTGTGGTCTTGAATGAAAAAAGCACGATCTGTAGCACTGCCATAGTTGTACGTTTTTGATAGATACTGTGCAAAAGTGGGACTAAATAAACAGCAAGTCCGGGTGTCTTCTTGGCACTGATCCATATGTTGATAATCTGCTTGTGCTACACACTGAGCGCATTCTTGTGTAATGGGTGTGGGCTGGTGGTTTATCTTCAGAGCAAAATAGGTGCATGTAGGTGCAAGTTAACAGTCACCACTTAGCCCTTACCCAGCAGAACCTCACACTAAGAGTTAATTATTGCTTTCCTGTATTTTCACAACTGCAGGAAATGATAATAATTCATCATTAGTTGATTTACCAAAAGCCCTTGAATCCACTCCAAAATCATTTCCTGGAAGCTAAATTGGTGTTTATGAAACTTCAAGGCACTATAATATTTCATTTTCAGTAAATACATGATGCATGCAAAGGAAACTGAACTGTAAAAATATATACAAAACAAATGTGAAAAGTTTTTTAATTTATGACAATAACATTTGCCCTAATAAACATAAGTCTGAGACATTTGAAAGCACAGTGAAGTGATGAACAGGCCAAGAGCAAGAACAAGCCAAGTCTGTGTACATAAATTGTGCAAAATTAAGAAAAATAAAATAAATGTTGTCTCTAAGAATTGAAGGCATGTGAGACATCATAGTTTTAAAGCACCAAAATGTTTCAGTCTGCTGCTAACCTTTCTATGTCCAAATCCTTTCAAAATAACGTCATACTGGATGTATTGCTTCACCATAGTAGCAGAAACCAACTTTCACATAGTAATTTGACTACAAGATGTTAATTTATTTGTGACGCAGCAGTGTATCCTCAAGGATCCTCAAGGATTACCTACAGCCTTGAATTCAATGGGCAGGATGAAGATGCTTATAGCTATAGACTGATTGATGGATGATTTGCGTCAGAGAACCCATTGTGCTAAAGCTGTAGCTGCTGATGCCAAAGCTAATACAATGGAGATGTGCACACGTCTGCAGCCTATGGTTGACTTGTTAAACTCAGAACATTGTATAACACTCAATAAGTAAAGCTTTGAGAGTTGAAGGTAATATATGTAATATTTTGTAATAAATCATAAAATGATCCATGTGTATCCCCAGATATTAAGTAAACATTTTTATATTAAATATTAGTTTCACTGATAACAATGGTACAGATGATTTTTAAGAAATAACTTTTTCTCTGTCACATTGTCAGTAAATCGTGCAATCACAACAGCTGACAGAGCTCCAGATCCTGGTTGCCAGATGCCAAGTTAGTTTTGCCCTCCATGGAACGCAAAAGTCACATGACTGAAAACTGTCAATACAGTATAACATTCACCAACTTACATTGTAGGACTCGTCGCTTGCCATGGACAAGTATAATGCTAGTCAGAAGAATGTGCGCTCAGCTCACTGTACCTGGCAACCCACAAGGGGACGGGTGACAATGTTTTCCATTTAGACTGCAGTAACATGTTAAGGTTAGTAGAGGTTGCATATTTTACCCTTACGAGATTCAGAAAGTTACATTACATTGGAATGATTGCTTCTTCACAGTATAACACACACAGCTGATGGGTTGTGCTTGTCCAGAGACGTCACGGACCACTTCCTCTGCCTCCTGTATTCGTCTGGGTGAAGTGCAGTATAACCCACCGCCTCTACAGTCTTCCTCTTTTGCACCCGATGCAGCAGTATTCTGTAAGTTCCAGTTAGTGGGCTCCTACAATCCGAGCAAGGGTTATTTTGGAAATGAACAGTCACAATACCCAGGTCTGACAACAAGCTCTTGACCTCCTGCTCCTCTACACACAGAGTGGAGTTAGCTTGACCAAAGTGGACTGGGGACAGGGGCAATAAGGCAAAAGGAAGAGGGCATTCGATCCCACAGAGCCACAGGCTGTTTAGTACCTGTGTGAGAGGTGTTCGGTCATTGGGCACGGGCCGGAGCATTCCTTTAATGACCAGCTGGCACTCCTCTGGGACATATTCAGGAATACTGTAGGCCCCGTGTAGGATGCACTTCTTCAGCCTGCTCAGACTGTCTCCAAAAAATGGCACAGTTGCCGTCACCATGAAGTACAGGAGGACGCCCAGAGCCCAGATGTCCGAGTACTGTCCGATGTAACCTTTGTCCTTGAACAGCTCAGGAGCAGCATATGGCGGAGAGCCACAGAAACTATCGAGCAGCTCGTTGGGGCTGCTCTCGGTGCTGAAACCAAAGTCGCCCACTTTAACGCAATTGCTGGTGGTATAGAAGATGTTCTCAGCCTTCAGGTCTCTGTGGACGATGTTGTTCTCATGCTGAAACAAAGAGTTTCAAAAAATATATATATTTTCTTTTCTCTATACTCAACATACAGTCTACACAATTAATTTGCTATGAATGAGTTGCGAGTCTACCATTTATTACTAATATTAAACTGATTATTCATGTCTTTTTTTAGGATATTTTGGCTTCTGTGGCCTTTATCTTAGGGAGACAGAATAGAGTTAAAAGAAACAGGTTGGAGAAAAAAGGGGAATTACACTGGGCACTCTAACCCAAGTCGGGTTTGTACCCATGTCACTTTAGTTTGTGACAAGATTGAAAAGACTGAAATAAGATTTCTTAAATTTTTTATGGCAAATGTTCAGAATCACCATTGTGGCCTTGTGGAAGATAAAAGAAGATATCAAGAAACATCGTCCTTGCAACACCCAGAAGGTAGTACTGGCAGTGACCACCTCAAATCTGGGAACATTTTAGTTTCAGTTAATCAACCATGGTGGATTATTTCAACAAACCTTTCATTACCTCTGGCCATGCCTCTGCTACTACCACGCCCACTGCTGCTGTCAACCTTGCTGACTCAACACTTTTCAATAATCCTGTTCTGGCAAATAACCCCCCAAGCAACCCCAGTTTCTCCTTCCAACTGTTTCAGGAGCAAGAGGTGCTTGGGGAGCTACTCAAGATGGACCCTCACAAATCTGCTGGCTCTGATACTCTAGACCCTTTTTTCCTAAAGTTAGCAGCATACATTATTGCACCAATCACTCATCTTTTTAACCTCTCTCTCCAAACTTGTGAATTTCCCCTAGATTGGACATCTGCAGTTGTCACCTCTCTTTTTAAAGGAGGCAACCTTTTAGACCTCAGATGTTACAGGCCAATTTCCATCTTGCCCTGCCTCTCCAAGATCTTTGAGAAACTTGTCAACAATTGTACAATTGATATTGTACATGCTGCTGGTAGTTCCCACATCCACCTAGATGCTGACGACACAATCTTGTATACTTCCAGTCCAACACTAAACACTGCCCTGTCTCGCCTGCAAAACAACTTCAACAATCTCCAACACTCTCTTTACAACCCTCATCTTCTGTTAAACACAAACAAAACCAAATTCATGATTTTCAATCGTAGCCTACCCCACACCCCCTTGACGGCACTGCTCTACAGCAGGTAAGCTAATGCAAATATTCAGGTATTTGGATTGACAGTTCACTCACTTTACTCACATAAACACACTACTTTCTAAAGTCAAAACAAGAATCGGTTTCCTGTATCGCAAAAAATCATCCTTCAACCACTCTGCGAAGCTCAGCCTGGTCAAAAGACAGTCCTCCCCATCCTAGACTATGGTGATAGAATCTATAGAGCCACTTCCAAAACTCTCCACCATAAACTGGACATCAAGCACTGCAGTCCGTTTCCCTTTTAACACTCTGTAATCTTTACTCACTTATTAACTAGCCATCACTTCATTCCTGTAGGTTGTTGCATTAGTATCATTTCATCTATAAAACCATCATTGATAAAACCCCTTCCTACCTTCGTTCACTACTCATCATTTCTAACACAACCCGTAACTTTCGCTCTAGTAACTTCATCACCTTGTTCATTTGAAAAGTCTGTTTGGTAGTTCCTCCTTTAATTTTGCTGCCCCAAACAATTGAAACGAGCTTCAAAAACATTAAAGCTCCATACCTTAATCCTCTTGTCTTGGTTGAAATCCTCATTAAACTCTGTAATATCTGATCAGTCCACTTGCTACTGATGTTTTCACAGCTCTCTTGTTCATATTGTAAATATTGTATGATAGTCGATTTCTTGTTTTAACTGTCGTATGTTAGTTTCTGGATTGTGATCATTGTTCCGGTGTGCTGCTGCCTCTTGGCCAGGTCATTGTTAGAAATTACAATTGGTTCTCAATCAACCTATTTGGTTAAATAAAGGTTAAATTAAATTAAAATAAATACATTTATTAATATATACTCCACATTTTGCCTTAGGAACAAGACAAATAATTTCTGCTGCTTATTAAAGCAATACTGTAGTTGTAATACTGTAATATAATAGTTGGGAAGGAAGCCTAAGTGCAATGCAAATTCTTGTTCATTAAAAAAAAAAAAAAAAAAAAAAAACCATAACATTTTCTAGAGCCTAAAAATGAGTGAAGCAGACATTTAGTTTATCATTCTACTTCAGACTTGTATCACTATAATATTACATAGCTTAAAACATTTTAATTCTTCTACAAAGGAAGGTATAGCACAAAGAAAGGTTAACCTGTAATATGCCTCAACCCTTTATAGTTAAATTAAAGGCCATGTAAATGGCTTACTATGGTCATGACGGGCTATTATATTTCTGTTTGCAATAAAAAGTCCTTCCTAAATCAAAAAGATGTAAAACCTACAGAAAGCTTTTACAATAGCACGTGCAGATGCCAAAGTTATAAAACAGTTCCACGCTGTGCCGCCAACATGGATTAAGATGCACCCATGGTTAAGACTCACCATGTGTTTGACAGCAGAGACAACTTGTGCAAAGATCATTTTGGATTCCAGGTCGTTGAGTCGCCCCCTGGTGGTAACTCTGGAGAACAGGTCCCCGCCGCTGCCGTACTCCATCACCAAATGCAGCTTTCTGCTCGTCTCGATCACCTCGTACAGGCGCGCTATGTTGGGGTGGCACACTTTCTCCATGCAGCTAATCTCCGAGGACAAATAGGGCTGACTTTTCTTATCCAGGCGCATTTTGTCCATAATTTTGACAGCGACTCTCTCTGAAGGATAAGTCGAAATGAAAGAGTCAAATAATAAAACAAGAAATATCTGGATTTTTAAAAAAAGTAGATATTTTTTAGCATGGAAAATTAAAAATTGTAATATTAGTTTTGGTATATTTTCTTTTCAATATGAACAATACGCCTTCATGTATTGTCACAGAGCCTATTCCATCAGAAATGGAAAAGTACTAAAAAATAATGGGTATTCAATTTTAGCTGTTGTCCCAAAAAGATCAAATACAGGCGCGCGTCCATAAATTGGAAGATGGTGAAAAAGTCCTTTTGTTTCAGTAGTTCAATTCAAAGTGATATACACATTATATAAGATATACTTCATATGGTTATGGTTTACTGTTAATGAAAACCGCAAATTTAGTATCTGTAAAAAGGAGATTACATAATAATTACTATTAAAATAACTAAATAAATGTTAATATGTATGTTTGACTTTTTAAACTGAACTACTAAAATTCTTTTATTTTTACACAATTTTCTAATTTCTTGATGTGCACCTGTATATTTCTGTGCCTGTACAATATTAACTACCATATCTAATCTATAGATAGAAATACATCCTGACCTTTTGTGAGTGCGTGGATGCCCAGTCGGACAGTAGAAAAGTTGCCCTGGCCGATCTCTCCTCGCAGCTCATAGAGACCAATGCGTCGGCCCAACATCAGTTCGTTTGCAATTTTCTCATTGTTGGCCATATCATAGATGACCCTCTCGAACGGGGACTGCCTCATCCTCTCCGCTTCAGTCAGCAGCGGGACGGCACTTAGACCCGCAGGGACCCTGGTGGTCTTGTCCACCTTTATGGAGTCCTCTTTGGGTTTCTTGGTCGCCTTCTTCTTTGGCCATAGTCGGGATTTGATGGCTGAAAAAAAATGATAATTTAATTAGGCTGTATATGTAGGAGCTGTATCTGTAAGACTGTGTTACAGGGGTCGATGTGGGATGTACAGGTCTGTGGGATAATGAGATTGACCTGTTAAATCCTTATGCTATATGTGGCCTCTTTAAGTCAACCTGACTTGACTATAGTTTAGTCACAAAACTGGGTAATATTATCTATTCATATAACCCTAACCCCCCTAAGCCCCCTAACCCTATCTATATATAACAAGGAACATAATCGGATTACCTCTTACCTTAAAAACACCATAACAACAGTTATACAGTATTCTTTAGGAAAACATTCATATTATTACTACTGTATATACTGTACATATTTATTATAGTGTATTTAATTTGCTCATATTCTCATTTAGTTTATTTAGCTCTACTTGTTGTTTAGTTTAGTTTGTTTTTTTTATTATCTTTAGCCAGACTGGTCACTTTGTGCTCTTGTGTGATACCACTGTGTGATACTGCTAATTGTACTTATGCTGTTGCAACAATGCAATTTCCCTACTGAGGGACTAATAAAGGTTTTCTTATTCTTATGTTTATACTAGGAAGATGATAATATTTGTATAATGCTGAGTTACTGAAATAAGGCTGGGTACTGCAAATGATATTATGTAGTATATCTGATATTAGTTTAATGCACTAAAAGATATGCTTCTGCAACCCTTTTTCAAACATTTCTTGGAAATCTATTATCAAATTGTAATAAATTACTCTGTCGTGTTCCGGTCTTTGCTGGACAAAGGCGAGAAATGTCAGCCTTTCCTGTTCTTTTTGTTTTTAAAACAAAAGTGCATAGATATATTTCTTAAGGCTCAGCTCACTGGCTTTTAGAAAGTGCTAAAACTAGGCTCTTTTTTTGCATGGACATGCTGTACAGTTCATTAGGAGGACAACGGCAAAACTTTGACCGACTACAGGTCAAAGGAAAATATTTTTGTGGTGCCTATAAATAACTCCAATAAACATAATATAATATGTTGAAATTATACTACAGTATATCCTTCTCTGTGACACTGAATGACCCACCATTGTAGGTTAAAAATAATCTTGGCTTCAGCTAATTTCTCAAAGTGATAAGGATTAGCTTCTTTGAGAGACAGCATTAGTGGGTCACTACTGAATGTACAATGCTATTTTTGCTTCACCGGACAGTCTAACAAACATAATAGTGTGTTAGTTCTCAACATACTCCAAACTTTAAAAAAGTACCCACTCCATATGTTTCGTTAACTCACATAACGTTATGGTTGTTCAAGTCGCATTTGACACTCTGTGTTAAGTCAGCGCCACTGCTCTATTTGAATTAAAGATTACATGTGATTGCATTATGGGACACTTTAGAGTGTAGAAGCAGGGATCCTCTAGCCCCAAAAGCCTGATACAAAAATAGGCTATGTGAAGGTTATGTTATACTAAGGCATTAATTAGCTAATGAATTTAATAATTTATAAATGTTTAAATAATTTCAATTGTAGATTAATCTTGGTCCTTTTGAGAAAATTACAGAATTTAAAGTTTTAAAACGTGTAAAATAGAGCCATTTACCTGGCAGATGCGGATCCTTCATGTCTGTTCCTCGGTCTCCAGCCTGGCCTGGCAGTGACTGAACATGTCAGTCTCAGAGGCTTTTGATCCTATTAACAAAGGCTTAGAAGTGGATGTCTCTTTAGACAGATCAACAGTATGATATGATGGAAATGCTGAACACACACTTTTAAAAATAAGTCTTTGGAACATCTATTTTATGTTTAATAATTTAAACTGTTTACAAATAGCACACTTCATCCTAATAGAAAAATATACATTTTATAATTTCACACAAGTTCATAGAAAATTAATATTTTTCCCAAAATAAAAGTATAAATACAGCACTAAGTAACTTTAATTAGGCACGATAACATTAAGAGCACAGTAGAAAAAAAAGGATCCAATGAATGTCCAATATATTTACAAAGAACAAACAGAGAGAAAACGGATTAAACCACATCCCCATCTCCTAAACTTACTTTTCCTAGATCCTGGGATTGAAGTCTTCATAATTCTTCCTCTAACATAATCAGTGGAAATGATCGAGGCAAATTACATTGATTGGCGTTTGTGGCCTGTCCAATCAAATTTCAACAATTACCTGGCGGGAGAGAAAAGGGCGGGGCTCTACAGCGGTTGTCCAATCAGCGCGTCTACATTACTAAAAACCCGGAAGCACATGCTGGCGCCGCGCGCAGTGCAGTTTCTATTGCTAATTCGGTTTTGTTTTGTGCTAGCTGACATGTAGCTAAATACATCTTTTACTTTCGTGTGCTTTATAAAATACTAACTTGCTAAACAGCGGAATCGAACAATGGCAGCAGCGTTGGCGTCTCCTCTGGCCTCCGTGGAGCAAGAAGCTGAGCGGTGCGGGGCTGAGGAGGAGACCCGCGGGCCCGAGGCAGAGGAAGAGGGCAGCCCGCAGCAGACAGGGCCCGTCACTGCCTCCAGTCATAGCCGCTTGTCCAAACTTCCTTTGGCCCGCATCAAAGCGCTCATGAAGACCGACCCGGACGTGTCTCTGGCCAGTCAGGAGTCAGTGTTTATCATCGCCAAAGCCACGGTAATAACACCCATGTAGTCTAGCCCTGGTCTTTTCTGATAACGCTCAGTCCAGGACAAAAGGCCAAGGGCAAAGATTTTCTTTAAATTGTTTTCTAAAGGTTGTAGAGGCATACTGTATGTGAAGACTAGTTTAGTAAACTCAGATGTATTAATGACATTATCCCTGAGTTACACTTCTCCACCAGCTGGGGTCTCCACATCACAATGAACTCACTGAAAGCTGCACTTTACATTTACTCAATAGAGAGTATTCAGTATGTTTCTGTAGTACAGGGAGTGGTAATCAGTTTATACTTACAATATCTTTGTCTGTTGTCAATGAAATTACATTTTTTATGAATGGAGAACTAATCAGTTAAATAATGTTTTGTAATGGAATGCTTTTTGACAACTCTCTAATGTGCCTTATTTTCTTCAGGAGCTGTTTGTTGAGATGATTGCCAAAGATGCCTTGGTGTATGCCCAACAAGGAAAGCGCAAAACATTACAACGAAAAGACCTGGGTAAGTATTACATGACATGTATAATTTGTGGCTCTTGGCTGTGTGTAAATGAGATAGGATCTTTTTCCTGATTAATCTTTTTTCTTCTTTTCTTTTTAGACAATGCAATAGAGGCTATAGATGAGTTTGCATTTCTTGAAGGTAAGTTTTTGCTTTTCTCCCTAATGATTTAACAGACTCTCAAACAAATCCACAATGCATCAAACTCTCTCTTATGTTTGAAATCAGTTAAATTATTGTCATGTTTTGCAGGCACTCTAGACTAAACACACCATCAAAAGACAAAAACAGCAAACCTCTGCAGCCCTCGTGAGAGCTCTCGTCTTTTTTCAAAAGATACAAAACTGGTGGTATTTTCATAAGTGTTTTTCTCATTCTTATTGTAACAGTTTTTTTATAATGTGACAAGAACAATTGTCACATGTAATGTCTTTGACAATAATGGTAATGTGTACATGTTTGTAAATATTGGTAAATATTGCTATACAAATTGAATAAACTCAAATGTTTTTATCTCTTTGTTTGATTAGTTTTGATCATAAAACAGTGTTGAGAGTCAAAAAGAGGTTGTTTTTCTCAAGTTCTCTCTGTTCAAATAAATTTGTTTTACATATAACTTATGTCAACATCGCTGTCCAAGGTCCTGATCATGGACCTCCAGGGGGCAGGAGCTGTCCAGGGTACTCAGTCACAAACATAAAGAACCCTAATTAACACTAAACCGTATGTGACAATATTAAATTACTGTATGTTTACTACACTGCTATGTTACTGTCTCCCATGATAATCCTTTACGCTTTCATGCAGATGTTGCTGCGCTCATCTGAACGTGCCACTTGAGGTGTTACAGCAAATATTAAAAACACAAGGGACAAATATCTTGTTGGATGGTGAAAATGAAGCTAAGATGGCACTGCAGTATAATTTTGTGTTATATAGCACTTTAATTTTTTACCTATTGGTTAAAACATTTAACAATGAAATTTTGCCTCTTCTAGTTCATATAACCTCTGCTGTATTTTGCAGACACATGCTTTAGTCTAACAGGTGTACACAAGATGACCGTTTTATATGTTTACATTAAATTTATATGGGAGCTCTGCAGGTCAGTACATTTGAAATATGTGTAATGTTCTGCCTGGCACAGTGAGCGTTCACTTGATCAGTATAAGTATTTGGTTTCACACTCCAGGCACATTCAGGACCCTTGAATTTTTGCAGTGAGGATTTAAAAAATAAATGGTTGAGTGTGTTTGAGCTGATGTTTCAGCGAGTAATGAAACAGAGCGGTGAGAAGCACAGATGTTTGGGTCCAGGACAGCGCCAGTGAACTCCCCGCAGAGGAATGCTCGATTGGTACGAGGGAACAAGCGGTACTCAAACGTAATAAAATTACATGCCAAACTAGTGGACATTGTTTTATTTCCACAGTCAATGAAAAAAATGTCATTAAGGAAATCCCATGCATAGAGATAGAGAAAAGAGTTTTTGGTAGACCTGTTTTTTAAAATATGAGCAGTAAATGTGTGGAGGAGGTGGCTATATTCTTATTTTAATTCCCAGTTGACTGCTAGGGCAATTTATAACTATTCTGTCTGGAAAATTTGCAAACAACATAATATGGCATATACAGAAATGGTAATGTTACACCATTTAGACAGTGTTACACTATGTCAATAAAAATCAACAGGTTTGAATGCTACTGTGTTAAGCAGCATTGATCTGCTCTTGTCTTATTACATTTTGCTCTTATAGTTTGTTTTGCTTGATTTGACTGGGCACTATATACTATATGTCTCTATGCCCCCCCCCCCCCCCCCCCCCCCCCAAAAAAAAAAAAAAAAAAAGGATATGTTAACAGTGCACCATGGCACAAGTTATTTAATCAGCTCAGAGATTTTCAGAAAATGCATCTGGATGAAGTGGACGGTAGTCATGGGGAAGGTATGTTTTCGCAGCTGAGATTCCAACCTGATTCTTGGGTCAAATTCTTTAACAGTTAACTCCGCCCCCAACACACACAGACACACATGTTGTGTTTTCATGTGTCTTCAGGACATTACAGTTTCTATAGAGAAATTTAAGGCCATTTGAAATGCACTTTTGTTGTATTGTGTAATATAGTAAGTCTATTCTGACATTGTAAAACTTTAGCATTGCTTTTTGGTTAGACTTCATATATGTGTGGCTATTAGATGTGCCACTGAAGTAAAGCAATGTGTGAGTCAAAAGTGTTGAGTCACTGCTCTTTAATTTCCCTGCCAATAGAAAGCCCCTTCAAACAATAATTTATAATGTGTAATTTACTGTCATCATTTGTAACTTGAGTTGACATGGCTTTATGCAACCACAAAATGGTTCATTGGAGGGCCATTTTTACAATGAGGAATGCAGTCAATGATGAGCTGTGAAGCAATGTAAAAAAGGAAATTGTGGTTCAATGGTCATATGTTTAAATTCTTAAAGAGAAGAATGTGAAATCTTGGAGTGGCCAGAGGTAGTTTATTATATCTGTTAGTGCTCTCTCCAAGTCAGAGACTAAAATAATTATGATGTAATATGACAAAATTTGACATAAATTACTGAAATATCAATTCAGTCAGAGCTCAAAACACAGATACTTAAAGTAACTAAATTTGATATGTTAGTATAAATGACTTGGCCCTCTACAGACCCTTGTGGAACACCAAGCTGAATTTGGCCTAAATTCTAAATGGTATTCTGTGTCCAGAAATAAACAATTAATGAGCATCTGTATGCATATGCTTCATACTTATAATTGTTTTATACAGTGAACATCAGTTTAAAGGTCAGACTGACTTTGGGAATGTATACATGAGAGAAAGTGTTGCTTCTGGATTTAATTTTCTAGCTTGGAAAAAATGTGTTGCAAAGAATGAAAAGCAGGAATGTGAAACGCATTGGTATTTAAAGTGAAAATTGCAACAAGAAAAAAATATGTGAGAAGTGAGATGTGTGAGAAGAATCAAACAAGATAATGAGGGAGGGAGTGAAGTTGAGAACGAGCGAAAATGGATCAACAAAGGGAGGGGAGGGTGCGACGGTGAAACGGTGAGAGCAGAGAGATGGGCAGGGAGGTATAAAGAGAGGCGGCCATAGAGGGAGAGGTGACACACTGCTCTGTCCTCTGTGCCAGACTCATCATGCTCGCACTGCAGATGTTGACTCTTCTCGCCCTGACTGTCATCCTCCTGGCATCTGTAGAAGGTAAGGCTCTCTGCACTCCTCTCTATGTGCTTGTACTCTGCAGGTGAGCAGTGTAGCGATGCAAAGACAGAGAAGGCTAGCAGCAGGGAGACAGGCATGGATGTAAACACAAGGAAGGTGCCTCATGTTTGCTGTGCGTTTCATAATATAACACTTTTGAAATAATATGCATATAAAACAGACACTACAACGCAGCTCTGTCCTATTTTACTGCATGCATTGTTCTGTCTGCTTGCACCACAGTTTAAAGTGTTTACACATACGCTGTGTGATAACATGCCAACATGGCACACCCACCACACTCCTCACTCTTCCTCTTTCTCTCACTTTCCCTGGCATGGCACTGTGCTCTGGAACAGAATGGGATGCCGGTGTAATTCCTTTAAAATTCCTCTGAGAGAGAGAGAGAGAGAGAGAGAGAGAGAGAGAGAGAGAGAGAGAGAGAGAGAGAGAGAGAGAGAGAGAGAGTGTGTCCACTTGAGGGGAATGTAATTTTGGAGAAGAGATCACATTCCTGTTCTCAAACTTAAAGGCCATCCATTTGAGTAGGGTCCATATTTATCTACCAGAATAGTTTAATAGTATTAATACTATTCTTCTTATTATTATTATTCTTATATTTGTCTTAATTTTCACAAATTATTTTTCTGTCAGTGTTTACACTTGAACCCACTAGTCTAAAATACGTGTCATTAAGCCCCTCTTTCTCCGACCACTCTCCTCTGACTGGTCAGGGGGTCCCTAAGAACGATCAACAATGACAAACCTTGTTATTTAGACATTACCTTTCTCTTAGGAACTTGTGTCTTTATTATTGTCCTAATGTGTTACTTAAAGACCTCACTATATAACACAAAGTCAAGAATGTCCATGTTGCAAGATTGAATTAACAAGTATGTGATTCACTAAATACACATCTAAAGCAGAGTAGGAAATCCTTAGGTCTGGTTGTTAAGTTCAAAAAGCAAAAAGTTATTATTCATGATTAATACACTGATAGCCATTCGCAGAGGGTCACAAGCCAGTGTGCTCTTTGTGCCAGCCCAAGCCTGGGTAAATAAGGTAAGGTAAGTAAGGTAAGGTATACTTGGATATAAATGGAGAGGGTTTTGTCAGGAAGGACAGTTGATGTAAAACCAATGTGCAAATCACTGCACACTAGGAGGCAGATGATTTGCTGTGGCGAACCCAGTAGGGAAAAGCTAAAAGGACAGAAGTTTTACACAGTGGAGCATAGCTAATACAAAATCAGTGATGTGTAGATAATAGAAATGCATGATTCAGGCTTTGAAGGTTCTAGTCTTTGTATTGTGTGTTTGTGCAGGTAAAGGCGTGCAGATGCAGAGGGATGTCCAGTGCTGCATGCTGTACTCCCAGGGCAAGGTGCGTACCAAAGATGTGCTGCGGTTTGAAATGCAGACGGAGGGGCCAGACTGCAGCATACAAGCCATCATGCAAGTATTTCAACTATCCACTCCCGGAGCTAAATAGCTACAGCAATCTGCAGGCATGGAAAATATGCCTCTCTCATTACAGGAGGAGGGCAGAGCCACGGCCAAGAGGCATTGTCATCTTTCCAGGTCATGTTGTTACGGCGGGGCTCAAAACTGTAATTTGCCAGGGAAGTAAGAGGGGAAATATGTGGGAATAACAAGCCATCTGAAAATACCTTATGAGCCAGCTGAGCCCCGCCACAGTCCTGTCAGGCCGAACAGCAGGGTTTAGTTAAGCAAACCATTGTGCACTTACATACCTATTGTTTTCAGCAGGTCAGGGAAATCTGATGTAGCTGGGGAATGCAGTTTGGGCTTTTTCATGTGGCCAAGTTAACAACAACATAAAATGGTTGTGGATACAAGAATTCTTTTCATTTTAACAAATGTGTGACTTGTTTGTTCCAGAGTTTGTCTGGGATTCTTTACTCACTATTGATATAAATCTATACTGAATCACTGTCCTCAAAATTACATTTCTCTTATGCTGTTTCATTCTCATCATTCCTTGTTTTGTCTATAGTCTCTACACAAAAAAGGCAGTCAAATGTGCTGATCCTAGAGATCGGAAAGTAAAGAGGTTGCTCAGAAAACTGATACTGAGACAGAGAACCAAGGCCCACCGAACCATGTGGCTCCTCCCTCATGACAACCTGCCCGTCATGTCAGAGGTACAACTATATACATGCATCACACTTCATGTACAGTACTGTGCAAAGGTTTAGGTGTGGAAAAATGCTGTTATCAAAGACTGCTTTAATAAACACAGAATTTAAATTAGTTTGAAATTTTAAGAAAAGGTCAGTAATGGGTCAAGGAAAAAAACTATTCATTTGGTGTGGATCCAGATCACTGTTTAGATCCATAAGTGGTGTTATTCTGTACCATTTTGATATTTGGACCAAAGATACAAACATCTAATTTAAAGAACAAATGATCAAATATTGAGGTTTTAATACATTCTTGACCATTGTGAGATTATAAGCATTTATAAGGGTTTTGTGTCTCAATGGAAAGAGTATTTACCCCTGAACTAGAAAATCTTCGAGTTTAAGTCCAGGTTTGGGCACCATATCTTTATCATTGAGAGATCAAGATAGGACCAGTGCCTTGGCAGAGATCTATGCCCTTGTTATTTTTTTGTAACTTGGGGTATTTCTGTACATAACACCTTTCTTTGTTCATAGTCTATCTTAAAAAAAAAAGATCAAGACTTTTGCACAGAACTGCGAGCCTCAAAAACTACATCAAAGATTTCTAAATGCACTGTCTTGCTGTTACAGGACAAGAAACATAATTGGGCAGGTCTTAACGTGGAGTGAAGGAACAAAGAAATCATGTGGACCTATAGTCACAAGTAAAGATCAGTCCAAACACACTTTGTGGTCTTTGACACTTTTAAGGTACTTTACACTCTTGTTATATGCTTTGCTCAATTCTTTTCTTTATAGGCCAAGTAAACTGTCAGCGGCTCGTCACTTTTCCCCGGCGGGGTTTGGCTGACCCTCCAGTTGTCTTGTGTCGACCTACACTCTCCATCTCCCTGGGACCAGACCTGGGCAGCAATAGCATATTTAAATCGCTTTACATATTTATACATGAACTGCGCTCATTTTCCAAACCTGTGGCTGGAACTGACTCAACTTGAGAGTAATGTAAGATAAGCTGATTTGACATATGGCTTATACTGTTATTTGCCAGAGTCTGCCTGGAAGCACCTCCCTCTCTGAAACCAGTGACTGTTATATTTAATCAGTAATACTCTATGATTGTGATTGACAGTATATACCGTCAGTAATGTGTATAAGGACACCGTACACAGTGTTTGGAGATCTTCTGTCTCTGTAATGATTTGCACCTATTTTTGTACGATCTTCCTTTAGTTCAGGCTGATATATGACTGTTCAGTGGGTGAAAGTGTGGACAGTAGTCTTCACCTGCTTCTCTGTGTCTAAGTATATGGACTGTTAGTAAAATACAAATCTGCAATGCTTTGTAATCACACACAGCCCTCACCTCAGGCACCTCTTGCAGATTTCAACATCCCAGTAGTCAGAGAATAAACTATGCCAAAGTATCCATAATCAGATTCGCCACATGACCTGGCTTTTCAAACCAAGAGGGCTCAAATGTGTGTCCAACACACAATTGTTGTATTGGGAAAGACTGCACTGTATGTTAAACTGTATCTTCTGAATTCTTTTATAAATAAATCTAAACCAGGGCTGCCTAATGTCTTTCTGTTCACCAAGTAATTATGGTTTATGCACATTATTATATCACTTTCCTCACAAAATATTTACATTTTTAGGGTCAGTTTGTGAAATGATTTAAATTAGGATGGATATTGAGTATAACTGTTATATTTCACTTTATACCATTGCAGCTATTTTGTAATATTCTTACAGGTTGAGTTAAACCTTTTGAAAACAGTGTTCTCCACCAGGGGTAGCCACAAACACAAGTATGACATTTAAATTCCTGAGCCATTTATTTGTCCAATTTAAAATCTTCCATCAAAAAAGAGAAAAAAACAAAACACTAAAATAACATTGTCAATAATAAGACTTACATCAATTAACCAAGTAAGAAGTGAAGTGGTAAATGAAATAATAAATACCTTTTAGTTACTAAACCTTTCTCTAACAGTCAACACCAAAAAGCTTACAATAATTGCACATTTAGCTCCTCCATTTACAAACTTTCTTCACCTTTTACAGAACAACAAAATCAGTAAAACTCACAGCAGCAAGGGGCTATTCCAGCAGTTGTTGATTTCATGAAAATCTAATAATAATTTTAAAAAAATCATTGCCTCTATAAATACTTTGCAACAGTACAATCATGCTCTGATACAAAAAGCTATAGCACCAAAGCATAGACATTAATAATAAAGCACTGAGTGGAAATATTTAACAAAGTCATTTAAAATATAACGAAGAAACCAGCAGTAAAGGGATTTCTTTAACAGTCAATACATTCAAATAGTACAGTCACTTTGTGCAAGCAAACATAATTAATAAAACAATATTTCAATTGTAAATACTGGAGCCAAAGTTAAGATATATTTACAGGTCACTGATATGTTCAACTGCGCACTCGATGTCGTGCTCTACGAATCTACAGTACTATAGAGGTAGTCAACAGTGGCTGAACTAAATCAGGTTCTAAATGTTGTTGAGGCAAACCTTCACAAACAATGCTGTTTTCTATTATTACAAAACTGGAAAATCAGCTGGTTTGTTTTCAATAGATGTATTTGCACATACACTAAAAACAAATGTTATTATGGTGGTCAACAGGATCACAAATTAAACTTGTCCTGAAGCACAGCTTACTATAAACCATTCTTTAAAAACAAATGCCCTTAATTGTGTCACAAAAAGTTTAAGTTTCTACAAAAGCATATATTTAGGCAGCCGCAGGCTTATAATATTGATATTAATCTGTATGTGTTAATATTTTTGGATAGTAGACAGTAAAACATCGCATTTATGATAAAAATTTATGTTGTTAGATTAATGACCTCTAAAAAAGCTAATTGGTCTATCTGAGAACAAAGTGTGGTAAAGTGTTGAAAAGCCTATAAAAATACTAAACATTCATATATACATTAATATGTAATATTGTTGTTTGACTGTAGTGGTCCATTATTTATGACTTTGGACAACTATACTGACATTACTAGATCCTAATGTTTATGAAGCAGCTTTGATGAGTAATTCTTTACATGGCAGTGATGTAGTTTGTGTTTATCTTGTGTTTAGTGCCAGTCCTTACATGGTGGTCTCACTGTTGTGGTGGTTCACAGAGTCGTTCTCCTGGCAGATGAGCTGGTATGGCTTCTCATTCACTTCGATTACAGAGTTGCGTACATCAGCATCTTGATTTTGCAGCTCTTCCCGGGAAAGATGCTCCACAATCCCAGCCCCAAGAGAGTCGCCCAGCACATTGGTGGTGGTACGCAGGCGGTCCCTGTAGGTGACATCAGACAAGAGTGAGACCCCAAAAGTACAGGGTAATAACGAGGATTAGATTTTAAAGTAACACCAGAGTCCTAACAGGAGCTTTCTGTGAATGTAGCCATGCATTATGCATTAGTAACCTTTGTATAGGTGGGACCTGTGTGCTCTCTGAAGCTTTATAATGACATTTAGGCTCTAGCCAATCCCCATCAAGCTGACATTTAGTGGGAACTCACAAGAACCAATCCACAGCGATGATCAGTGTTATGTCCTCCGTGGGCAGTCCCACCGATGTCAATACGATCACCATGGTAACCAGGCCAGCCTGAGGAATGCCTGCTGCTCCGATGCTGGCAGCAGTTGCTGTGATACTGAGTGGGCGGAGGCATAGATGAAGTGGAGACATTTAATAAAGAGAAAAAGGCACAAACCGCAACAAAGATACATTGACAGGCATATATCATAACATTTATTATCAGGAGGTTATGTTTTCTATGGTTTGTTTGTTGATGAACAATATAGTATAAAAACCTATGGCCAAATTTTTATGGAATTTTCAGCAAAAGGTCAGTAATGGGTAACTGTTCCACTAGATCCAACTAGTGTTTCTAGTTGTTTATTGTAAATATTCTAATCATATTAAAACAGAATACATTATTATGTAATATGTCCAAACAGGAAAACAGACTTAGTACTTCGTATTTTGGTCACTAATCCTATGCTCACATTACCTGATAGTGAGAATCTGTCCAAAGTTTAGGTCCATGTCATTGACTTGAGCTATAAAAATAGCTGCCACAGCTTCATACAGGGCAGTGCCATCCATGTTGATGGTGGCACCCACTGGAAGTACAAATCGTGTCACTCGTTTGTCTACATGGTTATTCTCCTCCAGACACCGGAAAGTGATGGGTAGTGTGGCAGAACTACAGCATAGATAGAAAGGTGTTACTTGTATATTGAAACACTATGTAGTCTATACATCACACCTTGCACTTAGGATTCACCTGGAGGATGTCCCAAGGGCAGTGATGAGTGCCTGCAGCAGACCTCCGATAAAGCTGTAGGGGTTCCTCCTGGTCACCAGAAAGTAGAGCAGTGGCAGGACAAACAGGCCGTGGATGAGGAGACCTATGATGACAGATACAGTGTACATGCCCAGCTGACCGCCCACCTCAGCAAGATTCTTCATCTCCACGATCTTCCCAGCAATCAGAAACATGATGCCAACTGGGGCATACCTGCAATGTGACACAATTCAATTCATAATGTAAGAAAATGGATGACTTTTAGTGTTCAAATTACAAAACATGCATTACAGTTGTTAATGTGTGTTATATGTGTTTTTCAAAGTAAGCAGCCTTTATAAAGATGTACATGGTTATCTTAAATTGTGCTTGGTTTGACAGTAGACAGTTAGACAGCAGTTAAAATGGATCACAAGTGGTGGGATACATTTTATGTGACGTATACTGACCAGATGATAATAGCCACCAGCCTCATAATTGCTTCATTCAGACAGTCAAAGAAGTCTCGTAGGGCCTGACCCTGCTGCTTCATGTTACCAATGACCAGACCGAAGCACATGGAGAAGACCACCAGCCCCAGAGCATTCACTCCCCCAGAGGAGCCAGACACAGGCACGCTCTCCTCTACTGTCTCCTTTTGGCAAAGCATACATTTACACAATAATTCAGTGATGCTTATATGAGGTTGTGTAGTGATCTCAGTGCAGTGTGTGTAGTAGTCACCTGGATGGTGTGAAGTATTTGCGTGAGATTGACACCGGGACTGGACTCTGTGATGTTGAAGGAGTCAGTGAGGTTCAGAGCCACTGTCACATTACGGGTGTGAACAGTCTTCTTGTACACTGTTTTATACTGGACAGAAAAGGCAAAAAAAAATAATAAAAAGACAGTAAAATTTTTAGAATGAAGCAGTATATTTGTTGAGTTAATTTGTGTAAAAGATAGGCCCACCTGTTTAAAACAAGCTTCTACCAGGTTGGGAGGAAACATGTTCCTAATAGAAAGATTGAAAGTATAAATATATAGGCAAGGTTGAACTGTTTAGCATATTTAAAATACTTTTGCATGAGTAATTATTATGCTTAATCTATTACATTTTAAAGCACATTTCTTTGTCTTGCTCTGTGATAAAATATAGATGCTTTTGTCATTGGTATTAGATGATGATTACTTTTACTAAATTAATATTATAAATACTATTACTTGAGTATAATTTTTTCGACAAAAAAATGAGGTGGATGTACCTGATGAGATCCAGGAAAGCGTCTGCGGCCTGCACTGGTTCAATATTTCCAGTCTTGTCCATGGGACTGTCCCGGCTGCCTTTCCCCGGACGGATGATGATCACAATGACAATCCCAATGAACACAGCGATCACAGTGGTCACCATGTAATAGACCACAGCACGCATTCCCATTTTACCAGACGCTTTGCTATCAAGGGAGGAAATACCTGCAACATAATGGTTCATTTTAATCTTTCTTCAAGGTCCTAGTAGGCTACATATTATATTGCTAAACAGTTGTAGATTAGAGCTTGTTCAGTTCTGGTTTGGACATGGTTTAGCCCTGGTTTTGACCTAGTTTATGCCTATATTTACAGTTCAGTACAGTTGGTGGAAGTGGAAGTTAGTTACAAGAGTTAATTTCATTCATCCTTTTTCACCTTTTCCCATTTATTTACAGGAGGCTGGAGCATGTCCCTGGAAATATAGGCCTTAGCTGGGGTACACCCTGAACACGGTTGACACTGTTCAGAGTTGACACAAATTTGTCAATAGACCTATATATGCATGCCTTTCTTTTAAGTAACAAGCACTGTGTCTGAAACCAGCTGGGGTCATTAAGTGTGTTTGTTCCCCTGTGCTCTTTAAACCAACCTGTGACCAGACTGGACACAATGAGAGGCAGGACCAGCATCTGGAGCATTCTCATTAGCAGCTCCCCGGGAAAAGCAAAATACTTGATCTCCCTCAGTGACAGGTTACGAGGGCGTAGTGCAAAACCCAGGATCACACCTAAGGCACATTTGAGCACACAAACATGAGAGGAGAAAAGTAAAAGGAAGGGACAATTTCACCTGTGATACTGACCCAAAGCCACAGCAGCAACAGTAAAAAGCACAAAGAGGTTTCGCTTGAAGAAGAGTTTGAATCTGTCCCTGCTGAAGGAGCTGATCCGGTTCCTCATGCTGCTCGTCCTGCGCTCCATGGCCCTGCGTAGGCGCCTCCTCAGGTCTCCTCTCTCCGGCAGTGGGGGCTTATCCGTGTCCTCGTTCAGGAAAAGGCTGGCGCTGTTGGGGGGCTTCTCGTGCATAATCAGCTCCAGCACCTGGTCCAGGAGGCAGGTCTCGTGGGAAACTGAGCACAGCATAATTAAACACGTGTTAATTCACTTCAACAGTTTTTAGGCAAGATTCCATTTGGTTGAAAGGCACATTGAAAGTGACCAAAAAATAAATAATATAACAGCTAAATTAATAGTGTAGTAAAATAGAGTAGTAAAAAGCAATGTTGCAGAGCTGAATGCAATGACTCTTGCCATGTAAAATAAAAATTTAATATTGGCAATAACTTTGGTATTTATTTACAGATAAAAATATGTTGTATTTTGCTATTAACCAGTGAGATGGATTACTCAATGAGATCCAAAACCCTTGTACTACAGATATTGGTTTACCATTAAACTTGATTAAAACTTAAATTGATACACTTTCATGTTATTACTTATAACAAACAAAGTGTTGCAACATCCTTCTTTTGTACAGTCTTCTGCTCATGTGAAAATCTCGTTCATCTTGAATTTAGGCACGTTGAATCACACTATTAAAAAAATAAATAACAAAAATACTAATCTTAAATGCAACTGCCAGTGCTTTCAGAGATAACGAGTTTGGATTTACTCCTTGCAATAAATTTGAAAAAACAAAATGATAAATAAGAAATAAAGACAACTTGATACTTGTGTTATTTATTTATGCATCTAAAATACTATGTAGCCCAATAAAAAACCTAGCAAGCTACAATGAACATCATCCAAAAGAGCTTTTAGTGCAAGATATAAGTACATTTCAACAATACAGAAAAACTCTTCTAATAATAATAAAAAGTATTTTAAAAGAATGGCTCACAAGTAGAAGTTAGTTACAAGATAGCTCAGTTGGTAGAGCATGCAGTTCATATACATGGTAACTACAGCTTGCCTCAGTGTCATGGGTTTGACTCTGGACTTGCTGATTGCTGATTATCTCTCCCTCATGATTTCATGTCACTACTCCACTTACTCCACTGTCCTTTCAAAAAAATCTAAAAGACCAAAATATAGTGTATATTTAGATTGTATATATAAGAGCGGCTCACAACTGTGAGACTCAGTTCCCATTATTTGTTTTAATAGCTAGTCAAAAAATTTGGTTTGGATTTGGTTTGGTCATTACCGCCCCAACTCAAAGGGCTACCGTTGGTATCTTAAGCATCTCAACAGCACAAAAGTACTATACAATTTAAACAGATTTGTAATAAATTTACCTTCAACTAAAAATGTTTTGTAATCTTACTGCATGGTTCTTGAGGAAAACAAAAAGTGTCTTCCACGTGGCAGTTGTTCCTATACCTCCTATCAAATGGGCTACAGTGGTGTTTACTAAAACAGCCAATGCTAACAGACTTAGTAATAGTTGCAATGTACAGTACAACTAGATGCTTTCTCTGAGTCCTTTACATAATGTATACTTACTGTGGACACCTTTATACTTCCATTAATACCCCAGGGAATATTGTGTGTGCTTTTAATATGATCTATCCTTGGTGTCTATTGATGTTCTATTGTTTTGTGGCACACATTTATCTACACATGCTGGAGCCTATAAAAGCCCTTGTTTACCAGAATGAAATCTAAAGCTGTTTTTAAGCTAGCTGCCAAATGCAGAATAACCAGCTTTCACAAAGATTGATGGACATGTTTTACTGTGTCTATGAGCACGGCATCTTGATTATTATCTGTTAATAGAAAAAGAGGCAATCTAGTGTGACAGCAACAAATAATGAGACTTAAAATGTAACTGCTGAACTGTGTGACTTAATTATTTGTGAGTTCCCACCATCTAGACATGAGCTCGCTATAAAGTTAAGCCTCTGTTACAGCTGCTCCCTGTCCCTAAAGTGCATAGGATCAGGGCATAGTCAGTGGCTGCTTATAAATTAGCTGTGAAAAAAATAAAATAAAATAAAGGTGAGTCAAGCAAGAAAATGATATACCAAGGGCCTGAGTGGCACCAAGACAAAGGATGCTAGATTTCAGTTCAAAGCCACCAGTACTGGCTGAAACTGCTCTGCTCCAGTCCTGCTCTAACCACCAATAAATGAGGTGGAAAACAACCCTGCATTCTTCTGGCATCAAGGAGACATGCAAATTAGCAAAAATGTGAAAGCCTATGCAGGTATTATGAATCTAATTAATATATCTTTGCAGAGAATGTTGACACAACAGAAAATATACTGCGGGCAAAACAGCTGTGATAAGTCCATTTCACACCTCGGTTCAAAATCACTTTGGACTTCCGTGTTAAAACAAACATGGACACAATCTCAACCTCATTTGAGCTGTTGAACTACAGAGTTATATTTTACTAAAATGAACAACACTGCTGATCAGAGAAGCAAAGCAATTAATAAATAATAATAATGTAGTAATTTATTAGCTCAATCACTCATCCACTTATTTGATTGATCAATGATTTACTAAGCACATCTTATTAGCCCAATTTAACTAATTGCCCCTATCACAATAAGGTTAAAAAGAAGTCATCTGGATGTGATTTGTAAACAATACAAACCATAACCTGGATGACTGAGAATATTTACAAACTACCTGTCAGGTTACTCACCACTCATGGTTGAGAGTTTGAGTAAGTCCAGATATCTTGCCGTTGCAAAGCTAGTGTGAAGTCAGGAAGGTGTGAGTGAGAGTCTGAGGCTAGAAGGTGCACTGACGGGATGTCCAAAGCTCTGCTCTCATAAAACAGGGACATGAAAAGGCCTCTCAAACTGTCTGACCTTCTCACACCTCCACACACACGTGCACTCAGACAACACACAAACTGCATGTGTTCAGGGGCATTGACTTACAAGTCCTGTGGCCAACAACATGGTTCACAGTATGTTTCATATCTACATCTCACACTTGCATATTACTGTCTTAGACTGTCTAAGTGTCTGTCTAACATAGTGATGTGGGCACAAGCCAGTGTACTCTTTTGTGCCAGTCCGAAGCATGAATAAATGGAGGTTGCATCAGGAACGTATGCCAAATATGCTGCATTTGCAAATCACTGCATACTGGGAGGCAGATGATTTGCTGTGGTCACACCAGAAGGGAAAAGCCAAAAGAAAGGAGAGGCGGACACTGTCTAGATTGCATTATACAGTGTTCAGCATTAGTTGTTCACACAAGATGACACCACAGTAGAAGAAATTAGAGCAAATCAATTTCTGCACAGCATAATTGATGGATAAGAGGATTACAATAAAACACATTATATCTTAATTTGTGTTTTGGTTATTACTAAATTAATAGCTAGTATGAATACATAAAGGTATAGTGTAAGTAAGTAATAAATTATGTATATCCAAAATGCTTGGTCCAAATACAAAAGGGAGACATTGCTTAAATCTAACCTTGCTTTGATACTGAGACAGGAACAAAATATAGCTACACAAGTAAGAAATTCTTAACTTCTTAACTTACAGTACACCAATTTATCAGTCTTTGGGAGATATCCAGGGGTTTTGACAGCTTACACAGACACTACTACTACTACTACTACTACTACTACTACTACTGCTACTACTACTACTCACTTAAATGTTTCTTTTAAAGAAAACAAGTCGCATACCCTGATTGTACTGAGATGTTTAGTCTGTCATCAGGAGACTCCCTCTGATCTTCTTTGATAAGGCGCTGCTGCAAGATAAGATAAAAAGAAACTTTCACAAAACTATCTGAGAGCCATAGAAAACCATAAAAGCATGTGCTAACTTAAATGTAACAAGTCTTTAAGAGCATCTGAGTATTAAATTACCGAGTTACCGAGTGTGCAGAGCTGCTGAAGATGCCGCTCACGTTGTCATGTGGTCAGGTCTCTCCAATGTTCAGCCGAAGAAATAAGCAGCCCACACACTGAAGCCCTCCTCGTCAATATCTTTTTTTTTTTTTTTTTTTTACTATAAAGCGTTAGTGTTTTCCACCAAGCGCGCGGCGTGTAGGAGCCTGGGAGGTTTGCGTGGGCGGAGGAGAGGTTAAGGATGCTTCTGGAGAGAAAACACATTAATAAATCCAAACCACCTGCTGCTGCTCCTGCACGCTGTACGGGATCCTGACATCACCGTGGTAGTGCTACAGTGGCGCGTAATGGGACACTTGTTCACGTAGAGTTTGGCTAAAACGTCAATTAAAGCTCCACATGTTGCATGGTGCAGTACAGGGGCAGAAGGATCCCAGGATAAACACACCAGTGCGGTAGTTATTGCTATGACAACATGCATGTGCTCACAGCTCGGGGTCTGAACTTCTCTGGAGAGGAGATCATCTTTGTAACCCCTTGGCTTTCCACGCTCACACCCACTCGCCGTGTTTATTACTAAAGTTACATCCACAATGATTTCTTCCAAATGCTCCATCCAACAGCACAAACTCATCCTATGTTTCACAGAAAACACAATGATAAGTAATGAGCTTGAAAAAAAAGACTATTATTATTAAAATGAAAGGAAAGAGAAGTTTAATTTAGGTTATATTAATTGTAGCCTGATAGAATGGTGTAGCCTTTAAATTCTTTTACTGTTGTGGTGGCTGAAGCATTGTGGTTGTGGTTTACCTTAAAGCCTTTACTGACTGGAGGCTATAAGGGAACAATGATCCAAGCAGTCTGTAGGTTCTCAGTCATCCAGGAAAAAACAGTAAAAAAGGTTGAACAACAAGGTCATCTGGACAAGTTTGTTTTTGGAAGACGTTTCTCCCTTACTCTGGAGAGCTTATCATTTCCGAGATTCATATACTTCTGTAGCATATATAAATTTATCTAGCCTAATACTGTACATAAAGCTCCACTCTAACAGCAGTTTTCCTTGGAAATGATAAGCTCTTCAGAATAAGGCTGAAACGTCTTCCAAAAACAAACCTTGTCCAGATGACCTTCTTGTTCAACCTTTTTTTAATGATGCAAGTAGTCCAATGTAGAGTATGTACAGTAGTATGTTCAGTAGTATGTACAGTAGTATGTAGCCTATATATCAGAAGTCCCATATGGTCGGCTAGCTCAAAATGTGAGATCTTCAGGGAAAAAGTAAAACCAAAAAAAATAATACACCATGGTTATCTAACATTTGAGTTCAAAAAAATGGCTTAATACTAATTATTATCATCATTATAAAAGACTATTCAAGCATAGTAAACAACATTTTCTCCATCATGGCCTGGTCACTCAGGTTGTATGAGAAGGCTTTGGGGGCACAAAAGGTCAGTGACCTTAACAATCTCTCTTCTCAAAAAACACAGATCATAAACTCTGCAAATACAATGTGGTAACCTCAGAATAGCTATACATTTACTACAAACATTAACCAACCATTTCCTCCCACTCTTCACACAGAGGATTGTGAGGCGGTGGACTTCCCTCTGGTTCCAATCTGGTGTCGAACCACAGCTTTAGCAGCAGATTGCATCACCATGGCAACACAATTATCCTGCAATGATGTGGGAGGCATAGATCATGTATGATCCATGTTTAGAGTAATTATTCACTGCCAAAGAAACAAGCGTTTTACTGTAAGCATTTGTTGACAGAGATTTATCTTTAGTGTTTTTAGTTAATCTTTTTATTTTACTATAATTGTTCCTGACTGTTAATGGATGAATATGCTTAATTCATCAATTAAAATGAATTAAAATGAATTTGAATACCTTTTTGTGATCTTCATTATACATCTTGAGAACCACAGCAAGTCGACGTGCATCTCAAAAATCACAGAAAAGTAAAATTATCTCAGTAGTTTGAGTCATCAAATAAAATGCTTATAGATTTAGTATACTCAGAGTGCATTTATTAATTTTAATTGTGTTGATTATGTTATATTGTGCAATATTCTAATTATGAAATACTGAATTTGGGATTTTCATTAAATGTAAGCCATATCATCACAACTAAACTAAATTGAAATGTTTTACTCTGTGTGCACCGAATCTAAATACATGTCTTTTACTTTGAATTAAACAACAGAAATGAATTCATTTCACAATACCCTTCTTTTGTTTAGATGCACCTGTATACTTAGGCCACTATAGTGCCTTTGTCAGTAACAAACTCTTTGTCTTGGACCATGGTCTAATATTATTCTGATGCTCAAGTAAGTGGAATGGGGCATGCTTCCTTCTGTCTCTGGGACCAAAATAACATGCCTTTGTATACGACTCACATGCGACTCATTAATTATTTCTCAAAGGGAAATAAGGGGAGCTCAGTGTTGGCCTAAATCAACCCTCTGCCATGTGCCAAGCCTGTGTCATTATAGGACAAAATATTACACAGCAAATTTTAGTTATGGTATACCCTCAAACTAAAGGGCAATGCATATAACTTATACACAACCTATATAATTTATACAGTTCTCACATTTAATCTTATTTATTACAGCTTTATTTTGACTGAATAGATTTAGTGGTTTTAGACCTCTGGATGTTGCATAGACCATGGACGGCTGCATTAAAAAGATGAAAGTGAAGAAGGCTCTGTGTCAAAATGCTTTTTCAAACACAGAAAGGTCAGGCAATAGATTGTTTGCTTTGAAATGTCATTACTTTATAACTGGGACATGAAGCTATTTGAAGGGTATATGCTCTAAAAATACACTGGTGAGTGAGAAGAGTGACCAATTTAACCTCAGCGTATATAAAGTATATATAATAATATGTATTGTAAAGTAGACTGAGTTATATTTCAGCGTATTAAAGAAACATGATGATGGATGATGATGATGGCTGAGAAGATCTTTCATTCTGATAGATTTTCATTTATTTAAGCATTATAAAAAACACATAAGATGACAAAAGTATTGCTGAGTTTTTTAAACACCAAAAAACGTATTTTTTATAATATACTGTCAATACTAGGTTTTACATTATCTAAAATGTTTAATTGTCAAAACATTCACAAAATTTCAGTCAAAACCATATACATAGAGCCATTAAAGTAGTTCTGGAACATTCGAAATCCTAAACTACTTTGCTTTTTGGTTCATAAAGGATATGGGCACGGGATAACCCTGGGGGAATGCCTTGAGCAATATAATTATGAGCTCTGTGTCCATCTAATCTAATCATGTCTGCTTCTCCAAACTGAGAATGTAATGAGAATTACATATTTTTTTTAGAGGTAATGGAAAGATCTCCTCTAGGCCTAGTCCCCTTTTACGAAATAGCAAATATGTACACATAGGTTAGACACAACCAAAAGAAATAAAAGTTAGAAAAATGTGGTAATGAGCAAAAGATGAATTACTGTTTATTTAGACTTGTACTCAATACTGTACATTAAAAAACAAAACAACAGAAAACAGTGATTAACATAACATTAACTTAAAGTAAACTGGATCTGGCTTTGGCTTCTAGGGCTCAGCTTTTGAAAGGAATGGCAGTAAAGACTCACACGTTCTCACAAATAAAGATATAGGTGATATTTAGGGTCAGTGTTAGTGTTTTCATTTCATAATGCTCCCCCTTAACGTGTAAGGAAAAAAGATTCAGATTGTTCCCAAGGAATATACCCTTAGATTAAAGGATACGGAAAGGAGGTAAATATGGTTTTGTACCTAACAGAAATGTGTGAAATACTGTGGTAAAAGGTTTGAAACTAATCACCTCTGCCACTGATTCATTATTTTAACACTATTATTCATTATTTTATCATTATTTATTTATTTATTCATTATTTCCATTTACCAGTATGCGTTACAAAAATATATGTGAAATTTTATATGGATTTATTTGAGCATCCCAACGTCCAGCGGACATGTCATCTACAGTAGGAGGTCCTCTAAGTTACAAAGGCCACAACCACAT
The DNA here is from genome assembly GCA_020698575.1 of Bostrychus sinensis. NCBI lineage: Eukaryota > Metazoa > Chordata > Actinopteri > Gobiiformes > Eleotridae > Bostrychus > Bostrychus sinensis. Next base: position 18,603,374 of record CM036246.1, read on the forward strand.
TCATTCCTGTCATTCAGTGTGTATAACCAGGGCTGCCATGTTTTGGTAAGCCCATTGCTCCTTTTACAGCTTCCTGCAGTGACTTCCTAGTTACCAGTAGCCGAACTACGTCTTCATTCTTTTTGGTTAGTCTCTTACGTGCTTGGTCATGTGTCACCATGGTCATGTCCCAGCCATTAACCTAAAAAGAAGTAAAAAAAAAAACATTTGCACAGAAAACAAAAACATACAGTATATAAGAGTACATTTAGTTTATTTGAATGTAGTTTAATTACTTAATATTTTTTTTTATTTCCTTTTGACTCATGTAAAAACTGAGCTGCTTCCTTCAAGTACTTATGTTACTTGTTACATAGTGCCCTCTTGTGGCTCAAAAATTTTAAAAACTAAAAATGCTCTTTATTCACCTGCATAATTTTGTCTCCCATCTTCAAGCCAGCAACATCTGCAGGCCCTTCTGGTGTTATCCTGGTCACATAGATTCCCTTAAAAAGAAATAGAGTCGATCTAATAACATACCATTTTTGCATGATAAGGTCTAACTAAGTAGTGCAAAAAAAATCAACAATAAACACAGAAAATCATCATTATGTCCTGTAAGGGATGCAGCTATGGTGACCTGGCTTAGGTTTGCTCAAAATGTTAAAGCTAATAGTTATGCATATAGCATTCATTCATTCATCTTCTTCCGCTTATTCCTGTTAGGGTTCGCGAGTACTGGAGCCTATCCCAGTAACAATGGGCCTTAGGCAGGGTACAGTCTGGACAGGGGCCAGCTAGCCACAGGGCTGACACAGAGATACACACAGACTGACAGCCATTCACTCTCACATTCATTCACAAGGGGCAATTTAGAGTCACCAATTCACCCTAATAGCCTTTGGACAGAGGGAGAGTTTGTGTGTTGGCCGGTTGAACCCTTGATCTCCTTGCAGTGAGGCGAGAACAGTAACCACTCTGCCACCTCAAGTCCAAACTGACTTGTTTTTAAACCTTTTGTTGTATTTCATTCAGCCGAGATGACTGAAATCTTTTGTGTACATCTTGCATAATATGCCTATAACAATAAGGCTTTATCTATTAAGTAAAATACTGCATGTTGTCTTCTTATTCCACAGACACCTTCGTATAAGCCTCCAGTCTTCATTTCTATGACATAAGCTGAGTCAGTATGCTTGTTTTACCTGAGGCTACAGTAAATTGTTCAGACCTGTCTTTCATACACCTCACTCCAGAAACACTGGTTTCACTGTGCTCATAAATGATGCTTGTTCTTAAATACATTACACTAAATAATGCTCTCATAAGCCCCTCAGGCAACATTTAAGTCACTGTGAAATAGGGCTGCAGCATTGTTTTAATAATTACTTATATTTACAAATATAGGAAACACGGTGGCAGAGTGGTTAGTGTTCTCGCCTCCTAGCAAGGAGGCTGTGGGTTCGACTCTTGGGCCGGCCAACACACGACTCTCTGGGTGGAGTCTGCATGTCCTTCCCGTGTTACCGTGGGTTCTCTCGTCAAAGGACCAAAAGAATTGGTGACTCTAAATTGACCCTGGTGGATGAATGTGAGAGTGAATGGTTGTCCCTGTGACAAGCTGGCCCCTGTTTAGGGTGTTCCCCGCTTAACCCTCCTACACCCCTAACTTTTTAGTCACACCTTTCGCCCTAAGCACAAAAAAATGCACCAATAAAGACTGCCATAGAAAAATGATCTAATGGTTGATAATTCCATTTTTTTTTTCATGGTTACAATGATTGACTTCAGTCCTCATCATACATAACAAAATTTCATATTGTTTATGAAATTTAACTCCTTAAATTCGAGTTTTTGTGATTAAAAGTTGATTTCAAATTATGGCAAAAATCACAAAAAATTGATTTTTTTTTGTTTCTGAATCAGATTTTTTTTGTGGTGGATTATCAGAGATTGGGAGTGTCAAAAATTGGCATCCTGATTGATTTTATTAGATTTAAAATTTTTGCGTAGTGGCGGATGAAACATTTTTAGTCACACCTTTCGTCCTAAGGCGCAAAAAAAAGCACTGCCATAGAAAAACTATATAATAGATAATTAAAAAAAAATATTTTTTTAATTTCATGATTAACTTAGCCCTCAGCATACATAGCAAAAATGTATTCTGTTTATGAAATTTAAATTCCAGTTTATGTGAGGCATACACACACCCAGCACAAACAAGGCCTCTGCTCAGTCTGGGCACTTTTTCTACTTTGCCCTGATGTGCACATCTCTGTAAGAATTACATTTTGGATTTGTGCTCAAGGAAACACAAACAAACTAATTTCTCAACAAACACTTTCACACCAATTTATGACAACCCTAAAACACACCCAAATCCTTTTAGTTCAAAAAATGTTTTTTATTTGCCTTGTAGGCTTGATAATTTATACAAACACTAATGTCATCTCCAAATTTTAACTCTGTCTACCGTATATGGGGAAATGGCGCCACCTAGTAAAAAACAATAAAAACTAAAATTCCAATCCCACACTATCATGAATCCATGAAATACTTCATAAAAATGTGAAATTATATTGCAGTGACAGTGTATTATAAAAATGTCGTTTTAATGGGAGTCAATGGCACAAAAAATGTCTTGGGGTAAAGGTGTGACAATTTTTTTTAGACACCTTTTTAAGAGGATTTTTTAAAAAAATCTTATGAAATCTGAACTTTCATCCAAAAATACAAACCTGAGGCAAAATCTATGCCATTTGAATCAACACAGCAAAGGTTATCCACAAAAAAACTGCTGCAAAACATCAAAAAATGTCTTAGGGGTATAGGAAGGTTAAGGCCCAAAGTTACTGGGTTAGGCTCCAGTCAACTGCAACCTCTAACGGGAAGAAGCAGAAGACGATGAATGAATTAACTGATTAATCATCAGATAGTAGATGTTTTATAGTGCAAGTTTAAAATTGGTGATTAGTACGGTATAGAAAATGACATCGTCTTTTCCCCCAAAATGTTAATAATATTAATAATATAATAATAATAATACTGCAAAAGGGGGGAAAAATATTGCACTTTCTATGTTTTAACAAAAAAAGTGTAGAAGCACCCACAGTAGCTTACCTTGTCTGACTTATCCTCAGAGAAAGGGTTCTGGCTTGGGTCCTGATCAATACCTCCTCCAATGCTGAAGCCCAAGATAAGGTGTTCTCCCTGTCGCAACTTCTGGATCTCAATTCTTAGCTGTTAAAGAGAAGACAACATATGTTTGTTTACTCTAAAAAAACTGCCTAAATTAATACTGCATAATATTCAGTAACTTACTACTGAATACTTAGTACTGAATACTTTACTTACTACTTAGTACTGAATACTTTACTTACTACTTAGTACTGAATACTGAACCTTATGTGGCATAAATCTAACACTTACTGTAGGTAACCCTAAAAGCTGTTCCCAGATACTTCATTATTGCAGTACTGCAGTGATGCTCCTGAAGCTGCCAAACAGCTGCAGGCTCTCTTAAATGAACAGACAGTGCACAAAGACTGCTTTTGTGTCACCATGAGTTATCAGACAGTCTGACACTGACACAATGAAGTCTGTAATGTGGAGCTCTATCATTAAGTAGCACACAATCTGGACATGTTACAAATATTTCCCGTGTAGACACCGAGGAGATGATGGATTTTGCTGATATTATTAGGACATGCAATTTGACTGTTTTGTTAGTGTGTTACTATCGTTAGAATAATCAATTTAGGTCTATCAACAAGACCAACTGACAAAAATAATAATAATAATAATAACTGTAAGAAAAATAATTATTACACAAATCCATGCCATAAACGTGGCCGATATTGTTTCACCTCAGTGTAGTTGGAGCTAGTGACGCCCATCTGGTGTTAACGTTAAGTCTACAGATAGTCTAGTATGTCAACAATTCTTTAAAACTTTCGACAGACTTTTATTTAGTACACTCTTTAATGCTAATCGTGTTGTTTAGCTGCTTCATTATAATATTTTAAGTTAGGAGGTAACAATACATCCTAGAAGTACGGTACGTCCTTTGATAAAAGTGTCCGCGGTCATAGGAAGTTAAAATAACTTCACAAAGAGCAGACTAGTCGGTGGCTTTGCTTAACTTGCAAACTTTAGGAAGTTTATTTGGTGTTTTGCGATATTGTCTGTAAAAGCGACGCTACCTAAAGACGAGAAACAATGGACCCAGCCCCATTCCCAAACTTACCACAACAGCGGTCACCGGCTGTCCTGGGATATACGACATTATGGCTCGTCCAAGACTATAGAAATAAAACTAAAATCAATAAACTTACAGCAGTTTAATATCTAAAAGTGTAAGTTAAAGGTTTTCTGGTGGTAGGAGTGCCACTTCCTCGTCTGGCGCTACATGAGCAACAGCAGGCTCACGCCCGATCGCGAAACGACTGCCTCCCAGCCGACATCATCCTGCTCTCCCACGGAGCAGCTGCGAGCGGTTTGTTGCCTGTGGCAGCCCAGAGGGGCGGTGTTTCACGTTTATATATATATATATATATATATATATATATATATATATATATATATATATATATATATATATATATATATATATATATATATATATATATATATGGTCAGACATCTCAGTCCAGAAGAGCGCAGTCCTAGGAACAGCAAAGATACTGCGCAGAACCCTCAAGCTCCCAGGCCTCTGGTAGAGGACCCGAGCTTGGATTTTTTATTTTTTTATTTATTTTATTTTATTTTATTTTTTTTTATTTTTTTTTGAAGAAAAGGAAGAAGAAGAATTGCCAAAGACAAACGAGCACACCTTATGAGATTATGATAATTTTCTGCCACTGGCTGGCACGCTACAATTACTTCCTTGGTATGCCTTTTTAACCTGAACACTGATTAGTTGGGAATCTTTTTTATTTAGTATTTAATAAACTATTATTTCATGTATATTTGCTATGACTATACAATATATTGTTAGGCTACATAAAAATAAAAAAGTAGGCTAATTGTAATGATAATACAAGTAAAAAATAAAATACACATATACTACATATAATACTACACATAATGATGAGATTTAATTAGGAGTCACGATACAGACATATATATTTTTTTCCTTGAAAGCATTAAAAAAAACTGATTGTGAATTGAGTTAGAGAAGTCTGACTGGCTTCTTTCAGTACCTTTCTGAACTTCCTTGTCATTTTGCTTTAAACATATCTACACCAGATCAGCTGCCACATTTATTTACATACAGTGCCCTGGACTTCCTGCTTTTACTGTCAAAGAGTTATGTAAAAATCAGTCATTTGAATTTAATGGCCTAGTGTGAGAAGAGGAAGATAGATGTGGTGAAACAAAAATTCCAGGCTGAAATGTTAATACAAAATTGCAATAACAACTTACCTAAAAATAAATTATACTAATTTCATACTCTACTTTTACAATGTTTTTAGGGGTTTTGCTGATCAAAGATATGAATGAATATCAGGAATAGTTTTTACAGCTGCACATGACTTTTGCAAACAATAACCTCAAGCATTAACGTATGTGCCTACAGACTACAGACTCCAGCATGTCTTCTGTTGGATGTTCATGTGTATCCAGGGGCAAAAGGTGGAGGTGGCTGGTACTCCTGAGGCAGCATTGCACCCACATCAGGGCATTTGTGGGGTAAATGATCAGCTATGACATTCTGCTGGTCTGTAATCACTTGGGAAACAAGTTCTGCAGGTTTGACCTTATCTTCAACATCCACATTGATTTCTTCATAGACATCCTGTTGGAGTGAGCGGCTCTTCTTGTGAAATTTCTTCTTCCAATTCTTTAGATTAGTGACAACAGATGTCATTGTGTCTGGATGGTCTGGGTAATCTTTGGGGGTGCTACGTAGTTCACAGTTGGTCCTGATGCAAGGCTGGTTCTGATTGGATATAAGGTCAGCACTTATAGATGATGGTTCAGGTGGCTGACTGGGTGCAGTGTTGTTTGTTATGTATCTCGCCCTGGGTGCAGGTACAGCCTTAAGATCACATGAAAGAATGGAGTATTAGAATATGTGTTTATTATTACATTTTTGTAATACATACCAAAATTACCGGTGGGGATGCATTGTGTAAGATATCCAAAGATGGATAGAGTCTAGATGGTTGAAGGTTGGAAGATGGTGCTGCAGAATTAGTCAGGTTATTCTGTCTGTGTGGAAGCGCTGGGGGTGCATCTTGCTGTGGTACTGGGTCATTCTTTTTAGGATGCATTTGTGGTGAACTGGGTGAAGGATTTTGATGTCTTTTGGGAAAAAGTAGCTCTTCATAGTCTGCCTTGACGTTTGAAAACTAGTTTTATTGAAGAGAAAACCAACATTTTAATTTACATTCATGCTTAGATTGACAAAATATTTTCATTTACCTGTCCACATGGCGTAGTTAGCAACTCACTGAAAGGCTTTATTGGAATCTTGCTATGATAATCCACCAAATCCTGCAGAAGACAGTGGCACCTATTCTCTCCTAAGATGATATATCCATTGTCTAAAGCATCAATCATAAAATGTCTGCAGCGGTCTTCAGCTCTGGGGTTAGGACACAGGGAAGTTTAAATGAAAGGCATAGTTTTGCACATACTTTCTAAGTTTTTTTTTTTTTTTTTATCGCCTCAAATGGTTTCACAGACATAGACAGACAAACAAACCAAACAAACAGACAAAAAGACTGTCCAGGACATCCCCTATTTTTAGACCCTATAAGACCCTCCTTCTCTCAGCAACTTACCGATATGAAAGTGTATAACCAATGCGGCTCTCACTGACTCTAATGAGGAAATATCCAGGTGGTTTACACATGAGCAGTTCCTCTGATGTTCTGCACAAATAACAATAGAGAGTGAACTGACTTAGTTGCAAAGACTTCCATTAATGCACATTATTCTGCTAATCATTTACTTCTCAAAAGAGGAATTCTAGGAACTGAGTGGTTTAATAGACCAACTTCCTCCTTTATGATATTTCAAAATTAATAATTTAACCTTCTTTAAATAACATTTTAAATATGCAAAAGGTTGAAAACATAAAGCAGAAACAGTTCTTTAATACTTTGACAGTAACCACTTAAGACATATCTAAAAATAAAAATGTAATTGTATAAAAAGTTCTATGAACAATTTAGTTTCAGGTTACCGGCTGGAGAGGTGGAAGAAGTACTTCAAATATGTACTGTTACTTCAAAATAACATTACTCAGGTAAACTTATAAAAGAAATAAAAGTGAAACAGTACAGTTTGAGTAGAGTAGCAAGTACTTCCTGCTACTGCTAACAGTTCAACTATATACTACCTCTATACCACCATTACTATTACTCTACTACTTCTACTACATCTCCAAGCTGACATTCTTTCTTCTACAATTCATTGAAGAAGTAAAGTAATGAAAGCATATTTTCTCCTAAAACATACTTTAGTAAATTACTTGATATATCTGGTAAGTATCTATTTAATTTCCACTTCGGATTAGCCACTATGTTGACGCAATGATGACTTATTCTAATGTTATCATATACAGTACCTCTTTTTAACATGGTGCCCCACATTCCTCACCACAGGAGATACTTTAAACTTACTTCCTTGATATAATCCCATGAAACCACTGTGGGACAACTCCATTCTTGATCACTGCCTCGAGCTGGTACCTCCGAAACCAGGTAAAGGAATCTGTTTGGGTCAGACTTTTATCCATCTTCACATTTAATCTGTCTTACAACACCTGAGTTACACTGAAAAAAAAAAAAAATACAAGTATATTGGCAAGTAATTACCATAAAACCTCCAGCCATATTCTTATAAGCCTTTAGCCTTATATTAAAAGCCAATAAGTGCCCTTATGTGAAAAGAATGATGAATAATGCAAAACAAAGTCTCCATTAACAGCCCTACCTTGTCTGGCAGCTTGATAAGGTAATGCCACAGTAATGCCTCACGTGAGATAATGACACATCTCTCTGCTGCACCTGTAACCACCTGTGAGGGGGCGGAGTCAGAGGGAAACAGAGCCATAAAAAAAGCTTAATATTTACTGCAAATAGGGGGAAATCAACAGGTGTACAGAGTTGTTTAATGGCATTTCCTCAAACAAAAGAGTCACTGTTCTAAAACCCACTGAACTTATGAGCTGTAAATACCAGGAATAGAGGAGGAAATAACCACATTCATTAAACAAGAAATGCCCTTTTGAGATGTCACACATTTGGACAATATATTTGTCACATTTCCCTTTAGAGAGAAAATTCTTATCTAATGTACATTCTGTATCACTGCACGTTGCAGGGGGCTGGGGGAAGTGTGGGTGTATTTGAGTGTACTTTCACTATCAAATGTATTCTACTACTCCATCTGTACATACTGCGCTGTATTGTTTTTCTCTATTGAGATATGTTAATGTATGTTTGTGTGTCTCAGGAACTGCTGATGGAAATTATCTCAGAGAGCTATAGTCTGGTACAAATCATATTTTCTTCTGTGATCAATACTCCTCTTAATGCCTCTGTTAAATGAAGTAAATTAACTTCCTGTATAGAAGAAGCCCTTCTTGGTTCCTTTCACTGTGGTTTACGATCATCATAATGATGTATTACATGTAATAAAACCACAAAGCATATTTTAAGAATCTCATTTTAATTCATCATGAAAAGTACACACATCTACAAAAGTGTAGATCAATAACATTTATGAAACTACAGTACAATCATTGTAGTTCTTATTTACAATTGTTGAATTGTTCCCCTGCAAAAAGCAATGAATGCAGAATTAACTTGGGGCAAGCCCAGAAGATATGTCAATGAGATTTTATCATGGGAGACAACAGCAAATGTCTTAAACTAACGAGATAGATCCAATTCAAGCTGAAGGCACAAATATATTGATGTATTATTCCAAATTTGCTTAGGATTTGTGCCAACCGTTTGTGCTAAAATAAGTTGCCACAGGTTAAAGTCTGCACATTCAGACTCTACTCAGTGACTCATAGGCACCACTTTGAATTAGATGGACTTACTGCCAAGCATCTGAGGTGATTCGCTTTCCTATTTCCTCAAAAACACAGCAGCGTAAACACAATTTGGAGTGATAGCAAAAATATATATAATATAAAACAGAAGGGTCCTTTGCACAGTTGTAATCTCAAAGCTTGTCAAGTCACATGTGCAAACCAATGAGGTTTTCCACACAACCCAGACTGCATAGTTCAGACGGCCATAACACTGGGCCAAAACAAGACAGGGAAAAGGGAAAAGAGGTAAAAAGGGGGAAAGGGGCTTGGTAAAGAGGGGAGGCATCTGGGATTGCCAAAAGCATCAATAGCACTTTTATAAAAACCTGAAGATTGTGAAATACAAATATGATTTAAAAAATATAAGGCTGCAATAGCAAAACAATATAATCACAGTTTCTCTTCATTGAACTCAGTGCTCCAATGTTTTTAGGAAGCCCAGATGAGGAACATGGAAAAATTGGTGCTAAAATATTCTTTGTTTTCAGTTAAGACAAGCAATAAACATGGTCAACATTTGTAAAGAATTCCTCTGAAAGAAATAACTTTGTACAGAAAGACCACAAGAAAAGTGCATAATTGATAATAACATAAAAGGGCACTTCGTCATTTTGGTGCTATGTGTCTTTTGTCTGCATAAATACTGCTACAGCACAGCCCCTGTCCAAGGCCCAGAAACCAACGGTCTACGTGTTCCCCCAGTGGAAATATCAAGACATAGAAATATAATATAAAAAGGCAATTCATCTCTTACTGTGATTCCTTGGTGTTTTTGCTCTACACTTGTACTGTGTGAAGGTACAGCAATGCCAACAGCTTAAGTGCATCTGTTTTGACTGATCACACACTACTGCAAAACCAAAATAATCAACAAAGCAAACAGAAAAGAGATCTCAGTGCCCTTAAAAACAAACATACTTCACATCCTGCCCAACTCTACAGCAACATAAAATGTGAGCTTTGTGTACACATTGCACTTTGTACTTGTTCATATGTTAAGTGGAATGTTTGCAGCCTCAGAAAAGATCAGATATAAGCAGGAAATGTATACAAATCCTGAGATCATAAATAAAATGTTCTGGCACAAACACTTGTAAGTGTATTGCACCTGTAAGACCGTATGTATTTTTAAATGGGCATATGTATACAAACAAAACAAATAAAACAAACACCCAAAATATTATAACGGACAGGCAATTGACCAAACTCAGACTATAGCCATTTTCAAAATTTGGAAGCACATTTGGTCTTTTACACTAAGCACATTTTAAATTGTGCTTGGTGATAATCAGTAATTAGTAGGAACATTAAGTGAAAATACATAAACAACAACGTCACAAAGCTACTTTTAAAGATGGGAATCAAGTTACTTGATTTTAAAAGCTAGAACTGAAAATGTTTTCAGGTGTCTTAAGGGCAGTTTTTGAACATCAATAAAATCAAGGGAATCCAGTTTTTGAATGTCAATAAAATCAAGGCAATCCATTTTTGATTTTAAAGAAACATATAGGGAGTAAATACATCTCTTTATGTATAAAACAAAGCCCAAATTGATAAGTTTTGAGTACTAAATGTTTGGTAAACTAAATCAGACAGACAGTTGAGAGGGAGGAAGACAGACGGAGATAAGTGTGCAGAGAGTCCAGTTCTGTCCAGTGGGGGACACAGTTAAGGCGATGGTGATGCCAGCTTTGCAGTCTTCTCACAGGAGTGTGCAGCGGAAGAAACTGCTCTTTTTGGGCTGTTCTGTAATTTTTACTCCTTGATTGCTGCCCTGTGGATTATTACCCTCCTAGCAAACAAATGAGAGACAGTCTGATCAACAACATAACATAGAAATATATTTCACCAAATTTGTAAGAATATGAACAACTCTTACTTACCAGCTTCTTGTCCATTTTTGCTTTGATATCTCTGGCAAGAGTTAAAAATGCCTAAAGGCAAAAGTACAGTTTATGAGCACCAACAGTCTCACTCAAACAGAAAATGTTAATGTTTGGGCTTACATTTTCCACATTGATGTTTGCCTTTGCACTTGTCTCCATGAATTTGATCCCATATTCCAGGGCCAACTGAGGGGAAACGTGTATTTTTTAGAGCTAAAACAGTTACTGAAGACATTTTAAAAATGTGACGCAATGTCCTACCCTTTCTCCTCTTTCTTTTGACACTTGCCGCTTGTCATTGACATCACATTTGTTCCCAAGAACCATCCTTTCCACATCAGCCGAGGCATGCTGTTGAAATGAAACATAACATGCTCAATCATGTACTTACATGCCAAAATGAATTTAACATTTAACAGTTATGCCCCAAACTATTATTTTACATTTTAATGCTTTCCATTGTCATTTTTACATTCACCTTTCCCTTTTTACTTAAAGAGTGAAAAAGCAGAAGTCCCATACTTGCCCCTTTTTCTTATTGCATTACATAAAGAAACTGAGCGGTAATATGTGTTTTAAAGTGTAAAAAATTGTGATGACCTAAAAGCATGCTCTCTTTGAACAAACAAGACTGACCTTCATATATACAAATTAACATAATACATAATATAAATGTCTGTGCTATTTTACCTCTTCTATATTTCGTATCCAGTTCTTGATGTTGTCAAAGGACTTCTCATTAGTTATGTCATACACTAACATGATGCCCTGGGAGGTCAGAAAACAAATAGAACTCAACAACACAATTTTAAAACTAAAGAAACTAAATGAATACTAAAAACAACTTTTACATCCAACGGTATGGAACCAACAAATCAATATGGGATGTACTGCTGATACAAGATGTAAAATCCTCCACCAATCATAGACTCACCATGGCTCCTCTGTAGTATGCGGTTGTGATGGTCCTGAATCTCTCCTGTCCTGCTGTGTCCCTTTATGGAAAACATAACTTTTACTTTCTCTATACTGATACATTGTCTCCGTAATAAAAATGCATGTACAAGTGCGTACTTTATTTCTTCAAATTGAAATACTGTCTAAAAGGCAGGTATTTTAAACATGACTAACTGCATAAAGTCATGTTGGTCAATACATCTACACATGGCATAGTCAGCAAATTTAGATTATAATTTCATAACTTGTGGTTTAGGAAACATGAGTCATAATAAACTGTAGCTTCCAGTGCTGCTGCAGGTGTTTAATCAACGTTTGTAACCATCTAAAAACACAGCATATAAAATACGGGGTAGCTCTAGGTTTTATCTTGTGAAATTTAAGACCCTTTTAAGACTTTTTAATGGCAGCTAGAGTCAAATTTAATGCCAGTATCAACAACAGCACTATAATTTGTATGAATTTTACACCAAGGAAGGGATTTCTTCAATTAATATATTTTGTTATTGCAGTGAATCTACTTTTGTGTAATATTAACATAATGTTTTTAAAAGCATACATACTCACATAATATTTAATACTTTTAAGGCCTTGATTTTGACACAGTAAAAAATTTTATACATTTTTAATGCTTTTAAGACCTTAGGGACACCCTGTACATAATAGTTTGGACTAGGACAAAAGGTCATTAATTGTCTTACCATATCTGAAGCTTAATCTTCTTTCCATCTAATTCTATTGTTCTGATCTTGAAGTCAATACCTGGAGAAAAAAACACATTTGTCTACATGAATAATCATCTGGTGTCACACCTGGACTTTGACAATAATAGTTATGATCTCGATGTATAATTTTAAGCAGGAAATGAAGCCAGTGTGCGATATTTACACGTCTAATATAACTCCGTGTAGGTGGGTGCGAAGTGCAGTCTTATGAGTGAACCGCTGCCATTTGGTTAGCTTCATGACAGCTCTGTAGCCTGCTAGCCGTGTAAGTTAGTAACTTAAGCTATTGTTTTACACAGCACTGGTGTGATGGCAGCTATTCCTGACAAACATACAGGAGCATGTAAATACCGAACTAATAAACATTACAACATAACAAAAACAAAGTGGACGGGAATGGAAATTCCCCAATAGACATGCCGGTCAAAGCTGCTTCCTATCTAGCCTCTACAAAATGAATATTAGCCAAAGTTAGCAACAGATTAGCATGAAGGGCTGGGCTGCTCCTGAGCCACTTTAGAGCTAACACTGAGTAAAACACGACCATACAGACCTATTGTGGAGATAAACGTGGAGTTAAATGCATCCTCTGAAAATCTGAACAGGACACAAGTCTTCCCGACACCGGAATCTCCAATTAAAAGTAGTTTAAACAAGTAATCGTAAGTCTTCGCCATGTTATTAGCTAAGTAACTACTCCGGATATCCCGCCCGTGGAGAAGACAGTCCCGTCAGAGCTGCTGAAGCCGCCTTTTGGTCCAATGTCCTGTCACTCTGCGCTGCCGCCGTGGCTCCGGAAGTCCTCTGCGTTATAGTATTTTAGCTTGGCATTGTTAAGTATTATTTATATGTACACATTACAACAATATTGCCATATATTGTGGACCAAGTACTCAACTTCATTAGCTACTTGAGTCAAAGTATAGATCCTGCTCGTCAAATATTACCCCAATACAAGTAAAAGTCGCTCAGTCAAATTTTTACTTGAGTCAAAGTACTGTGAGTATGTGCTTTAACAATACTTTAAAATAATAATAATAATAATAATAATAATAATAATAATAATAATAATAATAATAATAATAAAATCACAGTGTATTTTAAATAAGTGCAGTCAAGAATTTTGGGTAAAATTTCTACTACATTCAAGTCACAAATTTGCAGCTCCAAAAAATATGAATTAAATATATTTTACATCATTTTAGTGAGGAAATGTGGGGCTCAACTTATAAAACTATATTAGATAAGATTGTTCGACAGCAAAAAACATCCATAGGTATTATAAGGCTGGGTATTTTGAAAAAAAAATGTATATATATATATATATATATATATATATATATATATATATATATATATATATATATATATATATATATATATATATATATATAACAGACAATAGCTGACAGGTTTAGCTGACTATAGAGTGAGTAAAACAATTTGCAGATTTCTATACCCTGTATGTAGTCTGTGGGAGAGCCAGACTGTCTGGAAGCATGTTGTTAATGCATGTTATACATGTTGTTAGTGCAGTGTGTTAGATATTTTTGCTTTAACAAACTTACAACAACTTACTAACTGACAACTTTGTCTACATCACAACTTTTCATGACAGTCTAAGAGCCTCTCAAAGTCTGTACTCTGTCTCCAGTCTGCACATCACAGAACTATCTGCTAACACCACAGACAGCTGGAACATTTAAATATGTGGGCTTTTTTTTTTACTGTAACAATTCATCTCAAATAATGATGAAATGTAAATAACTTATTCATAAAAGAAAGTGGCCACCCCAGGCTACCATGTGGTTACGCTACAGGGTGTATGTCAGTTGTATTTTGGTTTTAAGACAATTTCTCTGCAGTTACTTTTGCTTTTTTAATGTAGTGGAGTAAAAATATTATGTTCTGTAGATGCAGTGGAGTAAAAGTAGTAAGTTACCCCTAAAAATACTACTCAAGTAAAGTACAGATTCTCAAAAACTATACAGTACTCAAGTAAATTTACTTTGTTACTGTCCACCTCTGCTTGTTTTTTGTAAAGCATTAATCCTTTTGGCATTTTTTATATTTCTACATGGCACTAAAGTTTTTAAATCAGAGTAAATTTCTTTGGCTTGAAACTGTGGGAGTAAGTAAATATCACCATAAAAAGAAGTCAGACTAATTGAAAGAACGCATATAAAACATAGCTATATTAAACCTCAGCTCAGTGTCTAACCCCGCCTCGTCGGTTGTTTCTTGTATAAATATTAAACGCCCCTCGTCATTGCAGCAGTGCAACAGAGAAGAGAGCGCCCAACTTGTGTTTGTTTTACCTTCTTCATCATACTTGGACGAATAATTTACAGAAGCAGTCATGTCGGTAAGTCAAAGCGTTATTTAATTAATGTAATAGTTAATGTTTTTTGTTCGCTGTATGTTTTCTTGCCATAGTTTGTCTTCTATCAGTACCGTTTATTACTTAAGGTTATACTTAAAAGAAACCATTAACAATAGACAGTTCAGAAATGCTAATTGTTAATGCAATAGTTTGTATTAACAATTAACATTTCTGAACGATTATTGAAAGTAGATTGGTTTAAATATGTTACCGTGTTTTAATGCGTCAGTCACACACTGAGACATGTCCGGGCATGTCTGTGCACTTGTTCAAGCGCTGTTAGACAATAGTCTATAGGGGGGGTCAGCCACGACTATTACAAAGGTTATCTTTTCCATTTTCATTTTTGACTTTCCCTAGATTCCTATTGTAAAAATGAACGAACCTGAATCACTAAAAATATACGCCTTTTAAGTTTTGATCTGAATTACAGCTGGCCAGAGATCTGATGCATCCTCTTTTCTCTGAGGAGAGGAGGAGACATAAGAAAAAGAGGCTGGTACAGAGTCCCAACTCTTACTTCATGGATGTTAAATGTACTGGTAAGTGTTTCACTACCACAAAGGTTAGAAGTACTAATTGTGATAAGTGAATATTTGTCACATGATTTTATTTCTTTTTAAACATTCAGGTTGCTACAGAATCACCACCATCTTCAGCCATGCCCAGACAGTGGTACCTTGCTCTGGATGCTCTACTGTCCTTTGTCAGCCATCAGGGGGGAAATGCTAGACTCACTGAAGGTCAGATACGCAATCAATAAGAATATTTTATATTAATGTAATTAAACTTTTTTGGATTATGAATAAAAACTTAACTGTAACAGAAGAAAAGGCTGTGTCTGCTTTGTGTATTATATTTACTATCTTCTGTTTACAGGTTGTGCCTTCAGAAAGAAATATACTTGATTGGTGACCCTTTCCTATGAGCAGTATGGATCGTCAATGAAGGACTGGTCTTATAAATAATGGATGATTTTACCGTCCTCTGTACCTGAATGTTATGGCATATAATGTCATACTCCCTGTGGGTTTGATCAGATCTGAATGCTATTTGATAAATCAGTATGTATCATAGTCATTTGCCCACTGAGTAAATTGATAGCCTTAAGCACTTGAAGTAGTTATAACCACCTAAATAGTAAAAGGAAGAATACCGTGTGATTATAAACAATGCACAACTTAAGTCATGATTTTTGTAAAACATTTATTGACAAAAAAGGGATGATGAGTGAACTTTTTAAATGGTCCCTGCTGACAGACAGACACTATTTGTGGCCCTGGTATAAGATAAAACCAGAATGACCACCATAAAAAAAATAAAATAAACAAAATTAAAAAAAATGGCTGTCTATTTTATGTGTGTTCTTTGGTCTTGAGATGACTAAACAAAACAAGTGTTGTAAATGAAACAAAAATTAAAAAGTCAATGCAATACAAGTTTTCAATACTTAACCTTCATTCTACAATATATGATAGATATCTGTTGATAGACTTATTTGAGAGTCCAGTGATGAGGAGCTGAGTGGGACATTACTTGCTGTCATGAATTGCCATATAATGCAAAGTTAGTAATTGCTGGCTACAATACAGCATTGTGATGATTAGTTGATGTCAGTGTGGTACACACTGCAAAAAAAAAAAAAAAAAAGACAGAACAACCTTTAAAATAAAGGATGCAGTTTACACCAAATACACCCTGTGCATCTCTAATGCGTATGCATCAAAAGTGCCGTTTATAGACCGCCGCGCTGCTAAACTATGATTAAGGACAGTGACACCGTGGTAAAGCCCAACTGGTGAATGATTTCATATCACCACTGGGGGGCACTTCAGTCCATTTGACATATGCTACATAATCCTCACCGTTAAAACACTCTGGACTAGCAACATCACTAGTGTACAATTTAAAACATTTCTTAAAACATTTAATAAAGGCGTGTCACATTTAGCCATCTTTAGTGGTTGAGTGAGGTTTGTTTTGGTGCCAGTTTCTACTATATAAGTGGTCAAAAGTACTTCCAGGAGACACCTTCTGTCATAACAGCGGGACATACAAAAGAAGCATGGGGTTCAAAATAACTTTCTTATTTTAAAAAATAAAAATAATATTGTGCCTTAGAAAAAAAAAAACATCAGAGAACAAGCATTAAGTTAATCCCCTTTTTACTCAGGGAGTAAAGATTTTACAGCTCAAAATGTGGAATGGAGTCGCGCGTTGATGGAATGGTCCTGGGCAATTTCTTGTCTTCAACGTCCTCTCATTGTGTTTATAGGTTGTTCAGTTCCAGCAAGGTCTGATCCAGGACTTGGTGAATGCACACATTTTCATTTTTGGCATGTGTTAATTTTTCTGGAAAGACAAAAAAAAAAAAAAAAAAGGTTCATAATGAATGTCAGAACATGAGCCTGTTTTTAAGCTCCGCTGCAACGTTAGGTCCTTGATAAATTTGTAAACCAGCATTCCTTATAAAACAGTGGTGGTTTTAATAAACAGATGATTTGCTTTGGGTAGTTGTGTCACATGCAAAAATCCAACCACTCTGTGCTCTTTATGTTAAAATTGCTTAATGTTATAGATACTGTAAGAACTTCTGTACATTTTTAGTGTCGGTGAACCAGGCCATAATTGCTTGCAAAGTAAATCACCCAAAAACTCAAGTCACTCAATAAATGAAACAAATTCTCACCTTGAACAAAATAACTTGGTGATAGTAAGAATTGGAAATACTTTACATTCACTATCATTAAAATTTCCACATAAAACATAGCTTGTCCCTAATTGTTTATTTAAGTAAGCCAGAGAAAGAAACTGCAATGTAGGAAAAGGGAAACTTATTTTTAATATTTTTGCAAAGTGCTGGTCAGAGAATATTTAGGCAGATAAAAAGGGAAGTGGAAGGAACACAGAAAAAAGCCAGGGCGTCTACAGAGATGTCATGTCATTGAGGGCATGGTCCAGCTCCTCACTAATGGCCTTGTACTTCAGCTTCTGAGCATACAACTCGTCTGGAGGTCAGATGTCACCAGCAAGTACAGCAGGTGGCAAGGACAGCAGCAAGAAAGGCAAGAATTAGGTACAGGTTGAGGCAAGAAAGACCAGAGGAAGAAAACAAAATATAGGTCAGCCATTTTAATACACAGAAAGAATGAACATATGTATCACATTATAATTTTAAAATTGTTCACACAGCTTGGTTGTAACATGTTAATTCTTGATGGGTCATAAAAGAGAGCAATCCATTAAAATGAAAAGCTGTGGTTTAAGAATCTTTAATGACCACTATGTATTACTGTCACAGAACAGTAGAAACAGTATTTTTGTGATACATTTCATATAAATTGGGTGAAAATAGTGATTAAAATTTCTATTTATTAGGTCAAAGACAATTGTTGGCTGTTTTGGAAAGAGCATGATAGACTATTTCATTTCTATCTAGATGTTGAGGCAAAAATGATATTCATATAGAAACCATGTTGTGAAAACCTCTGCTTTATGGCATGTGAGTGTAGTGGTCTCATACCTTCCAGGTCATCGATTGACTTTTCCAGTTTTGCCACTGATCTCTCTGCAAACTCTGCGCGGGTCTCAGCCTGACCACAAGAAAAAGTGGTCAAAAGATAACACACAATCCACTGACTCTACAGGCAATACTGTACAAAACTGTAAAATGCACTTCAAGGCTTTAGATTTTGCATTTGTGTGCTGAAAAATTAAAGTGATCTAAAATGGTCCTACCTCCTTCAATTTGTCGGTCAGGACTTTGATCTCCTCTTCATACTTGTCTTCTTTTTCTGAGTACTGTAAACAAAAGCACACATCAATGAAATACTTAGCTGTCAGAAATGCATGTTCACACATCTCATAAATAATATATCTATGATATGCTATGGCTATTAACAAAAACATGCAAAATAAAGAAATCAGCCTTCAATGTAGTAAAAGGATAGAAATAGAATAGAAAAGGTAATGCTGTGTTTAAAATAGCATCTATTTAAAAAATAATAGCAGACAAAGCTTCAAGCAGTACTTTATACAATGTGGTCTCACTGACATCTGTAAATTATAGTATCCTAAGCCACGACAAACATCTAAATGGCAGGTGAAGTCAAATAACAATGAGTGGTCAGCTTGCAGAACCTGGTCCTCAATATACAAAGGACATATTTAGAACACCTGTCATAATATGATATTACAAACGGTTTGTCATGAAGCCAATATAGCCTTAACGGTTTCTTTCAAAATAGCAATTTTTTAAAAACACATTTAATAAAGCATGACTCAAACTACATTTATACTGCATTTCATTGTATAATGCAAAATAAATGTAGTTTGGTTCATGCTTTATTAAATGAGTGTGTGTGTGTTTTTTTGTTTTTGTTTTGTTTTTTGTTTTGTTTTTTGGCATTTTGAAAAAAAAAAAAAAAAACGTATAGGCTACATTGGCTCCTGTGTTAAAGCTCAGATCAGTCACCTTCTCAGCCTGAGCTTCTAAGGACTTCAGGTTGTTGGTCACATTTTTTAGCTCCTCCTCCAGATCGCTGGCTTTACTGTTAAAGGAAACAAGGCAAGTTTATATTTTTCAATATAAATTATTATTTTTTTTTTTTTACTGTTACCATTCTGAGAGCTCAGCCCTTTCCTCAGCTCTCTCCAGCTCTCCTTCCAGGATCACCAGCTTACGAGCCACCTGGACACAACAGACAAGACATTGTTTAACCATAAACAAGAACGATGAAAAAGATGATCACATGCATGAAGGGTACACTCAAGTAGCTTCAACTGACAGTCACTCACCTCCTCGTATTTACGGTCAGCCTCCTCTGCAATGTGTTTGGCCTCCTTCAACTGCATCTCCTGGATTTCCATCTTCTCCTCATCCTTCATTGCTCGGTTCTCAATCACCTTCATACCTCTGATGGGATAGAAGAAACAAATTGCTTATCATTACTGCACACTATAAAAAATTTTCTTCTGTTGCTACTCTTGACATTTATTGTCATGACTTTTTAAGTTACCAGTGAAAACAAGAGGTATTTGATGCATTTACAGATGCAGTATATTTGGACCATACAGACCTCTCGCTCTCATCTGCAGCCTTCTCAGCCTCTTCCAGTTTCTGCAGTGCTGTGCCTAATCTTTCTTGGGCTCGGTCCAACTCCTCTTCCACAAGCTGGATCCTACGGTTCAGAGCGGCTACCTCACCCTCCGCCTGAGACGAGAAAACACTTTATCATTATTTTTTTTATTAACTAATAGGTTTTTTTATATATATAAATAAGGTGGCAGCTGTGTAGCAAATAATTATTAATATGAGAATAACTCCTGCTTCCATCTGAAGACTAAAGACAAAAAATGTTTACAAATCTCCTGAAAGTTTAACTATTACTTGCTCAGGGATGTTTTTATCTAGGCCATACCACCTTGTGGATGCCTGATCCCGTCAGACCTCGGAAGCTCAGCAGGGTAGGGCCTGGTCAGTACCTGGATGGGAGACCGCTGGGAAACACCAGGAAGCCGGTGTGAATGTGAGTGGTTGGTGGTGGTTGGAGGGTCCGTTGGCGCAGATGTGTGCAGCCACGCTTCTGTCAGTCTACCCCAGGGGAAACTGTGGCTACAAAATGTAGCTTACCACCACCGAGTATGGAGTGAATGAAATACCCCTTCCCTACTATGTGTAAAGGGCTTTGGGTGACTTGTGTCATAGTTAAAGCGCTATATAAATACCATTCCCTTCCCTTCCCCCTAGTAGTAAAATCTATAATATGGGATGTATTTCCTTCAGTTGTCTTGGATGAAATAAGATATTGTGATCTATGTTTGTGCTCTTATGATGCCGTTACTTTCCACAATAACTTCCCACACAAGAATTTCCAATAAGTGTAAATATTAATCTGAACGACTGGACAACTAGTGGGCTGCTTCTTTTGCTAAACAAAGGCAGAGAAGTATAAAACTGTGCAGACAATTTCTAGCCCTAACCCAGAGCCTATGACCCACCTCCTGAAGAGGGCAGGGACTAATACAACTTTCCACAGAAAGATTTTTTCTTTGCTACAACACAAAGTTATAACAAAGTTATTTACGCACAATGGATTTCTTCGACAGACTTGTTGCTGTGTTTAGTCCTAAGGTATTAGGTCAGTGACTCAGTGGCCAAGTTAGTATGGTAACCTAAGCAACATTCAAAGTATAGACAAAAGAGAGTCATGATATGTACCGGAAGAGATGAAGATAATAAGTGAGACTAACAAAAAAAATGATTGGCAGAAAAAAGTAAAGTTTTTGTGCCAGAGAACTCAGTTTTTCTGCTCCAGCCTTAATTTATTTTATTTTCCCTTTTATTTCAAACTGCAGTCTGGGACTATGATCTCTCCCAGGTTGTCCTCTCTAAAGTGCTGACCTGCTGGTCCTATACACTGCCCAGAGAGACCACAGATATGAGACAGGAAATGTCGGTCAAAATTAAAGCATTACAAAACTGTCAGCAAGTGATGCAGTAGAAACCTGATCTAAAAATAATATGAATGTAAACTCGTAAATCAGTCCACCATCTTGAAATCTATTTAGCAAAGTGTTCTGCACACACTTACATCTGTTGACGCTACATCTGCTGCATGAAACTCTGAGCTGAATTTAACCAAAGCCTGAAATAACAGATACTATTACTTTCTGACCCCAAGTGAATCCGAGGAATGCTGTCTGCAGACAAACAAACCCGCTATTCATCGACTTTAGTTCAGCAAAAATAGCACATTATACACTGTTAAAAGCAGACATAGTGCCATTCTCAGGATCTTTTACACACATACTACAGGGCAAATAGAGCTCAAGCACTCGATAAATGTTTGTAGTAATGCCACTTGCAACCTCTACGCCAATGCCACCATGTTAGTAGCATAACATTGCTATTATCATCTAATCTTTGGTCATATTTACTCAAACAGAGGGGGAATTCCCTTCTACACAGAGACAGCCTTGTGGCAAGCACAAAACACTGAGCTCATAGAGGACATGCACTTATGCCTCCAATTGAATGAGCCTTATCAAGAGAGACTTTTGCAAATGAAATGGCTTCATAATGTTGAGGTGTAAAAGATGGCAACCCTAATTCCATATACCCTTTGAGTTTTTACTTAAGAAAATGTTTAAAAACACTAAAAACTCTGACATCTGACTACAAACCTAAAAACAGCACGTTTGTGAGTATGTTTTAAATCAAACAGGCACAGCAGTATGATAAAACAAATGAGCAAAGGTCACTACATCTGATGATGTGGAATAATAAACCCTAACAACAAAATAGATGCTATGGTAACCAAAGGAGGATCTTAAATGAGCTGACAGGAAGTCAGCTGCCCGCCATCCTTTCATTTCCTCTCTTTGATAGTAATGTGTGTCAGACTATTTTCTTAGTGTGTGTGACCATGCTGCTTCCTTGGCACCCACTTTACATTCTTGGGCTGCCAGGGATGCACTACACCTTATATGGTAAAACAAACTATAGTAAAAATTTGTGGTATCTAGATAATTGTGGCAGTAAACACAATGCTAAAAGTTACACACACAGCCAGACAAACTATTTTTACTTCCTTATAAATACAGCTTAATAACATTATGCTGTAATAGTATTGAATTGCTATTGTGTCATTGGAAGCACTACTTAATGTCATTTCCATTCAGTCTGCAGCCCGGTGTCTGGATACAGAACACCTCTACAGGGACTAAAGAAACATGTATGTGGGTGCAGATGTATTAAGACAAGAAGAAGGAGAAGTGAAAGGCGAAGCTAATTATTGGCTGATTCAGGGCAGTGGGCTAATGAGCTGCACAGTGCTGTTAGGCCTGAGTTATTCCTGACACTGCTGCACACACAGAGTAAATGTTACTTTCCCTGAGTGACTGTAATCTTGTGGCATGCAAAATGTCTGTATGCAGTAAAAGTGATATGTAAAACAAGCATATAGCACTTTGAAACTCACAATGACCCTTTTAGTTGTGTCATTTAATTAGTATGCTTTTCAATAAATGCAGGCACATATATGAAAGATTTACACACTTCCTTAGAAATGCCATTACATCTTAATTACATTTAGTGTTGTGGTCACTTGACAAAAAGAGGTCAACACCTCACAGGTCATGTAAACATCCTTGTAATAAAATGTGCCTGGCATTCCCACGGTGATGTGTCCAGGTGTACAGATGATTTACTTAGACATGAAACCATGGGTAAAATACCAATCACCTCTACTGTACAGGATGTGAACTGGTTCAAACATCACTTCACTGTACTCTAAAAAAAATTTTCCAGTCACCAAGTGTTGCATATTTACCAAGGGCAAATTTAGCTGTGATGTATAAATATACCAAACCCTTTCTTAAAGAAAACCAGGAACTTTGAAGTGCATAATCTGCTGCACAGCCACAGACCAGTAACACAGGAGTGTTCCCCAGAATGGCCAAGCTGGACACAAGCTAACATGTGGCAGTTAAATTTGGAAAGTTGAGGTATTCACATGGAGAGAGTCCAAAGAAAACTATAAAACCAGGAAGTATTTTTTCCACAGAATCTGCTGGAGATGTGTTGAAGCTTAGCACAAAATATGAACAGTCAGAATGTTCATCTTGTTAAAGTAGAAGCTACAAAGATGCTACGCAAGCGATATGCATTTCTTCATCATCAGAAATCAATGTTATTCTAGAAAACATCAATGGTACTATGATAAGGTAATATGAATGTAATGTGGGTGAACTTTTTAGCCCTTGTCAAATGGGACTAACATCATAGTCATGAAACGTCCAGTGATTTTAATCTTCCTGTTCATCTGGACTGGTGCTCAAGGACAGGAAATGTTGGGAGTAGAAGCACAGGAAGTGCTGGACCAAAGTCGGCAGACAACATCCTGGGAGGGGCAGCAAGGCACTGTATTTCCCAATGTTCCTCTGGTGATAGCTCATTGGATGTTTAACTTTCCTGTAATCTGGGTTTAGATAAAGAACATTAAATTAATACTATTTTAAGCTTTTACTGTGACCAAGTTGCAGATGCATTGCAATAACATAATAATTACTGATAAAGGTAACCTGTCTATATCCTATTTTTTGAAGAATATTACAAACCTATATAAATTAACTTTATTGAAGTTTGATTAAAACTATCCATGCCCTCTTTCAAAGTTTCAGTCAAAAAACTGTTAGTCACTTGCTTCCATAGCCAGTGTCAACTCCACACAAGTACGCCACAAAGAAAAGCTAACAAAATTGCACAACTGACTGACAATGATGACAGTTTAACAAAAATCATACAAGCACTGTATTGCATATATATATCTTGTGGCATCCACATTTTCAAACAGTGATTTATTACCTTAGCACGCTCAGTGAGATTCCTGTTTTGATCTCGCTGCCAAAGAAAGGCTTTTTATGCCAAGGAATCTCTTCAAGTTGGCCTAATTATTCACATATGGGACTGCACCACACACACCACACACCGGCCCTGGCCCAGTGCACAAATACACAGTAGACCATGTCCAGGTTCTTACTAAAACTTTGATTTTTGCTTCGTCAC
The DNA here is from genome assembly GCA_020698575.1 of Bostrychus sinensis. NCBI lineage: Eukaryota > Metazoa > Chordata > Actinopteri > Gobiiformes > Eleotridae > Bostrychus > Bostrychus sinensis. The sequence goes on from CM036246.1 coordinate 18,627,927, forward strand.
CACCATGGATTTATGCCAGTACAATATGTTAGGAATAACAATTTGTGACAGTCATTCATCATTTTTTCCCTAATTTGTAAACAAAACTATTTAATTATTTTACAATGGCAACTTTACATAATCTATCTTCAACTTGCTGCAAAAGAAAAGTAATCTTAAAATCCACTGAGTCTACTAGTTACAATCAAAAAGACATACTGAAAAAACAGCCAGTATTCAACAGTAGTTGAATGCAAACTATGGACACTTACCTAATAGTAAGTCTATATAACAAAGGCAAGTCTGCCCCTTTCATCATCATTACATCCATATCTTTACAGGCTCACCTTCCCCTCCCACTGCACTCGTCCTATCATTAACCAGCTCTTATACTGAGGAAATGGCACTTATCATCATAAAGAAGCATGTGAAAATGGCTGACACTGTTACTTAACTGCATCTCTAAGCATTTTCCTTACTTTTTTTCATGGGGCTATAAAAACTCCACACGTCCAGAGTTAAAAGAAAAGCAGACAGATTAGTCCTCAGGTATTTTTCTGTTATGTTAGCTATATGGATGACATAGGCTTTGTGGAATTTGATATAACCTATGTAAAATGTGGCTTATACTTGATCCAGACAGTGTTCCCCCATATTCAAGGGAATTCCTAATAACAACGTAGTAACTAGTAATTTCCCATCAGGTGTGGGGTTGTGGTTACATGTTGGCCTCTAAGCGGCTGTTGCCAAGCTTCCAGTTTACTCAAATGTAACTTGTTTCAAAACTTTAATGGAAGTGAAAGAAACACTAAAATGTAATATAGCCTACTGAAAAGGTTTGATCACTTGCATGACTTTGATAATGACTTCTACAGGCTCACTACTGTCTACGTGGGCCACATTATTCACAGTAGTTGTGCGTAGCGGCCCATTAGTCAGCATATACTGGGCATGCGCATAGACCTGCAGGAATCCAAACTTTTTTTCTAGACCAACGCCTAGCATTGTGGCACAATCACGCCCGCGAATGAATCAGTGACGGGAAATAATAACTATTTCAGAGGACAAAAAGAGATTTTAAGTGAAATGAGACATTAGTAGTGTACGTGGCGGTACTAGGAGAGTTATGTGGGGCGTAAGGAGAGTTTATTTTGTCTCACTTGTTCTCGTTGGTCCCGTTCCCTGTCCAGCTCTCGCTGTAGGGTTTGAGCCCGCTCCTCTGCGTCGTCCGCTTGCTGCTGCAAACTCTGGATCTTTCTCTTCACGGAATCCAGAGAGTTGACACTAACCATTGTAACGCTCTACTTTTGTTTAAGACTACACGAGAAAAAGAGTGAGGCTGGGTTGTGCAAAAGTACAATTAGCCTACTAAGACTGCAGAGTACTGTCTTCCGCTTGTTTGGTCTACTATTCTGAAATAGGAAACAAACAAAAGGAACTAAAATATCAAACACTACAAAAATATGTCCGACCGGTCATCTAAGTCTTTGAATATGAATGAATCGTTCAAGTGCAACAAAAGTTATATAACCAGGAGATTACGAGCGCCTGACTGTTGTCCGGATGTATCTTCTGGTCGGTGGGAATGTAAAGTTGAGGTGCTGGGTTATAAAGTTGTCCTTGGGAATGTAGCAGTTTTGGTCCAGACACTTGGAGTTAAGATCAGGATTAAAAAGGCTGCTTGATGTGAGGAGCCCAGAGCGCCAGTCTGTGGCCGAGAAAGAGAGAGATGGGGCGATGGCGTCACGGGGGGGGCGGGGCTTATGTGTGTGTGTGTGTGTGTGTGTGTGTGTGTGTGTGTGTGTGTGTGTGTGTGTGTGTGTGTGTGTGTGTGTGTGTGTGTGTGTGTGTGTGTGTGTGTGTGTGTGTCGAGGCTGATCACTTCTCTGATGTGATCCCAGAGGCTCTGAAACGTGACGGAAAGTCAAAATGAATTCTTTTAAGTCATGTGTTAAGAGCGTGATCAACTGCAGACCTCTGACAACTTTGTGTCACGTTTCAACATGGAACTCTGTTTTGTAGTTTAAAGGTTTGGTCAATAGGATGTAATAAACACTGTATTGGATGCTACTATTCTCACTTGGTACTTTAATTGATAGTTTGGCAACATAGTAAACCTTACTTAAACCTGTTGATTAGTAGGCACCGTAAACTGCAGATTAATATTTGACCCCAAGAATGTGGTCTTAGTGTTAAATTATGCGATAGAGTACACTGAAAATGATAGTCAGATGCCTATGTCAGATATCACATAACAGAAAAGGTGTAATAACTGTATAAGTATGATCTTAAAAAGCCCTAGTATTTGGATTAAAATTATAATAAATAAATGTTGCCTTGTTCTCTAACTGGACACGGTGTAACACCTGTTTGCTTATCATTGTTTGTCATTGTGTGACTATAATCTAAAGTTTGAATGATGTAGTCCTGGCAGCCTGCCCTGCCCTGTTTACGCTTACAGTTTCCTATTCACATGATAGGCCTTTGAGCAAACATGTTGGCTGAATGGGCATGTAGGCTAGTAACTCTCAGCTCTGTGTATGTAGCTATAGCCCACCAAAAAACCTTCCAATTCATCTGTCGATCAAGTCTCTGATTTGGCCTTGCACTGGAAAAGCATTGATTTTATCGATTTCATTAGACACAGTGTGGTGCTTTCTGTTTGCCTTAGCTGCATTCCTCAAATACCAGAACAACCCCCTGCTCCCCCCGCTCCTGCCTTTCTCGGCCTGGTTAACCACTGCACTACTTTCTCTGTAACTGTAACTTTAGCTGCTACATAAACAACACACAATTATTTAACTTTTCCTTATGTTGCCTATTCAGTGTAATGTAACCCTAAAGGCAGACACTCTTTGACAGACTGCTTGTACTGGCATTGAACTGTGTCATTAACCTAAATATTTGTGCCAATCCTACTAAGAAACCTCTTTATAAAGCAAGGTTGTTTGCAGGTTATAGGGTCTTTACTGTGGCTCTTTCCCATGCCCGTCCAGGTCTCCCAAAATGGACATGGTCCTTGTGTGAACTGAGATGAATAATGACTTGACTGCTGCCCCCAATAAATTGCATGTGGATGGAAATCATGGAGGAGTAGTGTTTTTCAGAAAGTTGCACATGCAAGTCCAGTTCTTTGTCTCTTAGATTCACAGCTATGGCCTCATTACTTAGATTAACATGTTTTATTTGCATCTTTCAACCAGCTTATGGAGGTAATTATTCAAAACAGATACATTCAGGTGAAGAGGAAGCAATGTACTGTAAATGGTAAGATCTGGGCCACTTTTCCCTGTGGTGTAAAGACAGCCTCAGTCCAAAGTCCTTTTGTCAAGACCACTTGACCCACTTTATATACAGCACTATTCTGAGTTTACTGAATCACTATGTGAGGAGGACACAGTGTGGTTCAGGTTTACTGTGTAGCTCAGACACTTCCTTCTTTTTGTGTCTAGTGCAACACTGTGTTTCCATGGGATATCCTCCATTAGTTTTACACAATGCCACATGTTGGAGGAAGGAGAGTAAGATGCTTAGCTTTTGGCTCAGTAACACTACTTAGCACACTGTAGAGATACTTTTTATTTTTACTCAAAATGTACTTTCTCAGTACATTTTCCTAAAATGATATGAATGAATCTCACTTATGTAAAATTGAGAGTTTGAGAGAGATTTTGAGTCTTAAAATAGATTGAAGTATTTTTTGACCATGGTGGCAAGCTGGGTAGTAGCAACAGTAGTGACACTAGTAGTAAAAGAAGTAATAGTAGTAGCACTATTTGCTTATTTACTTTTCTTCAAGTAATAACTAGTTGAATACTTTTACTTCCTCTTGAGCAATATAATTGTTTAAAGCAACAGTACTTTGAGTATTTCTTCTACTTCCTCTATTACACTATAATTACTGTAGTGGCTTGTCATTGGCTGGTTGGTATGAGTGCTACTCTTCCCTCATAGTGGATGTTGTTGAGCTGTCCACATACTGTATGTGCATGAATGTCAGGGCAAACCCACTCACTAATACTGAGGTTCGTGGTGCTGCCAACTATCTCAAATATGATCCCGTTCCCAGATTGCAGATAATTAGTTACAGAGGCACTAGCTTTTCCAGTGTTATGCTACATTTACCAAAGTTATTTGTGTAGACGCACGCACTTAGACAATAATACTAATAATTTCTCAGAGTTAATGTAAAAGTATTGGTCAGCCAGCGTCTTGTCTCCTAACCTGAGCTACTTTCGTGCCTTGGGGTTTGCAGTGGTTTATCACTGGTCATCTTTCAGGAGTGGCTGCACAGGAATGTAAAGTTTCTAAAGTGCTCAAAAGCTTTCACACTGGATCAAAGTGGACTCACAGCTGGTACTGGCTTAGACAAAGTCCAGTTGTGGCATAATGGGGTCTAGTTTCCCATAATGCCATGGAAACTCAAGTGTTGTGCGTCCGTGTTGCCAAGGTTAGAGGCTACACAACAACAGCAAGAGCGAAACGTTGCAGCCCTATGCTTTATAAAGAGCAGAATACAATTTGAACAGTTATGGGTAGTAACTAGACACTTTTTGTCAAGAAAATCAGTAAAACCTCTAAATTAGTAATTAGTCGTTTGTTTTTTTTACCTCTGTGGCAAAGTTGAAAGTGCTAGCAGTAGAAGTCGGAGAAGTTGTAGTATAGGGTTAATAGTAGAAGTAGTAGTAGTAGAAGTAGTATTAAAATTAGTAATAGTAGTTTTAATAGTAGCAGAAGTGGTAGTAGCAGCAGCAGTAGTAGTGGCAGAAGTAGCATTTAGTAGAAGTAATGGCAGTAGTACCTTCTATTCAAGTACAAATTTTAACCTTTAGTTGAGTAATATTATTTTAAAAAGTACTTTTACAGATTTAGAGTACTCTGTTGGAATACCTCAGTTAATGAGTGGAAACCTAGTTAATCTCCGCCCGCTTATAGAGTAGAGGTACTATACACTGTACTCACATCTGCTGCTTTCTTCTCAGACAGTTCTAGTTTTTCCTGAGCATCTTTAAGGCCCTCTGAGAATTTGTCCAGTTCATCTTCAGTCTGCTTCATCTTCTTCTGCAGGTCCACAAGCTCCTCCTCCAGCTACAAAAACACACAACTCAAAATGTCAATATCTTATTTTATATCATTTACAGGTACATGGCTTGTTAAGTATATGAATATGTCCTGCTGCTATGTTTATTTTTAGTTCAACTTGTGACTTTGTGCACCTTCATTACCTGAAACCTATTCCAGGAACTATGGCCCCGCAATAATATGGTGGAGAGATGCAGACTCCACTCCTAACATTGTCAGTATTTACATATTTGAAAAGCCTGCTCTAATGGATAGTAAATGTTTTTTTCTTTGTTTTGATTTTTTTGCGATGACGATTGATTGTACAAAGACGTTCTCCCACAACAAGCTGTTTAAATCCAGGCTACTGATAAAGCTGTTTTGGCAGTGGCTCGTGTTTGAAGATATTTAAGCATTAATGGCTTCCTATCAGTCTCTGGTGGTGTGAATGGTGGCATGCAGACCATAATCCTTTTGACAAATACCACTGTGGCCTTGTGTGTGTGCGTGTGTGTGTGTCTGTGTGTGTGTGTGGGGGGGGGTATACTGCCTAATCACTGTTACCCCCTGAGAAGTGCTTGTGATAATCCTTCTGAATTCCTCACTGTCATTGTCTACTAAGGCCTAAAATATTGTGGCTGTTTTCTGATAACACACGGGGACTATTGGCCTAGTATGTGTGTTTATACTGCATATGCATGTGCCTGTCTGTATACAGCGGGCTGTGTGTTGTGTCTTTATATTGGTTAGATCCAGATGGACACTCAGACATAAGCTTTTTTACCCCAGACACCCTTCACCTTACTCTAACAGTGGGTGGTCCAAGCTAAATTATCCAGGATGTGTGGCTCCTCCAAAGATAAAAACATTCCTCTTATGCTTGTCACTCATTTAGAGCTACTGTACTTGAAGCTTTAGAGCATCTTTTTTCTATTTCTCTATTTGAGGAAAGCAGTTTCATTTCTAATATTATAATGCAGTGGTTCCCAAAGTGAGGTCCGGGGCCCCTGGTGGGCAGCAAAGGTGCTGCAGGGGGGCTGCCAGTGGTTGTCTATAATAAGTACATAAAAAAAAAGCATTTGGAATTAATTGCATTTTAATACTTATATAATACTTATATAATTAATTAATTATAATGTTTTAGGTATAAATAATGGAAAAATAAGACTTAATGCATAATCTAAACATCATTATTAAGCTCCTATTGGTTGATCTACACTGCTGATAAAACACAGACAGTGTCTACTCCAGCTCTGTTTGCCTACCCAGAGGCATAACACTATAAGACAAACTGAAACTATGACAAACTATGAACTCAGAGCCAGATGTTTATGGTCAGCTCTAAACTTCCAGTGACTATATTATGTGATAGCCCTTTGCAACAAAAAGAAAGTGAAAACAGAGCTGTGCACCTTTTTTTCTGAATAAAGGAACAACAGAAGACTGGATGTACAGGGCTTATTGATTAGTCAGTACTTCCTGGAGTGTGTGGGGGTTCGTGGGAGAGATGGAGGTTTGTGCAACCGTGTGTTCTGAGGCCTCAGAAAGATTGTGCCAGAATAGAGAATAGAGGAATACTTGAGTGAAACATGAGTGAATGAAGCAAAACACAACTCCAGTTTTACATTTGAAATAAAAAGCAGGAAACATTTGCTATGCTGTTGCTGGTTCAATCTCAAGTAGTCTTTAACTTTGTGATCTTGCATAGTCTTTTATGAGATCACCCATGACTAAAATATGCAATACTTGTTAAGTGTTGTGAGTAAACCAGCCCACTACACTAAGATAAATTGTTTACATACTTTTTAATGTATGTTTGGTATGGCATAAGTGGCTTAAAACTAGATTTTGACAATCTTAATCTTAAGCCAATCATATACAAAGTACTTATATCTATAATGTAGTAAGTGAGATCCATCATTCATCAATACACTTGTGCCATTTTGCTTACTTTTTCTTTGGACTACTTGCTATATAGTTCGCCATCCCACCTGCTTGCATTTATCCTCTGCTGCCTTCTTGTCCGTCTCCGCCTGCTCAGCCCTGTCAATAGCGTTCTCCTTGTCCAGCTTCAGCATCTGCATCTTCTTCTTGATGGCCTCCATTGTTGCAGTTCCCCTTTGAGATGATAGAAATTAAGTTTTATGAAGAAGCCCAGAGCTGTGTCCTCCCTAGGTTGAGATGTGAATTAGGAGTGAAGGGCCCAGAGAGGCTGCAAAAGAAGAAGAAAGCAAGAGGGAGAGAAAGGAAGGCAGAAGTGGACTGAGATGGAGAGTTGGAGCCCTATATGGGTAGCACCAAAACCTGCCTCTGCTTTCTGATCACCTCCCTCTTTCGCTCAATCCATCTATTCACTCACCACTCAGCATCCACTTTACTCTGGCTATCAGAGCGCTCATACAAGGGCTTGCTAAACGGAGCAGCCTGGCTTGTAACTGTGGCTGATCTCCTTATTTGGGATGCTTCACAGAGAAAGGCATCATGTAGGAGAGAGAGAAAGAAGTCCAGGTTTCCACATATAACCCATTGGATAACACACAGTGCTGGTACGTCTTATCACACATTCAAGTGCTTAAAGAGAGTGAGTGGATGAAAATATATCACGTAAGAGGGAAGGATAGTTATAGAGAATTGATAAAAAATATTTTCACATTTAACCCTGAAGGTATAGTATTGTTATGCTACTAAGACTTTAGGCTATGAACAAAGAAAGTGATATCAATGTAGAAAAATGTACAAAATACACAAAATTGCCACAACAAAAAAGAAGAAAATCTAAACTTGAAGCACTCAGAGTCCACAGACCTCTACCAAGGCACTGGTCCTATCCTGCAATGGTACCATTATAGTGCCCAGACCGGAACTAAAACTTGAAAATCCTTATATCTAACAATAGTAAAGAATCTCTTAAAACTAATTGTGTTCTTTTAGTGAGTGAAGTTTTTATCTTCAGTCTGTATCTCAAAGTGTCCCTGACCAATACCTGACCTTACTAGAAATTTTTAAACAAAAATTAAAAAACAACACTAGAGACTAGTGCACATTGCGCTTTAGTCAGATTGAGAAAACACACATCACTTTTACCCTCAAATGACTTTTTGGCAACTGTTTTTCAACATCTAACCAAGCAAATACATTAGAGCATTGCTGAGATAGCTGTGAAACCAAAAACCCAGAGGGAATTGAAAAGACATTATGTTATTACAATGTGCATGGAACAAGCACTTTTGTCCTTCTTTGTTCCCTCTTAAATATAAGTCTTTGATACTAGATCACTTTGTATAAAGGACATATGATGAAACCATGTTGTCATCATTTAAGAGACCACACTGAGGTTATATAATCTTTACCATGCAGGGTCATTTGTGAGCCGAGGAATGCAGACCTTTTGCCTAATCCACCTCTTGCTTAAGCATTTCATAAAGCATCTGCTTCCTTTGCTTTTACAACGCCATTTTAATATGTGCGTATCAAGTGAATACCCAGTTCACGATGTGGATGAAGGTGTTAAAAGCTTTCACAGATGTTTGGCTTTCAAAGTGTATGAAAAACAAGAATCTGGTCCTTGTCCTGATCAGCAGAAAGAAGCCAGGAACATTTGAGTCTCCACTCACCACCACACAGAGAAAGCTACTGTACATAAAAGTGGTCTTGGGATTTTGTCCACTTCCTAGAGCGGTTTGACAATTAAAAAGATTTAGCTTGGCCAGCCATTGTATATAGATCTGGTAAGGATAGAGAAGATGGCGTATAATAAGAAGGTTGCCAAATGAGGTTGTTCTTAAACTTGTGTTAAAGACAAGAGAAAAGGAACTTTGATTGATGTGTGTGTATCTTTGAGGGTAAATAGCTGAATTAATATTGCACCAACCAACTCAGGCACTGTATGTATGGTTTAAATGTAAAGTATATGTAGAAGCAGTAAGGGGGCAGTGCTCTGAATGATGAGATAAGGTGAGATAAGTGCTTCCCTAGTTCCAGGGAATGTGTGAACTGCTACAGCCTTTGGGCTCAAACACCTGTTTTTTAGTGACACATGTTTTCATTCAAAGCCCCTGTCTACTTGTTTTGCCTGCACATGCACGTGTTTCCTAGAAGAGCTGTCACAGTGACGTCACAAATCTTTAAATCAGTGCCTCACCTGACTACTCACCCAGATAACCACTCCTCCTTAGGCTGCTCACAGATGTTTGGACACAGGTACAAATCAGATAAGGGTTCACAAGTCAGGATGTCTCTTTGCTAGGGGGAGTGCCAAACAACGTGGCTGGTAAAATGTAAATAAAAATGAGGAAAGTTGAAGTCATATCTGATTGTGTCTTCTCTGGGCCAAAGCTAAAAAAACAAATAGTTTTATGCTCCCCTAGATGTTTTTTATAAATACTACTGTGAATTTCCAGATCTTGGTTGCCCTTGACCCAAATGTGTTGAGATGTGTTGCTTTGCCTGGAAATTCCAGACTCACCGCGTCGCCATAGAATCAATTCGATTTCTAGCGCGGAGCAAACGGGCAGCTGAGTTAGCCAATCAGAAAATGGCGGACGTGACGTTAACAAAGCGACAAGAAAGTAAGAAACGCGAAAAAAATATTTTTTTATATATATAAAGGCTTCTAGTGCTGCAAGCTGCTGTGGTTTTAATGACTCGATATGTTTGTGGTAATTTAAAAGGGAATTTACCGCTGAATGAAACAAACTCGGCTCCTCATTGCGCCACCTTGATTGTTGTTGCGGACGCTGCTCGCGAAGAACACGTGACTTAAATAAGCAAATCAAAAGGCACAGTACGGTTGGGATTTGAGTAAACCACTGCGGACGGCGTGGTGACCAGACTGATATTTCTCTGTAGAATAATACAGAGACATATCAGTCTGGATTTTCCAGGCAATGTGTTGCTACCACTTAGTCTAAAAAATCTAAATTTTTTAATGAAAATATTAAAATATGTAAGTTTCAACACCTGATATTTGGTGTATGTTCTATTATTTTGCCCCAGATGAAGACCAAAAGAGAAATAATCACATCTTGATCTTTTGTGTCAGCTGTTTTTTTTTTAACTTTTGCACTTAACCATTGTACAATTACACACAATGTGAAATCCATATTTTTATGGTCACTCTGTGCTGTCGGCAGTATTTCTCTGTTTTTTATGTACTTGTGCAAGACAAATTCCCCTCGGGCCAATAAAGGTTTAATTCATTCAGAATATGATTTTATGAGATTTGCAAACCACTGCATTCTTTTTTTTTTTTTTTTTTTTTTTTTTTTTTTACATTTTGCATAGTGTCCCAGCTTATTTTTTGAATTGTGGTTGTAATCCTAGCACAATAGCAGTACATATGCAACAAAGCAAAACCTAGTTATTTCTCAAATGCACAGGTTTCTTATTTGTCAAAATTATTGTGATCACTATTGTCAGCACAATAAGTCATTGCCCTGACATATGCACTCATGGCACCTGCTCAGACCTGCAGCTCTGCTTTTCTATGGCGTACTCCTTGTGGTGATGTCAGACACAAGTGAGCCACATGTCTGACTGTACAAAGCAAGACAGATGCCAAGATGATTAGCTCATCAGCAAATGTCCCAGTTAAGACTATAAATTGTTTAGATTCAGTTGATCTGTGTCACTCCTATTTTGCATCTATATTGTCTTTAAGTATGACTTTCTGTTACTTGCGACTGCCAAGAGCCTCAAATATGCATTTGTACAGGTACTATAATGGATGATATAATAGGGCAGTATGATACTATCTGAGTACTTTGTTATCTTGGGGGCATTATTAGTACCTGTAGACTGAACAATTCACTGACATGCATGTCTTTGGATAGTGGGAAGAAGCACATCACAGAGAGGACATGTAGACTCTAGTCAGAGATTCATATTAACTATTCTGCCACTGTGCACCTTAGCAAATTATGAGTTTTAGGATATCTATTTTGTGTTATACCTACAAATTCCCATGAGAGAATAACACCATTTCACAGTTGATTATTTACTTTGTATTGGTGATGAGCTCATGCTGACACAGAGGTGACAGAGAGTTTTGTCTCGGCTTCATCACCTCAGTCACGGTGTTCAGCCCTTGCCTTATAAGGACAAGCACTCGCTTACTATATTTGAATGAGTGACGGGACACCTGACTGTCTGATAGAAGATGCCCAGAGCTACAGCGGTCCGTGACTTCACCAGCTCCATAAAATTTTTTTATCATCACCCCTGTACACATCGTCCCTTCTGCTCCCTCACTTTCATTCTTGACATTTTTTTCTTGTGTGTGTTGTTTCTCTACTTTGCTTTGCATTTAGTGATTTTCACACTTCCAATTAATGTGTAGTCTGGCTAACTGTATATCGGGCCAATTTTTGCCTTTTTTAGTCAATCAGCAATTGGCTCATTCTTGCCCTTTAATGCTGATATTTGGTCAGGCACATGACTGGACAACCATGTGACTGAAGGACCCCAGCTTCCCCACCCATCTGGTAGTAGTTTTGGTTCTTACACTGCAGTTCATTTTAAACATCGAAAAATGCTTTATATCAGCCTGAAGAGCTCTAAACAGCAATAAAAAGATTTTGCTCTTATCTCTCGCATAGAACCTTGTAGAAACAAAAAATTTAAAAGCATTTTGTAGCTCTCCCAAAGCCCTACTTGCACAGCAAGTTTGATTGAGATTGGTTTATTGATTTTCTCAAAAAAACTCATCTTTATCTGTTCTCATTGTCCAATTCATTAGAGGCCATTGTGGCAGCCCTGCTACAGATCTGTGAGATTTGGCCTTAAAATGCTTTTTGAAGTCCTGAGAAACAGGACTTAAAGCAGTTTAGACATCTTACTCTGCAGTTCTTAGGAAACATTTAAAATCGCTTTATCTCAGCCTGAAAAGCTAAAAATGACAATGAAAAGATTTTGCTTCTTTCTCTGGCATAGAACCTAGTAGAACAAAATTTTAAAAAAAATTGTAGCTCTCCCCATCCTCTACTGGCACAGCAAGTTTGATTGAGATGGCTTTATTGGTTTTCTCAAAAAACTCTCACTGTCCAATTCTAACACATTTGTTTGCATTTTAATAAGTATTAAGACAAATGGCTATATAATATTAAATTCTTTCATAAAACTGAGAAAAATGGCCCTACATACAAAAACCCATACTGGTGGACCTCTACTGTAGACCATTGCTATTAAATTGAGCATTGGACATATTTTGCAATATTTACTAAATGTGTATATCTAATTAATTTGTCTTCTAATGCTGATCTCCACAGAATTGTGAGGGGCATATCCCAGCTACTTTGGACCTGTGTTGGGCTACACCTTGGACCTTGGCCAAGTTATTTGCAGGGTTTTATTTCATTTCATTTTACTAGTTTTCAATATACAGTAGGATTGCTTAAAACTCACAAACCATCCAAAATTGTTGAGCTCTTCTCTTACATTCATCCCAGTTTAATTCCTGATCATCCTTATATGAGCATCTTTTACAGATCCCAAATTATTATTTAGTTTTTGCTGTAAATTTACTTTCATGAGATAAACAAATGTTTCTGATCCAGAAAGTGAATTGTTTCTTGAAATAACCATTTATGACCTCTATGATGCGATAAATTGCAGTGTTTTAAGCGTGTAATAAAAAGTCCTGACACCTTTTTCCTCTCCTTTGCCTTGCTCTCCTGTGTGACCTCCTGTAAAGTCGGGATCACACACATGGGCTGATATGAACTCACTGTGTACATGTGGCTTTAGGCTGGACTGTGTGTGTGTGTGTCAGTGTAAGTGGGCGTGACCGAGGCTAGCAGAGGATAAGGATGGGCCAGGCTTTGGACTCCAGAGTTTGAGAGGAAAGCCCTCCCACAGGAAACCGGCTCTCCACTCCACATGGCCTTTTAAGGTAAAAACTCCCCAAAACTCATGTGGCCTGGGAATAGAGTAATGATATACTCACTTTTAGAGCAACCAGGAGACAAGGATTATTAAAAGAAGAAAATGTAATATGTATGACAGAAGACTTTGGTCAAACATGTCTATTGCTGTTTATGCAATGTGATACGTTATGATACATTTGACTACAAGAGAGCACACATTAGTTTGGCAGTGGACAAGCAGGAAGACATTAGACAAGGGGGTGTGGGAAATAGCCCCATGCCAGTTTTCCGCATGGGAAAATGACTTTAAAGCAAGAGTAAACAAAATCCACAAACTGGGGCATCATGGGAAATGTTGTGTCCAGAGATACATTCCTCAGTTAAGCTTATCATCAGTGTACTGTACACTTATAGACTGTATCTGTGCATCAGGCTCCTATAGGCTAGTGTACTGGAGTCTGAGGCTAAAAATCAATACAGAAACCAAATACAGATGCAAAGGAGACATATAAGAGACAGATACCAACAAATACACAGAGATGGTGAAGAAATACTCAAAATCTGTACTCAATTACTGCTTAATAATATTACTCAAGTAGAAATGAAAGTAATCAACAAAATTAATAAATGAATAAAAATTAAAAAGTATTCAGTGTAAAGTGAAGTCCAATTAAAACTATTACTATTCATTTTGCCACCAAAGTTGGAAATACATTTACTCATTTAGAGACTATAACAATTTACTTAAGTAAAAATAACACTTTTACTCAAGAAAACGTCAAGAAAATGCACTTAGACAAGGCAGTTTTAGAAAAAACATTTTAGTAAAATAATTTAGTTACTGTACTTTCCTCAGTAAGATCTTTAGACACCCTCCTATAATCCATCACAGCATGTGAACTAAACCCATAGTTACTAATGTTATATTGCATAATGTATAAGTGTTGATGCTTAATGCAGTCTTATCCTGCCTTATGTTATCTGGCTTAACATTTGGCTGGGTGACATCATCCACAGACAGTAAGTAAATAAAGATTCTTCACTTTCATTGACTGTAAGGGGAGACCGCCTTGCCCCAGTAATTCAGAGAGCTTATCATCCTATCACATTTGGGACATGAGAAAGGATTTGACTAGGCCAAAGGATGGGGTGGATCCTAAAGACTGGAGTGTATGGCCCAGTGGTTCTCAAACTGCGGTACAGGTCCCACTGTTGGTACGTGGCCTTTATCTAGTTGTACTTGGAGTGTCTGAATTTGAATTTGTTTTAAGATCCTAAACTACTGAACATAAAATTACAACATGTCATCCTTATTACTACAATAAAATAATACTTTTAAAGACAAATGTTTCTGAGATAGTACTTAATATGAAAACTTTGAGTACTACAAAGGACCAGCTTAATTAGCATTACTGTGTGTGAGTACAGCCAGATAAAGTTATATTGGGTAGGTTATCTAGGTGCAGCCCATTGTCCATGCAGTAGAAAGGCATGACTTAGCTCACAGGCATGGTAGTGATACGCTGATAGCTGGCAGCCCAGTCTGGCTAAAGGTGCTGCTATTGCCAACACTGGAGGTCAAAAGTCACAACTATATGAGCGAGCAACACTTCCTGGACTCAATCTTACACAGCTGTTACACATTCACTCCATCTCTGGATAAACGTCACTCTAACTGCTGAATCTGCTGTGGTGGTAGTAGGCGTAATAGTGGTGGCAGTAAGTAAATTCAACTTAAGTGAACATTACTTGCAGTACTTTTTTTTTTACTGTTACTTAGTATGTTTACTTCTACTTGAGGAGCCTAATAATATATTGAAGAAACAGTGCTGTCACTTAAGCACAGATATGGAGTATTTCTTCCCCCTCTGCTGCTACTAAATGATGATAACACTGTGAAACCAGCAGTTCTGCATGAGCTACTTTAGCTATTTTTGCAGCAACAGTGCTCCACCTAAATCCCAACCTGATATATAAACATAATATTATAAACTATATTTTCTGACATAATTTTAAACAACACCTCCTACAATGTCCCAAACCTGGAGGTGTACTTCTTCCTTTGTTGACTCACTCTTGCATGCTCCCTCTTCTTGTCCTGACACTAATTAAGGTCCTGGTAAAGTCATGAGACTGTGACCTTTTACCTCGACCACATACTGCCACACATATGGCTTCATTTACACACTAATGCATGGGCCCATTTGTCAGTACTATAAACAAATACAGACACATGTAACACACTGCAGGTCTTTCATTGCTAATATAATTTTATGACCTATTATCTAATCCTCCTGTTAAACCTGACTGTACATCATAGGCTGTAGGCCTAACATTTATTTGAGTGTTAGGACAGAACCACGAGCTGCTGGCTTTGCATTCAACTTTTTATTGCGCTGCACTCGTTGTCCTTCAGTCTGTGGCAAGTAACATGGCTGGTTTCAATTTGTTGGGATGTGGGTGCCCCATTCTGTTTTGTTTTACAGCTTTCACTGGACGTGGGTTTTAGGATCCCGTCTGATATTTTTGTGTGAACAGCGCCCTCTTCTGACTGTGGTGGGTGTTGCAGAATTTAGGGGAAAAATGGTGAGTAACTCTTGAATTTTTTAACTAGCACAAAATGCAGAACCTTATGCAGGGAGAGCAGCGTTACCGACGTTAAACAACATTTTATTAGCTAGTTTCGATTTAATAGCAACAATTACCTTAATTATGACTTTGAAATATACCTTAGCTGACAGCTAACGGAGATAAAGGCTACTAATTCATTAGCTATTCTGGCCTCTTCTTCTGGCTATTCATTAGCTACATAGGCCTTTTGTTTTATAATCAATCAGAGCTTAACATTCACACTAGCTAACCGGCCAAATGCTGGCAGATTTCCATTTTGGCTGGTAACACACTGACATCTAGTAGCCACTTTTGGCCAGTTGGATTTTATCCATAGTTTTTCACAACAGATTTATCTCAGAATTTCAGTGGTTATGCTTAAGACTTCCCATAATTTCATATAGTCTAAATTCATCATGATAAAGGAAAAGACAGGCTTAAGTGACATAAAAAACATGTAAAGATATGTTTCGCTACATGCAAAAATATAAAATGTATTATATGTATTTAAGTTAACTTGTAGTTTATTGGGGAAAAAAGAATAAACTAAACTTCAAATTACTTTTAGCTTATCATAAACAATGCAATAAACACATCAGCATTTTAACTTAACAAACTTAACTGGTTGGCTAGTGAAAATTTTACCTGGCTAGTAACTTCTGGAAAAGGCTGGTCACAGTGGCTAGTGGGGGAAAAAAGTCAAGCCCTGTAATCAATATATATAAAACAGTAGGCCTATGTAAATTTGAGTAAAACATCTTATATCTTATAGGCTTGGGCCATCGCTGAAAAAATAGTTTTCAAATAATGTGCTATTGTTAAGATGGAGTGTAAGCTCTGTTCAAGCCACATACTTTGTACTTTAAGCCTTGAGTACCCCTGTATTAGTAAATGAGCCAAACTGTAACTGCTGTTGGATTTTTCAGGGAGACATTTTGCAGTCTGTAAAAAAATATTATTGGTTAAACCACAGAAGCTTGCATTCCCAAATGTGTCAAGGCTCTTTAACGGTGCAGCTGAAGATCATATCTAAACAGGTTTATCCTAATTTATTTTGATTGGACCATGTTGTATTAGTTTGCACTGATAGTCCGTGCAGTAGTGTGCTCGATAGGCGTCCTTGTCTGAACCATTTTTTTGCGGCACGTCCTTGGTCCCAAAATGATACAGGCCAGGATTTGGTAGGCCTTCAAGTTCTGTTGTGACTTATCTCACTCAGTTTTGATACATCTGCAGTTCACAGATAATGTCAGTGGACCAGCGCCAGGGCAAATATTTGTCCCAGTGTAAACTAGGATGTACCAAACCCCCAGTTGAGATTTTTGTTGGCATTTCACAATTCATCCTGACCCGATTTAATAAGTACATACCAAAAAGGATTTTCTATTAAAAGTAGTATAAAATAACTTCAAAATAAAATAAAAGAAGTGAAAAAACAATGTACTCAATGTGCCCAAATAATTTGAGAGGGTTGCAGTAAGGGCATCTGGCATAAAACCTTTGCCAAATCAACATGCACATCACAGCACACTAGGAGGTGCAGATGGTTTGTTTAGGCAGCTTCAGATGAGAAAGCAGAAGTCTAACATTTTTTCCACTAAACAGATGAAACAGTATTGAAATGAAATAAAGAAAATTGTGATTGTAAACTGAATGTAATTCTGTAATCTGCAGGGGGCAGCAGTGCACTGTGATTTGTGCAGTGAAGTATGCCTTAAGTGGTTATACCTGTAGACATTTTATATAGGAACAAGTACTAAAGTTTTCACAACCTTTTCAGCCACAAAAGTACACTATAAACAGTGTGCTGTATTGTTGTATGATATGACAGTGATTGAGTGTTGCTTGGGGTCCTCATTATGTTTAATTATTGCATTATGCCCTCACCCTGTCTGTAGATGTATAAATGAAGATATCAAATGAGGATAAGCGCTCAGTGATGAATAGCAGATCTATGTCAAGACCCAAACACAATGCAGTCATTATGGAGCGTGGCACAGACTGCATATTGTGCCAAGGGCTGGATCTAAAGAATAGGGCAGAGGGCCGTGCCTCTTTGTAAAATGGGTCAGGTCTGGGAAGGGGTTAACATTTGGCTATGTCAGCAGAACGATGCGATTTGATAATTCCCATAGCCCATGAACCCAAAGAAAACTCTGCTAAGGGGCTTCTACTGGCACTAATTATGCTATGATCCTTTGTGTGGGACTGGAGGCCAGACATTTGTAGGGCCAGATTGAATGTCAGAGTAGCGTTCACTTCAATTAGCCTCAAAAGCAACAAGAAACACCCGTGAAATACGCTCACAGGCCACATTATAATGGGCACGCCTCTTCTCATGCTTCTAAATGCAAGTATCCTGTCAATAAGTGGCGTTTAAACTATTGTAGCCTTTCTATCATCTCGGACTAGTCTCCTCTGCTGCTCACTGGATATTTGCTCTCTTTGGGACCATTCTCTGTAAACTTTAGAGATAGTTGTTATGTGTGTGCCAGTAAATCAGTCAGCAGTTTCCGAAATGCTACTTAGACCAGTCCATGCCAAGTTCAAAGTCCCTCAAATCCCCTGTGGTCTCGGTTTGAACATCAGCTTGTTTGTTTTCAACATTAGATATTCATATTTAGAAACATAAGAAGGGGTGTACCTATTCATGTGGCCAGTTAATGTAGTTACACAAACTGTAGGAAAACCTATGCCAAATTGAGGTATATAATCTAAAATGGATGCATTCTCAGAGCTGGCTGCTGGCTGGAATGGTTTTGACAGACCAGCCCATATAGAGCTTAATGTACTGTCTTTGTAATGTGCATGTTCAAGAGATTTATTTAAAGCTCTAAGGAAATTTAAGATTAAAGTCTTTGGGGTTTGCCCTGTCATAGAGTCTGGAATTGCATGAACTATGTGTTGTAGAAAAAACTGTAGATGAAAGCCCAAGATTAAGCCATATTTCATACAACAAAGCATGCATTTAAGTCAGACCATTGTGTGCAGTCAGTGACCTCCAATAACCTCTCCACATTCTCTTATAAGCATTATGGGGTACCAGGATTCATATGTATTTGCTTTATATCTGTTTTCCTTGGATAGTTTTCACCTAGGTATAAGCTCATGGCATTTAGGTTTAGTTAAAATGTTGGACGCACAGAAATGAAGGACACATGGAGGTGTAAGGTTTCTTGGCTGAGTGTGCAGTAAAGGGAAGCGCCATCTGGGAATGTAGTTGTGCATATTTGCGTGAGTCTTACTCCTGTGGGCGGGACTGACCATGTGATGTCACTGATCCGGTCCGGGTGATCCTCTGCTGGCCAATCAGAATGAAGCAAGGAGGATTCTGGGGGAGGCAGTCAGTGGATGATTAAATGGAGGGGGGAGGTTAAGTGAAGCAGGCCTGGGAAACATTGACCTGTGATGGGTGTAGTATGTCTCGAGTGGTGGTCCCAGGCCAAGAAGCTGTCCTCAGACACTTACCCAAGCAGGACATCCAGTCGGCTCAGAGACTGCATGTGAAAATGTGCAGGATGTAAAGAAGATTGTCTGTGGCTTTATGACAATCAGATAATTGACTGTGCAAAAAGTTGGTGGAGGTACTGTTACTGTTAGGTACTCTGCCAAGAAGGTTATGTTGGTTGGTTTGTTGGTCTGTTAGTTATGCAAATAGGCAGGTGTTGAAATTTCTGTAGGTCTGTAATAGGCGAAGGAAGAAATGATTAGTTCTTTATGTAGGTGCAGTATAACATTTGGATCCAGTAATCTTTTAAAGACTCTGTACTTTTGCAAGATTGAGCCAGAGATACTAACTGCAGCAACAAGGGGTCAGTAAAGGGAAAAAATGAATAATTATGGTGTATTATTTACTTAGATGATAAAGGAGAACTACAAAGATGATCATCACTTCAAATCCAGGGCGAACACTATTTGCGAAATAGGGATAATGTCTTGGTGGAGGCCTGCAATCTCTAAGTGCTACTAGGTCTTAATAATTTTACCACAGTCTTTATGGCACATCTATTTTAATGTAAATAAAACAACATTTTGTCTACAAATAAGGTGACCAGTGGAAGAAGTACTTAATTTCTTACTTAAGTGAAAGCAAAAATTTACTCAAGTAAAAGTAGAAGTATCACCTTAAAATGTCCACTTAAGTAAAAGTATAAAAGTACTTACTTTTAAATGTACTTGTGAGTAAAAAAGTATTTTGCACAGACTTGACAACTCATTAAAGTGTTAAATGTGAGGGAGGTTGCTGATTACAGATGAAATAAACAAACTGGTGCAATAGAAGAGACTGAACCTGTTTTTGAGGTCTTCTGTCTTCATTATTCTGATGTTTTTAAGGAGTACTACTTTACTGCATCTTTTATATTTAAGTACTGTGTCTACAGTAAAGGCACGACATCAGCACATGATTTTAAACCAAAACTTTACTTTATACTTCAAACCAATTCATACATGTAATGGAGTAAAAAGTACAGATACTTGCTCTAAAATGTAGTGACGTAAAAGTACCCCTTGTAAAAACGTTTTTGGGCCAGGAACCCCTTACATGAGAGAAAAAAATCCAAAGGACCCCCTTATAGTGTCCTCCTTTCCCAATAAACGTGACTTACATGGTGTGCAAAACGTCCTAAAACCAAATGTGAGTGAGGGTCATTTGCTCAGAATGTTTATTTTATTGCTGCAGTGGTTCCCATAAACCTTAATACATGCTTAAAACGATATACCATAACAAATGTAATAATTATAAATTATTAGCATTTAACAAAAAATAAATAAATAAATTGTGGAATCCGAACCAATGTTTTAACTGCAGTTTTATTTTAATAACTTTGATAGACAGATGCAATGATGTGCTGGAAACAGGTACTTTGAAATGTTTTCCTTTCTTTGCAAAGATTATTTTATATGACTAAAATAGAAACACACATAAAAAACATTTTGGGGAATAAAAATAGAATAAAGGAATAGTATAAATTATAAGACTGTTACTTTTTCCATAGAGTAACATCTGCTCTGAGCTATATAAGTGTGGTTAGTTTATTTTCAGAAGAAAACCTGTTTTAAATAGAAGTCAAATTAGGTCACAATTTCCTTTAGTGATGTTATGGTTCCTCACACCCACCTAAAATTGTCATAAAACCCAACACAGTGGAAGTGCATAATATTATAACTTCCTTCCCATATTTTTAAACCATTTTTAGCACTTTCTCCTACCCACAATATCAGGGCATGGTTCACATGTTTGGGTGAATGATTCAGAGTTTAAAGATCAGCAACATTTAACGCAAAGAAAAGTTACATATCCAGAAACCAGCAGTGTGAGATAAAGAAAGACTCACTCAACAAGTGATAAATTAGTTCAAGTGAATTCTTGGACATTGTGAGAAACAGTGTAATGGATAGAGGATTTACCCCTGAAGTAGAAGTTGCCCAGTTTGAATAGGTCTATGTACTGTCCATACCATCTCTGAGTACTTCTAGTTACTTCATCACTCTAATATTGTGTACTTTATTGTTTGCACTAAAGCCCATTGAGCCATCTTTTTAAACAAGTTGTGTGAATGATAGCAAACATGTCTGAATTTGCCTCTCTGCAGTGTCGGTCACAGCTCCTTGCCGAGGCTCGGCTTGAATTCGTCACATTCCAGTCCATCCACTGGTACGAGGCTGCAGAAGAAGAGGTTGTTTCAAGGAAATGGGATGAAAAGGAGAAGGGACCAGAAGAGAACGTGAGAAAAGGGAAGATCCACCAATGAAGAGATCATGGGGATCCGATACTACTGTTGGCTGTTGCTCTTACTGCTCTACTGCCATAAGTGTGTGACAGGTAGTGTGGTCTCTGTGGTGTATGGAAATGTGTTTGGGATAAGGTTGTGGAGAGGTAATTTCACTTTGGCTAAACACAAAAATCTCAAATTCAACTACTACTACTGCTTACTGACTGCTTCACTTGAGTATAGGTTTTACTATATTTGTGTATATGAATATGCAGTTTTTGGGTGCACTTGAGTTTTGACAGCAGACTGGCCTCCTCTGAGCTCTAGCATGTCTCGACCTGTCTACTGAGGAATGTTAATGAGAGTATTCCTAAAAAAGCTGCTGCTTACATAGACATAGTATTTAAGTATTTAGGTATAAACCAATTAATATTGTCATATATTCATGTTAGGTCACTTAGGAAAGGGTATAATAATAGTGCATGCTTGTGCCAAGGCTTGTAATTGCCAAGTTCAGAGAAGGCACTTTTGCTTGTAAATAACAGGTAATTACAGAGTGGGTGCAAGACTTTTGTAAACAGCTGTGAATGAAATGGCACTGAAACTTAACTGGAGGTATAGGTATACATGTGGTGTAAAGTTTTGGACTACGTAAGGGAAAATAATAATATATTAAAGTTAAGATGTTTGCAATCCCTATAGTATTCTTATTTCTCTTCTATTCTTACTTTGACCTTTACTTGAGAATCAAGTATTTTGGACTAACAGTATAGTACAAATTTAGGGTACTTTGTTGTTTTGTTAGCAAGATCAATAACGGCTTGGTTTTATAAAAAAAGGAATATGTACAGCTATATGTTGACAGTGGGATGACAATGATCATAATGATAAATGTTTGTCAGGAGCTGTGCGAGCCATTAGTCCATACATAAAACATTATAATGGCTTGTCATATGACAGAGAAGATCTACACAAGAGGCACCTGAGAGCAAAGAGGTCTGCACATCCACAGGGCCTCTTCTCTGCATCTGGACTTTGTTGCTTTTCACAGGTAACAGTTCAAATTCCTGATAAAAAGATCACAATTATTCTTGCTCCAGAAAGTCACAAACACAAGCCAAGCTTTGATGTATCCAGACCTCCGCCTTTGATCTGACCACACGACTGCAGCCACATCTGTGAACTGTTTTTGTTTTGTTTGATTCAGACCATTTCGCCTGCGATTGAGACGAAACGCTGAAGCATTTTCAAAAAGTTTTACAGTAGTGAACAACAATGGTTCCACATTAGCTGACGTTTCTCATATATTCTCAGGAACATTAGAAGGTGGGTTTAATCAATACATACTACAGTTATCAGTATTTTTGTTTGTATAATGTATCTGTAACATAATCTCACATCCTCTTTTAGGTGAACATGGGTCGTCCTGCCATGGATCAGTGATACAGGGCCAGTTTGAGGGCACCATACACACATCCAATGGGACTTATCATGTAGAACCAATGGACAGATACAGCATCCCTATAGACCACCACTCTATAATCTATCATGAAGATGACCTGGGTAAGACTTATTTTTTTCTTTTTGATCAAGACAAACATGTCTCAGTTTGAAATGGGTTATCATGGGCATTATTCATTGTAATATAGATCACACAATTGTTGTATAGATAGGTGCGACAGTGGCAGAGGAGGTTAAGTGGGTCGCCTGGAGGGTTGGCAGATCAATTCCCACTCTGACCCAGTGCATACTGCCGTCGTGTCTTTGAGCAAGTCACTTCACCCACATTGCCTACTCCATTCACAGTATGTGGCTGTTTGCCAAATTACTGTCATTGATTTGCAAGGGCTCCAGGAAGGAAGCAGCCAGAAAAAAACATCTTATGCCCTAAGTTGGGGCAGCAGTAACTCAGTTGGTAGAGACGTTCGCCCACTAACCCAAAAGTTGGCAGTTCATGCCCCATTGCTGGCATTGCATCGTTGTGTCCTTGGGCAAGACACTTCACCCACCTTGCCTGTTTGTATGTGTCAGTGTGATTGTGTGTTTGTGGTGGTAGGAGGGGCCATAGGCGCACAATGGCAGCCACACTTCCACCACTGAGTGTGACTAAAGAGTGAATGAATAATGCACCAAATTGTAAAGCGACTTTGAGTGTCTAATAATGTCTTATTAATTATTATTATTATTATTATTATTAGTATTAGTATTAGTATTAGTATTAGTATTAGTATTATTAAGATCAGAGGTAAACAGTGGTGCAAAGTATCTAGATACTTATACATGCATTTTTGACCTGAGTAATAAATAGGTTTTAATAGTGGCAGAAGTAAGGAGTAAGTACTATAAATAATAATAATAATAATACTAATAATAATAACCAAGTCCAGATGACTTCTTTTTACACCTTGTATTTGTGATCCAGTTAACTTGGATGACTGAGAGTCTTCACAGACAAAAGTAGCAGCAGTATTGGGAGCCCTACTCAGTATTAGTAGTATATTTTGTGCTGAATACATTTGAAATTTGAAAACAACTAAAAGTTCTTTCTACTTCAAGTAAACTCTACAATCAATACACATTTACTTTAGAAATGATTGAGTACTTTTACTTCTATTTGAGTAATAGTATTTTGAAGTAACAGTGCTTTTACTTGAGCATGAATGTTGTGTACTTTTTACACCTCTAGAGGTGAAGTGATGTTACCTAATCCTCCAGAAACATCTAACTCCTTACTATTGTGAGCATGAAGGAGAAAACTTGTGTTGCTACATTTTTTCAGTAACTCCAGCTGCTTTTTCTGACTTGATGGGGGTTTTAACTAGAGCCAAAAAATATTTTTTTGCGACAGTAGACCGCCCCTACTGATTTAATCCAGCCCCCCAGGCAGTCTCACAGAAACAACACCCTGAAATACTGTACATTTATCACACATTACTAAATTCCTTTGATTCTTTCTGAGATCTGCAGATATCTAGTCTGAAGTGAGGTCACTGGTGGGCAATGAATTAGCCGCAGCTTTTAGTTGTTACGATTATTTCAAGGGGTGTGTTGGGCACCAGCCAAAGTAAGTGGCCCAGTGGTGGTGTGGCTTTTGAGGCAAAGGGGTGAGATGAGGACAAACTTAACAAAGAACTTCAGAGGGAAAACTATGGCAAGGTGATGGATTAATTTAGTTTTCGCAGTAGGAGCTACACAGTATATTAGTGGAGGATATTGGTGTTTCATGAAAATAGCTTAGGCTTCTTGCTGCCGTCGCTGGGTAACAGTGTATCCCTTGCTGTGTGTTTGCAAATCTGCACTTTTAGGTTTTTTCCAAAAAAGTGCATCCCAGGAAAGCTACTGTAAATCACCAGAGTCTGTGTGTCTCTTTGACAGGGGCTGCCTCCCTCCCCACATTTCACAAGCAGCGTATCTACAGGAAACTGAGAGATTTGGCATACAGTATTGCTACAACACAGTTTCCGGAAAAGTGATACATTTCGGATGCAGGGGGCTTACTTCTTATGTTATTTCTATTTTAGTCTGATGTTATTTCAAGACAACAAAGGGAGTAAGGATTTTCTGTCTCCACCAGGATGTAGGATGTGGATACAGTTTAAAAACTAAGAACTATTTGTAACAAGGAGACATTTAAGGACATCAGGCCATTCCATTGTGTTTAATATACAATATATGTCGTCATAAAGACACTCAGGATTGCATTATTTGTTGGGAACAGCAAGATTGTATAATATTTTTACATTACATTCAGCTAGCAGTTGTTGTCTGACCATGATACAAAGGTCTACAACCCATTTAAAAATGCAAAATATCAGTTATACTTTTATCTGCTTTTTCACAGTGCAGTGAGCAGCAATGCATCCACCACGCTTATCTGCACTTTGCTGGCAAAACTTACTTCTCACATACAAAGACTTTTATCATTTTGATTGCCAAATCCTGTCTCTTTTTAAAATATAGTTCTGTGAGGGCTGGCTGAACTCTCAATGTTGAACCAATGTCCCACAGTTTTCAGTATAACTGTATTATATGTGTCATTGCTATGGCACTTGGATACTCCAGTCCATTGGTGTGAACAGGGAAGACTGGTCCAATCAATCTAAAATAGTATGTCACCAGCTGTACAAAATGGTATAGCACAGTTTGGTATGGCATGGCACCAAGGAAGCGCAACTACAAAAGGCCCCTGTGAACTCAGTGAATCGACTGCATTAGACAAAAAACTACATTATTCAGTTTGTTATCTGACCAAATACTGGAATTTTGGAAAGTAATCCAAGTATTATATTTTTAATAACAACATTACAAAAATAGTGCCGCTTTATTACTATTACTGCCCAGTCCTGTGACTCAACAAAAACCTTCTGGCCAAAAAGCTCAAGCACTGTTGCTTATTATATACTTTATACAAATACAATTCCTTATGCATTTGTCTTTGTCACATTTCTTAATGTTCATCAAAGACTCAGGAAAATCAGTGCAGTGAGTATTTCTGCAAACACAAATCAGAAATGCTATTATAAACTTGATAAGATACATTTATTATATTATCCTATTTTGAGCAGAAATTCTTATTTCAGGGCATATTAATGTAAAATGTGCACAGTTTCAAAATACCTTTAAACATTAATAATTGTTTACTTGTGTTTTATGTGCATTATGTGAACAAGTGTGTCTGAAAAAAACTGAGAGTGAGACTAGACTTTTCTAGCAGCTGCTGCTAATGTGGGCCTTGAATGCAACCTGAGAATTTGGATTCAGGAAAATCATTTGCTTTTCGTGGCTTTAGTTGACAGGAAAACTTAGATCTCTCTTGTGTTTGTAGAAGAAAATCTTTATTAGAAATGTGGCAACACTTACAGGAAATGTTCCTTGTCAGATTGACTGCAACAGAACAAGTAAGAAAATGTCTGGAAAAAAATCTGTTGGTGGGTCATCGCCAGACATTTAGGATTTTATTTCCAGCCTCATGGTGCACTCCTCATGCCATGTATAGAGTGGATAGCAGGTTTCTGATTGGTTGGAGGATGTCTAGCAGCATGGTGTGATCCAATCATGCGTTGTCTGTCACTCACTGTAGGCCTGGGTCTGATACATGGGGAAGTTGTAGACAGTATTGCTACAGCTTACAGTCAAAGTGCCTCCAGGGCTTATATAGGTCACTAGTTAACTGGCAAACATTTCCTTCACTCTGCCGCTCTTTAATCACCACCAGTAACATGTGAAAGAGATTATAGTCATGTGACTTTCTGTGACTTGTGGAATTTAATGATCTTTGTTCACAATCATGTCACCAATGCATGTTTGTACTATGCATTAACCTTTTGACCATGAACTTACCACTCACACACTTACAAAACGCAGTTTTATTTGGTCTGTTGCACTAAGAGGCCAGTGTGCACAAGTGCAATGCCCATGCAACTGTTGCTTCATTATTTCTTAAATTTGAACAATAAAGCCATCCCAAAGGTGCTGGACATCCCAGACAGTAACCACTAGCTGCCCAATGGACCGGATTGATTTCCAAATGTGGCTTCTCTATTCTCTAGTGTCTGAGTATGTGGACACTGCAGTCAGAATGCAATGCATATATATATATATATATATATTGCAACTATTATGACAATTATAGAAACTGAATTAAAAACTGTTTTAATGTACAGTATCTGCAAAAATCTGGTATGCAACAAAGTTTGCAAAATAAGATGCTAGTTTACTTTATTTCCTGTGGTGTCCTTGATGTTCAGTGACCTGAGCTGTTTGACGTAGTGTTCAGATAACATACGCTACAAATGTTTCACAGAAAATTGGGATTTCTGAGACTTGACATGAGCGCTTGAATGCTGGCATGCATTCACTCATATAATACACTGATTACATACAGAACACTTGTGCTAACTATTTTGTGAAAAGAGTAATCTTCCTCTTATATATTGGAGGGTAAGCCTTTGTGAATATATACATTTATATTATATCATAGACAGTTTCACGCTGTTATTCACAAATAACATAATAAATAATAATACATAAAAAATTTGCCCTAAATATGAAGACCAGTTTTATTTTTAAAATATAGAGCCATGTAATACATTTTTATTTTATTTTATTTCATTGATAAATTGTCTTCTCTTACAATGCTTTTGTGCTTTCATGTAAAGCAGAACCAAGAAATATACTGTGCCTGCAAATGAAACACACACTCCAGGGCCTCTATCCAACTTGAGCCTGTTGATGGATTCCAGGTTATAAGTTAGTTAAATTGGTCACAGAGTTAAAAATGGCAGATGACTAAGATGATGAAGATCGCAGCATGCATCATGTCCCACGTGTAGGTTTATTTGGGATTCACAGTTTGCTCAGTGTCCTCTGACAAATCAACGCTAGAACATTAAAGCGAAGTCAGTGTTTGATTAATGATCCATGATACACTTAAGCTCAAATGAAACATTGTCACATGGAGCACGTAAACACTCTTATTAAGTCACATTAAAATTCACTAAACCTCTTTTAATCTAATTACATACACATTTAATCTACTATATTTAATAATTTAATTTTTTTCATAGTGCTGCCGTCCATTAGAGGTGGTCATGAAGGTTTCTGTGCTACAGAACATCTGAAGCTTCTTGGCCAAGGACCTACATCCACTGAAGTATGACATAATGTTCACTGCATTGTTTATAGTCCTACAAATTGATTTTAAATTAGTCTGTCATAGTTTATATTTGTGTTAAATTAATCTGTTTTGCCACTATTTAGTTTATGTGATAAAACATTTTTAGACAACAATGAACCTAAAAGTTTAGTTATTCAAGCATTTCCTCTCAACATCTGCCAGATCTGTTTAGCTGATTGGCCCCTGTGGGTTTTGCAATTATTGGTTTACCTTTGGACAAATGGGTGGTGGTCCCAGCTTCCACTGTCAACAGTAGACATAGTGGCCTTGATAAGGGTCCATTTATAACTACATGTATGCAGCTGGGAAATATTTCCACCTTTACATCACAAAATAACTTCAACAGATGTAATTACCGGTGCACAACAACAATTCAACTGCCGACTGCCCCGGATAATGAATTATTAATGTTCACTGACCTCATGTTTTGATCTGCTGTTCACATGACAAAAGTATTAGGACACACTTAGGACACTAGGCTGCCTCGCCTGCCTGCCCCACATGTTTTTACTGTGTTGTCCACAGGAGGCAGCATTGGGCCGGTCCAGGAGGACAGTGGATGAGACGAAGACCAGCTGCCTGCTCCATTTCCAAGCTGATCACCTTTACTTCAAGAGGTTCAAGTCTGTGGAGGCTGTAGTGGCTCAGGTGACTCAACTATCTTAGTCATAAAAGTTGATAAGTTGTGCATAAGCGTTTATATTTTTAATAACTGTGTAATGGAGGAAGTGAATCAGACAGTTTTTGCAGTCAGCATTGCCTTTAGTCATTAAATTCAGTCACGAGGGGTAATAAGCCGGTGTATTTCTTATATGCAAATCACTGCACACTAGGAGGCAGAGGACTTGCAGTAGCGATCCCACAAGGGAAAAGCCAAAAGGAAAGAAGAAGACTGCCTTAAGTTAGTTACCTTGTCATTTAATTCAATAGGGCCACTGTAGAATAACATTATGTCCTTTTCAAACCATTCATCATCTTTGAGAACTCCTGGAAGCTCATCATCCCTTGAGATAATGTATTTTGTGTCCTAAGATAAGAAGCTCAACTTGGAACCTTCATCACAACAATGCACTCTGGCTGTCTGCTAATTTTTGAATAAAAACACATCACAATGCTTCCCCATCAACCTACTGCCCTGACTTGGCTTCTTGTAAGTTTTTTATATTTCCAAAATGAAGAACGGTTTGAAAGAACACCAGTTTGTTACTGTGAGCCACTGAGAAGGCTCTGAACGCCACGCCAGCTGAAGACTTACAGGGCCATGAAGTGTGATCTGATTGGTGCATTGGTGCTCAAGCATATTAAGTAGGCATATCCCCTCTTTCTTGAATGATTAATATACCCAGTTATGTATGTAGAGCTAAAACAAAATTTAAGTTTACTTGGTTTACTTGGTTTAAAAGAAATGCTTCGCTGACAGCCCCATTGGTGTAAATTGAATTAACCGTCATGGGAGCTTCCTGGTGTTTGGGGCCACCGACTGGAAGAATGAAACCACAACAGGATTTCCTTGGCTGTCCCAAGAGTGTTTGCACACTTTGTTTACAAACCTTGAATTGTGTTCAGGTCTTTGAGTCCACGAGTAGAGGCTAATGTCGCAATCAAAGTCTATTCAATTGAATTGTCCGTCTCCGATACAAACAAAAGCAAATATTTGTGCAGGATATTGGCTAATTAAACTTTAAGTGGTCTTTCCTTTTCAGGTCGCTTTGTAAGAATATGCACCCATTGACATTTTTAATGACGTCAAATGCTATTTAAATATAATAATTCCCCGAGCTTTCTTCTGTTATAATTACAATCATTTCGCTTACAGCCATCAGTGCATCCAATGTTACATTAAATGTGCAATCCTGGCATTTAGCCCTAGACACAACTAGGCAAACACCATCTTTGATAAAAAAGCGGAAATCGATGTATTTGTTGAGCCAAAGCTAAACTAATGTGCAAATTAATTGCTGTTAATAAAACAAATTTTGACAAATTTGCGCAAATAATGACCTAAAAACGCTGCTGGTTCATCATCTATTGTATCTCAAATTTTTCTCCAATTTATTAATTCAAACCACTACTTAAGTATTAAGTAACAGGTGGACAGCTCTTGGCTTTCGTGTTTGCTGACACTGGATGAACTCCAAAGGCAGTCAGTGAAGTATTGCTCTATGGGCCGCCTGCCTGTTGGAAGGATTGCACTTCCTGTACAAGTAGTGTTTGTATTCATAGTTGTGTTCCCATAAATGCAAAGCAAAATTAAAGTTATATGTCAAAGACAAAACAAATTGCAATGTTCTTTTTGGGATAGGAAACTCAAAGTGTAATCAAGTGTAAATGTGTAAAGAGCAAATTGGCATAGCTGACCACTACTAGAGAAGACACATTATGTTTTTAAGCATACATTTTTGCATGAATCTTTAGGGAATTTTTGAACTACTATCTCACCAATATTTCAACTGGTTAGTTTTATAATCAACAGTGTCCTATTCAGTATCATGATTCAGATGCTCTAAAAAGGCAGATATGTGAGGTGCAGAATTGTAATCTACAAGCTACCATAAAAAATCCCAAATATTTATAGATCCCACCTTTAATGCAACTAGTACAGAACAGTTTTCTGTACTTGCCTGTTACTTGTTGGTATAAGCTCGCCAGACTAAAAAGATAAAGTGTAAGTGACTACATGTGGGATCAGTCATTGGAGCCAGAGGTGTAACATCTTCTCATGATTTCACTTTGGTTACATACACAAACTACAGTCTAATTACATTTGTAGAGGTGTGTCCAAAATTAAAACCAATAAATCAGCGCAGATATTTAATCATTTTCATTGAACTTGGACCACTCGTAACTTCACATCTGTGCTGTTTTAATTAATTTCCCAATAACACAGGAAGGTCATCATTTGATATGCAGTAATTTAGCTACAGTTAGTGTCCTGTCCCGCTATCACCTCTTTTACCCCAGCTCAGATTCTTTCCACCCTCTACTCACACACTTGTTGTTGTTCCTGGTCCTATGCCAGGCCTTTGTAGCAGAGTGTGAGAAAATATAGAGTAAGTGATGCCGTGATGTGATCTTTCAAGGTAAATAGACAAAATGCTGTTGTCAATCACGCCTAACCTAGTTTTGGCTTCTGCTTTGTCCAAGGTGTCAATATTTACAGAATGGAAGCTCCCAACAGGCGTGGGATGTATACCACTGTACATCCCCTGCTGGACACTATCAGGCCTTCACCCGTGACTGGTCCCGCACGTGGCACCCTGAGATGGGTTCTGCCACACACATAGGGCCTACTTATAAGGATTACTGGGATTGAATTGAATTAGGATCCAAATGCATACAGTATGTTTTTGACTGACATAAAACGTTTCTCACCCACAAGAGAAATTACGTGGTCACAGTAGCTCATTTGCACATAAGCACTCATAATGCCTTTTTGTTTTTTTGTAATCGGATCTTTGGTCAGTTGTCTGTGTTGCTAAACAGACTATGACTTTTTTCTCACAATTCTTTCTTTGTCAGATTGCTTCCTACATTCGAGCTGTGAATGACATTTATGACAAGGGCGACTTTAATGGAATCAAACTGGTCAACTTCAAAGCCAAATCTCTTCACGTAAGACTGAAACTACATAACAAGTACTTATAATTAATATGGATTACTCACTACTGCACTGTAAATTTTGACTATGTGCCTCCCATGCTCTGTCTTATTAAGGTGATGACTGAGGAGGATAAGAAGGACCCACTGCAGCGGCTGTACATCGGGCCTGAGAAGCTGCTCAGCGTTTACTCTGAAAATAACTGGGGCAACTACTGTTTGTCCTACCTGTTGACCAACAGAGACTTCAGTGGAGTGCTGGGCCTGGCCTGGGAGGGCAAGACTGGTGAGGGGGACTCTCTTGAACACAACACGATCACAGTTGATGATCATATTATCCTCCTATCACATATACTTCGTTTTTTGTTTTGTTTTTTTTTTTGTATAAAAATGTGTGCTCTCTGATTGATCAGATGGGCAAAAAATTGTTGATCCTGATCAAGAGTGCTTTTATTGGGTCAAGTCCCCTTTTTAAGGCCCACTATGTTGCTTGATGACATTATACTTCCAAACCTTGGTTAGAGCTGACAACATATAACAACAGTCAGTAAATGATAGGGGCTCAACAACTTTATTTGGCCAACATTTAATAATAAACGTTTTTTGTCTTCTGATATTAAA
This sequence comes from Bostrychus sinensis, assembly GCA_020698575.1. NCBI lineage: Eukaryota > Metazoa > Chordata > Actinopteri > Gobiiformes > Eleotridae > Bostrychus > Bostrychus sinensis. The sequence goes on from CM036246.1 coordinate 18,660,047, forward strand.
TTGATGCTATTGTTTTTGTAATTCATTTAAACTGAGTTACAACACCAAACATCATCAGAATAAATTATTGCTGGCCATATACTAATATTAAACAAATATGCAGAACTGGTTGAGAAATAACATTTCCTGCAATCTCTGACTGTGTGAAATTCTGTGTATAACTGCAGTTCAGTCCGAGCTCACCTCCCTCTGTGGCCCCTGCAGCCTTGATATGACACAAACTTGCCAAAGGCCACATTCAACACTCCTCCACAATCATATCTTCCAGATCACTATAAATTATGTGACCAGTGAAGGGCTGGATCAGGATTAGGGAATTTGTGTAAAAAAACAGCTTGAAGGCAGCTGCATCAAATCATTAATGTTAACATCTACACAACATAAAATATATATTTGGTAAATACTACCAAAATAAAACAGACAATTCTAACTACACCACTGGCACTGAATTTGGTTTCACCAAAATATCACTCAGTAATTCTGATTGACCATTGCTATGTCTTGCAAATTAAACCTGCGACACAAACTATAATAACATTGTTTCAGTTCAACTATTTTATGTGGGATGGATAATTACATGTTGAAATTCATACACAAAATATTTAGTTTAGACTGTGTTGCCCCAAATGTAAAAGATTGTTCTTGTTAAATAAGAAAAAGCAACATGTGCAAACAACTACAAATAAATTATTAATTGTTTTATTTCTGTTTAACTTAAACTAAATTCATGTTGTTGCCAAAAAAAGAGGAGCAGTAGGAAGAGCCCCTGTTTTGTGTTAAGCTGTGTTTGGTCAGTGAAGACAAAAACAAAACGTGAGTGAAATCCTCAATTAAAATTCCTCACTGGTTCAACTGTGAAGCTGCCTCAGTCTCTCTCACTGCACTCAAACCAACAGAAAACAAACTGAAAATAGCACATGAACAGAAATGATAGAAGATAATATAATAAAAACAATGCCATCAAACTTAATCAATAAAATTACAAAATTTGTTAGAATTTCAAAATAGCAACTTTCTCAAATCTTGTGTTTGTGATGCAGCTCTGTCATGTAATAAATCATTGTTTTATACCTTTACGTGTGTTGCTGTGTTAAAGGAAGTGGGTAGCATTTAGTGAGAATTGTAACTGTAAGCGGCTCTTTGATCATGTGACATTGCCTCACATATAGAGCTGTTGATTGGTTAAACTGAGGGGTGTGAGGGCAGATCAACCGTGAGTGACATATGATTAGGCCCTAATGAACCATTGACACACAAATATATATATATAAACACAGGCCTAGATGTCTTAAGTGCTGGTTGGTGACTGCATACCGCAGCCTTGTTACTGTGGAGATGTTTCACGTGAGCAGCACACACATAATTTGCATTGTGGGTGACATTGATGTGACTTTTGAATTTCAAGATTAGCCACAGTCAAGAATAAAACTCTGATAATGTTTGACTTGAGATATGGACTCTGTAACCCAGTTGTTGAGGTTTATTAGGGGTCTTGGGTAACAAAAGGTCTTTCACTATGACACCATGAACTCAAAGACCTCAAAGACCCTGCAGCAGTGTTGTAGATACCCTCATGCTCACGCACAACCCCCATCGATCACTTGGGGCTGACCTCTTCCCGGCGTTTTATCTTACGTCAGTGGAGAGTTGGGGTTGAGGCCTAAATCTTTTGTGCCACTCAAATTTTCATGCCTGTAAAATTCCTGTTCCCCCTGAGACTAATCACAACAGATGTATTTTTTCACACAATAACTGGCAGGTTTCTGTTTGTGTCCAGTGAGCATAAAGTTAAACAACTACAAGCACTGGGACATCAAAGACCTCTGGCAATGCATTGCTGTTCCACCTCAAATCCAGGTAGTGATACAGCTCCAGGTCAAAAAGTTATTTGTTCTTTTACTGAATGTCGCATTAAAATTCACCAACATGTAGACTTATGTTGCTTACAGACAAAATAGGCTGTCTGTTAAAAATTTTTAAAAAATCCTGTCAGCAGTATAGCTCAGTTGTTGGAGTATATGGCGCACATCCAGAGCAACTACAACTCGCCTCTCGGTGCTGTGGGATAGAGACCGGACTCTGAAAGATTTACCAAATGTCTCTCCCTGCTCTATATCCATCATTTCCTGTCACTACTATATTGTCCTATTATATATAGCTAAAGGCCAAAAAAAGTATTTTTTTCTGGATTTCCGGAATTCTGGATTCAGTAATCCAGAACATATTATGCATTCTTTGGTCCATTGCTGACCTTTCCTGAAAGATCTTCCCTACAAACCAATGCCAGCAAATACCTTTTGAGAGGTAAAAATATGCTTATTTTTTAATGAGTATTTAGTGAATATTACATTTCCAATCCATTTCCATTTTGTTTCACAATATGAAATTAGTTAGGTCAATGAACCTCAGAGTCAACCCACACAGAGTTGGAGAGTACAGTACACTCAAGTTCAACATGACTTCCTTTGGAGCTACTGTATATTTCCAGGAATTCTGTCTGGTGTTACCAGCGGTCAGCTCACACGCTGTGCCTGTTTTTGTTGTTAGCAACAAGATGTTATTGGCACAATCTCTCCACTACTAGCGCTCTATGTTTATCTAAGGAGAGCCGCCCCTTTTACTATTATTTGTATGCTCATAAAAAACTTTGGGACAGGTGTGTGCACTGCCTAAGAAGGGTTTCAGTGTCTGTATTGGTCTGTATCATAACCCCGTGCCAATGTTGTCATTGCTGGAACTAGATATTACTGTAGTAAATATTTAAAAGCGTAGGTATTTTGTGCACAAGTGTCATCAAGTGTCATTCTGGTTGAGCTACAAGTAATCTAAATAGTTTATTTCTTCCTGCCGAGCTAATAATACAAGTCTTTCATTTGGGGTCCTTTCTATGGAGTAGGCGTAGGGAAAAGTGAAGGAGGAGGGGATTAAAACTCGCTCTGCCAAAAACCACAGTTCAGCCTCTAAAGTAAAGCTCTTTCTAGGAAACCCGGCTCTTTGAATAGCGCATCAGGGGGCCATTTTAGGTCAAAAGCAAGAAAACCGCACGCACTGGATCCAGAATACTTGATGAACATGGACAGGGGAATCCTGCCTATGTTGTGTGCATGTGAAACTACTTTATAAAGGGGCTCGATTGTACATTGAGCATTGGTGAGAATAGCAAAGCAATGATGTAGTTATGCATATATCCTAAATTGTAATGTGCTTGCTAATGCATGATGATAAGGAAAATCAGACAGTAACAACTAAAATAAATAGTGTCATGTTATCATACTACCAGTGAGTAGTTTTGCTATTTTTGTTGAATTCTAATCGTACTATCATTGTAGTGATAAGGGGCACTTTGCTATTGTTTTTGGACTTCTTATAGAAGCCCCTCACACTTCCAGGATGTCACTTTTGGGCCCATTGTGTAACAAAAACATAGTAGTGTGCGTGATCCAGATGCCCGCAGCTGGTTTCCACAGTCCTTAGTGGCAAATGGGGAACTCCAATTCTACGAAACAAGCGAGAATACCTTGAGAGACATGCACCTGGCAAACCAGGCAAGCATTGTATAACGCATGTTACATAAAAATTCACGTGAACTTGAGCCGCAGAATGAATGAGCCAATAAAGAGAGGGCTGTGAACTAAGAAACACAGTGGTTGATTGATTTGATTCTGGCCTCCCAGCAGAGAAAAAGAAAGTGTTGTTGGGCTGCAAATCACCAGTTACATTTTATATAGATCATCTTTCGTGTACTGTACATGAGACTCAAAGCTTGGGGCCTAGACTGAGCTTTGTAATGTTGAATGCAGTATAGGTTGTTTTCCATGTTCCCTAATAACTGTCATTTGTTTTTTGTTTTTTTGGGGGGGCTTTTGTCTTTATTTGATTGAGATAGTTAGACAGAAATCAGGGAGAGAGATGGGGATTGAAATGGAGCAAATTGTCCTAAGCCGGGAATCAAACCCAGGTTGTGCCAGTTGACATGATAGCCAGCAAGGTGCCTCTTGAGTTGTTGTTGTGTTTTCTGTGTTGTGTTTAATTACTAAAATGTGTGTTTGAGATCACATCTTCTGGACATAGCATCAAAAAGACCTGGCCACTGGTAATGAGGGTATGACACTAACTACTGTAGAAACAGCGTAGTTTATGTCATAATTATTATTTACAAGTGATCCTTCATTAATTTTAGTTTGATAACAATAATTCAAGGCGAGTGACAATCAAAATATAAACAAGTACATCCTGCAGCAGTCCTGAGACAGCGCTAGTAGTTTAGTGGTTGGTCAGCTTTAAGTTAATGTCACAGCTGTATCATGTAACCATGTGAACACAGCCAGTTGTTTGTCATTATGGTAAAAGTAGGAGCATTGCATAAATCCAGACGAAGGCAAAGCAGACCACTGGAGACTGCTCACCTCTGGAGACTTTGATGTGAAAACGGTAGAGGGGCTCCACAGCTCAGCTGCTCTGTCTCTCTGCACCTTCCCATTCAGGGCCTCAGCGGTCGATAGGGCCTCAGAAACAAAACACAGTTTAAAGTATTTCCAGTAGCACAAGGTCAGTTATGCAATAAGATAATTGTGTGATAAGAATCTGCATTTTCTTTACTGGACATGTTGAGTCTACAGTCATATTAAATCAGTATTTATATCCAAATAAACAGTGAGACACATTATTGACATAATAACTTTCAGCTAATAAGCCAGAATGTTTGTGTCAGATTAAACCATTAAACCAAGCATCTTGAAATGCTACACCAATTACCCTCTGCTTAGAAAAAAAACATGTATGCATGACCTATTGGCCAACAACAACAACAACAAAAATAGTTTGTTAAATTATCTTAATTGGTGCACAACACATGCAAGAAACTGTTTAACCAAATAATATGGTCAATTTTGTTTGCAGGTAACTGGGGAGGGATCTGTTCAGACTACATGAAACTGAGAACCGGTCAGTACTCGACCCTGAACACAGGTCTAATCACGATTCAGAACTACGGACAGTTCCTACCTTCTCGGCAGGTGCAGCTCACCCTTGCTCATGAGCTTGGCCACAGTCTGGGAGCTCCGGTCAGTGGCACTTTTTATTTCACGGGGAAAAATTTAAGAAGTGCATAAAATAAAATACTATATTTTATTTAATTTCAAGAAGCTGATCCATACTGCTACACAACCACAATAGTACAAGTCCTTTATATTCAAATGTGTCATTTTACAAATTTGGCTGGCCATGCTATCAGATAGCACCATAAAAAGTTAAAGGGATTAAGATTACAACAGTGTCTTTGGTCGGTAATAAAACATTAAACATTAAGTTGTGCAAATATTATGCTCTGTAGTACTTGTATTCAGTTTTATTATTAGTGTAGCTTTTTTTTTACTGTATATAGTTGGACTAGTGTTTCTGAATAATTTTAATTTTAGTCAAACATATTCGTTGTGTACAAAATATGAACGTCACATCTTCTCACCAGATTTAAACTTTTGCATTAGTTAGTGATTCCCTTTAGTGCCCAGTGTAGACCTTGTTCTTTATTGATTGGCTGATTTATTAGACTCCCCAGTCCAGGCTGATTATGTAATCTGAAACATGGGTGTCATTGGGATTTACTGTTTACTTTCCCACCTCCTCCACCTCTGCTTTAACAAACCGGAGCATACATGTCCCTGACACCTGCTACCTCTCTCCCACTGACCAGCATGCCGACACTGCTCTGTCCATCCCTCCACAACCTCCATATTACAGGGGGTCGTTGAGCAGATTAGTTCTGCTATGTCAGTCATCTGCTGTTTATGAAGTACCCTATGTTCTCCTGCGCTAAAGCACAGCTGCTGCAACCGACATGCTTATTTAAGTTGCACAGTGTAGTGTTTTCTGTCCTTCATCTGTCCCTTGTACATATTTTACATACAGTTTATCAATTACTAGTTGTTGCTCACATTGAACAAACAATGATGCCAAGTAAACCACAAAGCTCACAGAAGATGCTCTAAAATGCTAGTTGTATAGGTCACACCTCAGTAGGTTATAATACGGTAGTACTAAAGATTCTTGTTTAAGACAGCATTTATTACAAAAAGTGGCTTTTAAAGAAGCCATGGATAGGAGGGAAACTAGGGTAAAAAGGACCCAAAAGCTGGACTGAAGGGGAAATTTATTAAAATAAAACAACAAGGGAACAAGTCCAAAAATGAGAACCGAAAAAGCCAAAAATCCAAAAAAGACAAAAAACATGGAAAACCACAAAAGACAAAAAACTGGGGAAAACAAATGGACTAAATATACTAAGAGTACACAGGTGAAGCACATTATGCAATCACACAAGTGGAAAACACAGGACAAGACAAGATCATAACAAACCCAATTTTAATAATTTGCCAAATCTTAAGGGTGCAGAGTGGTTCATACACTTTCTTCTCAGCAAAAGATGTTGGGTGTGATCCCCTAGACAGCCAATTCCACCGTGTCTCTAAGCGGAATCTATATGTTGGGTACATCTATTTGTACTCCTCCTTTCTTCCTCTGGATTGCTATAGGTGAAATGGTCTAAATTGCCCCTGAATGAATTTTCAGAGGGATGGTTGCCTGTTTGTGTATGTCACTTAGTGTTGGCCCTACGACTAACTGACCATTCTCCAAAGTATACTCCACCTAAGGTCTGCTGTTGTTGCAGCTACCCACTACCCCTAACAGGAATAAGTGGTAGAAAATTAATGAATTATTTGTAATAATAATAATAACAATGCATTACTCTTACTCTATACTGCTTTTCCAGGGACTCAAAATTGCTTTACTATTTGGTGCATTATTCATTCACTCCTCAGTCACACTCAATGGTGGTGAGCTACTTCTGTAGCCACAGCTGCCCTGGGGCAGATTGACAGAAGCGTGGCTGCAAATCTGCACCTACGACCCTTCCAACCACCACCAAACACAGTCACACTGACACATTCATACATAGGCAAGGTGGGTGAAGTGTTTTGACCAAGAACACAACAACAGTATGCAATCGAAGTAGTGGGGATTGAACCGCCAATCTTTGGGTTAGTGGGCGAACATACTTTAATACACCGAGTCTTATTTTATCATTTTGTTTTCAGCATGATGAGGGGTCCAACTGTGGTAACCTGGGTTCCTCTGGTGGAAAAGGACGATTCCTAATGTTTCCTCATGCTTCAGACGAGGTCCGAGAGAACAACGATAAATTCTCCCCCTGTAGCATCAAACACATCAGTAAAATACTGCGTCTGAAAAAAGACGACTGTTTTGTGGGTGAGCACCAAAATCTAAGTTTTATTTGAGCATCTCAGTCTAAACTTTCTTCCAAATGTAGGCCTCAGATTGTTTACCTAGTGCTGTTTTTTATTTAAATATGTCTGTCCCTTTTGGCCAGTCAGTGATCAGCCAATCTGTGGAAATCTGATTGTGGAGGAGGGTGAGGAGTGTGACGTAGGTCACAATGATACAGACCCTTGCTGCTATAGTGCAAAAGAGGATATAGGACTCCAGTGTCGCCTAAAGCCCTATAAGCTCTGCAGGTATTACACAAGAATATAATTTATTCTACATTGTCCTTATTTGCACTTCAACCACTGGTTTTGCATCAGTATTTGCCTAATCCTGAGTCCTCTTTTCCATTTTGTATTCCTTTTTTATCGGTCCATCCCAAAGTCCTAGCCAGGGTTTGTGCTGCAGTCAGGACTGTGGTTTTAAACCTTCTGGTCAGATCTGTGACGACGAAACGGACTGCCAGGAGGAGAGTGTGTGTTCAGGACTGTCCCCTGTCTGCCCTGAACCCAGCGCCAAAGAAAACCTCACCATCTGCAGTCAGGGCACGCGTGTGTGCATCAATGGGGTGAGGCCATCACCACACCTCTGTGACTCAGCAGGGGTGAATGCCAATGTGTTGCCAAATCTTTGCAACTTAACAAAGCATCATTGAAGTGGGAATATTAGTCTTTAATAATTTAAATTATTCAGATACCTCAATAGAAAAAAATCAATTGCTTCTTTGTTTCTCCATATTTTACTTAATCTTTATTTTGTTCATCTGCTAGTGGTTGACTGGAGCCTATACCAACAACTATAGGCCTTAGGTAGGGACACTGGGCAGTGGCCATTTAGTCACAGGGTTGGCACAGAAACATACAGTACCCAGACAGACAGTCACTAATTCTCCCAACACATTGCATGTCTTTTGAACAGTGGAGGAAGCCAGAGTACCTGGAGAGAACTCACAGTAACTCAGAGAGGACATAAATAAATAATTAGACATCTGTGTACATGATCCACTTTCAAAATAACCAGAGTGAAAACAATAACAGAACAAACATCTCATCAAACCATGTTTTTAAGAGGCAGTGTGTGCTTTTCAGAAATTTTTAAAATGTATCCCTTTATTATGTCCCTCTGATGATCCCTCAGAGGGAATACATTCCAGCTGTGTTAGCTCTAAGCATATTGCCCCCCCCCCACACACACACACACACACAATGAGATACAAACAAATGTATCCAAAAAGAGGTGGAATTCAGAGTTTTATGTCCAAATAGATAATAGATAATTTCTAGATGATTTGATGGTTCTTATCTTTTCATCTGAAACATTAATCTTTCTTAGAATCAAATGGGAAAGCAGAAAAACATCTTGGATGCATATGAACATCCTTTTGGTTCTCCAAATACCACTTTTGCCGAACTTTAGGCTAAGAAAAATCAAATCAAATTGGGACCCTATAAACCAGTATAATTTCATGAACAAATGTTTGGGCCATATTTTAGAATTATAAACAAATCTACCCAACTTCTAATTGTAGTGTCATCTTTTTGTGGCTCAGTTTCTTAACTTGCTTTACTGACTGTTATTTTCCAGGACTGTGCGGAGTCACTGTGTTTGAGACACCAGCTGCAGCAGTGTGACTGTCCCGGAGACTCCATGAAGGAGAAATGCCACATGTGCTGCCAGCAGTTTGGTAACAGCACATGCATGTGTCCTACGGGGAATGTGTTTACACTCTTTCATCTAACATGCCACCTCTGTCCATTACAGCTGAGGTTACTGACGTACATTTGAGTTTTCCGATACACAACAAACAAGAGACACTGTGTGACTTCTGCATTGGTTGAGCAATCTGAACACACAGACAGAAATGTGAAGTAACTTGTTATTAAGTCTTAAAGCTCTTGGCCTGTAGAGTCCTGCCAAAAAATGTTGACCCTGTGTGGCTGGATTACCCGATAGTTGTTAAATGAAAGTATGTTTTTGCTTTTTCATATTGTGTTTTTATTGCAGGTAAACCCGAAACATGTGCCAGCACCACCTCATCAGTGTTGTCCCGTCACTTTCAGAGAAAGGCGTTACCTCTTGTGGGTGGGGCTCCCTGCTCAGGTAATCAGGGTTATTGTGACAAATTCCACGTGTGTCGCCTGCTGGATGCAGACGGCCCCATCGCCAGGTTAAAAAACTCTTTCCTCCACCTGGATGACTTCGACGACTTGGGCGAGTGGATGAAGGTGACAGTTGCATTTATAGCTCTACAACATGACTGATGTGATTAAAAATAGGTTGTAGTGTGTGGAAGAGATGTTGGCTGTTTTTTGTTTTCCTGAAAATGTACTTATTATGTACAGGTGCAAAAATCTTTCATGTATTTCAGTTGTTTCAATATGAAACTCATGTATAGATTCAGTATATGCAAAGTGACATATTTCAAGCATTTAATTTCAACTGTGCTGTTTATGGTTCACAGATAATGAAAACAAAATTTAGTATGTCATAAAATTGGAAATTACATAACAATTATAATCATCATATTCATCACAAATAAACAAAATAAATGCTTGACAGCTCATAGAATCAGGAATGCACTTTTGGTTGACAGCACCTTCAGGATTTGATATTAATTTGGCTTTAATCACTTTCACCTCACTTTCACACTTCAGTTTAGTTGGCTAAAGGCTTGTTGCATGTTATTAATGGCTTATACTCAAATGTATACACAAGACTAGTTGAAATATTTTTATGTATCCTTTTAGGTTTATTGGTGGGCCATCCTGCTGGCTGTTGCGACCCTGTCTGCTGTTATGGGGTGCACTGTTTGCCTTTGCAGCCGCACTCTGGACACTAGTATTTTGAGATCACCTTTGTAGTCCTGCCTCAAACAAAAAGATGAAGTAGTACCATCAGAACGATAAACCAGTCTATTTTATCAGTTCACCTTTCTTCATTTGGTCACGTGATATTGTTTGTCACCATCTGCTGTTGTGGACTTGTGTGTTCACATTTCAGTGAGAGGGAAGAGGTGCATGTGTTGTGGAAAATTTAACTGTTGCTGTTAACTGCGGATCATGCGGGCCACATAACACTAAACATCAACAGTGGACCACCTGTTGCAGCTTTGAAAGACCGTTGCTTGTTCTGAGCCACTGTGGCCTTGTGACTGGTATAAATGTGTTAAATTTACATTTTCCACTTTTTAAAATACAGGACTGAATCAGGGTAACACAAATATTCACAATTTGCATACTGGCAGATTGTTTTATGAATAAAGCAATAATGTCTTATGTTGCGTGCTTCCTGATTTTGTCTATCTTCTGGGTCACCTTGACAAAAAAAAATAACACCAATGCTGTCTTAACCACAAGGTTGTTAAGAAATTATATAGTTTAGTTTGGGTGATTTAACAATTCTTGCACTTTTACATCAAAAACAGATGTGGCAGAGTTTGAAATGGTGAAGCAGTATTGATAAAACATGAATGAAAACACACACACAGCCTTGAGCAGTAAAACCTAAGTGATAATAAAGGAACACTTTAGGATTAAGTTACACAGCTCATGATATCTTGTACCAACTTACATTTATTTAAGAATGCATTTTGTATGTCTGTATGTTATTATTTACACATTTACAAAACATCATAGGGAAATACAATCCACATATTGCAAGTAAAAATGCATGGCTAAAGTTGTTGTGTACTGTTAGAAAAACTATGCATAATGGTATTTATATAATAACATACTGTAACATGCTTCCTCTGTTTTCAGTGCAAATGTTTTCACGTTTCAAGTTGGTGGAAAGACAAAGATAAATGTACCAAGTTTTAGTTTTTAGTTTTGAGCTGTAACAGTAAAATAGTAGCCATAGCTAAGTCCTGAAATGTTATTTACATAAATTGCTTTCATGTGGCTTACTACATGAATAGAATCAGTACTTTTGAGTACTCTTGAGGTAACAGTTCCTTAGTAACATGTCACTTTAGAGTGATGAGCAAGGGTTACAAATTCACTGTACAGTAAAAAGTATGAAATAAATCCATCTTGTTTTTTAAAGCATGTTACCTAAAAAAAAACAAAAAAACAAGCACCTTAAGACAATGTAACTTGCAGATTACCTCTGACGTAAGGCACACTGATAAAGGTCCCACAGTCACATGTAGTGCTGAGAGCCACAGTGGTGAATGCTCTGAAACGCATTACTTACATAACAAGTAAATTGTGCCATAGTACATGATTTACCTTAAAGACTTCATCTTCTCTTGGAGATGTAGGAGCAGTCTGCACAACTTCAATAATAGTTGTTTTAATAAATATATCACTATATACAGATTGGACTTTAGTACCTCCAAAATATTATAGACAATATTCTTGTCATTGGTAAAAAATCCTAATACTTAACATTTAGACAAAAAACAATAACACTGTATATAAAACTCTACAAAATATTACAATATTTACAAAAGGAGTTTCAAATATTACTTTCTGTTACTGTATATATATATATATATATTTACAAGGTGTTTGCACAATTTGAGATATACAATAAGTTATAGCTTGTATAAATTATTTTAAGTGCTGACAGAATTAAGGGCTTTGTATCTTGGGCTATCTTCAAGATGTGAGGCTGTCCAGACTTACTCTACAGATAGAAAAAAAAAAGTCCTATTTTAGGTCAAAGGGCAGGAGCACCATAGACGCCAATACTAATTTGTCACTCCTCACATTTTTGCCACTCTCCTCCAAGTATCTTTACACTTTACAAACGTGAGTTCCTGGTTTAAGTTGTGAGCTTCCGGGTCTTTCAGACAGTAGACCAACCTGAAAGAGAGCACAAAAGAACAAAAAAAAAAAAAAAAAAAAACACCGATTAGTAAGAGGACTGCATTCGAAACAAAGGTAAAGCTCTTCCTGTAGGAAAAACAGCTTACTTTTGCTGGGTCTCTCCTGCTCTAATGCGGATTCTGTGAACATCCATGTTGTTGCTCTCAGAGTCACCAGACCACCATGAGGAAACCATCTTCAGCATTTTGGAGGTGGCCCATCCATTGGTTTCCTCCCATTTAAACTTTAACATCAGGAGGTCACCAATGTCTTTCTCAGTTACGAGCAGAAAAGAATGTGTCCTATTTGTTGCTATTTTCTCCTTTCTGCCAATGACAAAAAAAATAACACATTATTATATTGTTTTTAGCTGGCTAACAGTATGAAATAACTTAAATGAACTCACAGTTTGAGATCTAGATTTTCGGCCTCCCCTTTGGTCCCATAAAGTGAGACGGTGAGTGAAGGCTCCATCTCAGAGCGGTTCACTTTACTGGAGAAATGGATCTTCATCTGATAGTGGTACACTGTACAGTATTGTTGTAAAGGAAATACACGTTTTAAAAAACAATGTGGCATGTTCAGGAGGAAAACGTTTGCTTTTCTGTATACTGACCTCTAAAAGGCATGGAGGACCTGGTCATAGTGTACATTTGCACATTCCTCGGCTTTCGGACCTTGCTGGTATCGTAGCCCACCATGTTGCACCGGCTTTTGTGACAACTGAGACACATGCCGCGGTTGAACATGTCATTACTGCTGCATCTGTAAGCCCTGGCTGCTTCTTTCTCATTGAGCAGGGAGTCAATGAACAGGTGAATGGAGCGCTCATGTTCACACTTGACTGCATCACTTATAGCTTAAGAAATAGACAGCAGATTTTTATTAGTTTCTAAAAGGGTAATAACAAGTGATGATAATGGTGAAATGTTGAAAAGCTAATTACCAAATAAGCCAAAGTTAGCAATTTTCTCCAGAGCTCCTCTGAGGTTGCAGCCTGGCTGGAAGCTACCTCCATTGGGGTAAATGTCAACATGGCCCACAGGCTGCTGGATGCCAATGCTCAGTCCCAAAGAGCCTCTTGTGAAAGTGTGAAGGACGTCGACAAAGTGAGCGTCGTCTGGAGAGAGCCGCCTGTGAGCGTGTTCACCCTCGAAGTCTGGGCCGGCTGGGTCCAGACCTGCATCAGCGACAGGTCAGACTGAGGCTAGCCAACACACCTCCTCAAACAGATTTATTTGATATACAAGATGTTTTCTTACCAGTAATTCGGCCAACTTTGTTGTTTGCATGGCTTCCAGCAAATCCTGCCACATGAGCTCCAAGACTGTAGCCAATAAGGTGAAGGTTTTCAAGAGGCATGTTTGTGGCTTCCTACAAGGTACAGTAAATAAAGTGTACAATGAAAGCAATATCCTAGTAATGGATAAAATAGAATACAAAATAAAATACAGTACAAATGACTTGAGATGAGTTTTTATTATTTATCATATATTGCTGATAATGTGAGGATGTCTTTGTGCTGACCTCAATCCAGTCGATGAAGCGGGCAATCTCCTGTCCCACTGCTTTGGTGTTTTGAGCTGCGACCACATAGTGGTTCTGGGCCGTGTTGAGCCAGTCCACCACAATGACATTAGCCATCTGTTCTCTCTCATAAAGTGCTGTTACCAGTTTAGCCACCCAGCTTTCAAACATGCCACTTAGCTGACAAAAAAGAAGAACACATCAAATGTTATTCAGTGGAACATGGTTAACAAATACCAATAAATATCTGAGAGTAGAGTTTTTGTGCTATTGACCTCATTAAAGTAAAGCAGCTACAGTTATCAGCTCTAGTTTGGGTTGGTGTAAACTGCTGCATGTTGTTGCTTGTCAGTAATGTATCCAGTAAGACAACAACCCAAATATTGTTTCATCAACAGTCAGAATATTTGCAAAGTGATGCAGAGTAAATAAAGGCCTTGAGGTAATAATGGCAGGCAGGTTTGAACAGGCTCACCGTCCATCCGTGGATTACTAAAAAGGTTTTGGTGGTGCTGTTGAAGGTGCAGGCTGCCAACGACTCTGCTTTTCCAGGATAGATGTAACATAGGTCGTCGTCAGGATGGGATGGTTTACGCAAAGAAAATTTGACAAGACTTCCATTGGAGTCATCTCTGTGCTCAAACAAGTCCTTAACAGGATCCAGAAAATTACCTGTGAAACAGATGTGACTGTGTTAAACACTGAAAACACCATACAGGTGTCTGTGGAGATAATGGTCTGATCCTGATTTGATGTTTTGAGGGCGGGAGGTATGAGATGCCTGACTAGTTCACTGCATGAATTCTTCCAATAAGCTGTGGCCCCTTGGGGCCCCTCAGTAAATGAGCTTCCACCTTAGACAAGATCAGTGCTCAGGGGTTATAAGGGTTCACTTGGTCAGACTGAGCTCCATAGAAACCACCAATAGTTTTTGCTGGTTTTGTTCCTGCCACATCACCGACAATAATCTGCACAACTTCAGTGCAGAGTCAGCTGACTGAACTCAGAGAGGGGCTGCTTTCAGAGTGGGGGTGGGGACCATACAGGGACCAGACATTTACCAGGCGTGGGGAGCACAGCTCGGATAGGAACTTTATATTAGAAAATACTGTTGCACATCTACAAGTCCTGTGCAGGTCATCTTCTGTTGTGAAACTTTTTCTCACTATTACACACTATGATTAATCAATTCAAAGTCATCTGGTGACTGAATTAACATTAGAATGTGATCAGAACAACCATACACCAAGTTTTTTCTAACATATGCACGTGAAATGTAGAATTAATACTGTGAATATGAAATGTACCGCTGGCTCAAACACAACCACCGTCCAACAACACACACTGGATCAGCTTTTCATCTATACGTCTCATAAACTGTAGACTAAACCTTTAGCTCAGTGATATCGTGTAAAGTTAAACTGGCAACTCACCAAAAATAGAGTCGGTGAGTTCCTCTTCCAGGGACGTCACATACTGCACAGCTGCGTTCAGGACCAAAAAGCAAAGAAAGCGAACTCTCCACGCTCTCATCTCTTTTACAGAAGAATCCTTTGAACAAAAACAGTTTGTTGTTTTAAACCAATCACACGGCCGCAGTGTAGTGCCCTTTCACTTCTGAGTAATCCTGTGCGTCCTGTCCCGGCCACAGAGAGCTGATATCTGAAGCACCTTGAACTGGCCGCGTCTTAAATAGCACCTCTCACGAGCCATTGGCTGCTGACCCTCGGGCGGGGGATGGAAAATGATGTGGAGCCTAAGGTAAATGATTACTAACACTCAGGACTGCGAGAATTTGAAAATATGGCCACTATAATAATCTAAACTATAATCTTAATTTTTTTATATGTATTATCGTTCTCATTTTAGAAGAAAGAAAACTTTTTCTCAGATGTAGGGAGCCTAGGTAGATTTATAATCTACAAATGACTACAATGTATTTATTTATTTATTTTACTTAGTGGTAGCAGCAGCGGCAGTAGTAGTAGCCTTGTAGTAGTGGCGGTAGTAGTAGTAGTAGTAGTAGTAGTAGTAGTAATGGTAGTAATAGTGGTAACATTGGTTGTAGTCATGTAGCCTGATCTAACAGTTTATGTAGTTGTAATAGTAGTAGTAATGGTAATCTATTAGTGGTAGTAGTAACATTAGACTACTAGTAGTTTCTACTTTCGACTCAAGAAAACTTTACACTCAATATATTTTTTACTCTCAATATTTTTTTAACTTAATTTTGTACAAAGGTTTGCTTTAACCTGAGGCGTAATATTTGAAAGTAGCAGTAATTTGCACATTTGAAGTACTTCTTCCACCTTTGTCAAAACAGAGGACCGGTCACATCTTGTATAGCCCATAGTAATAGTAGCTGCGCCATATGGCAGCAGATGTGATACATTTGATAAAAGTAATGGAAATGGATTTGTCCAGATTTGTTTACAAACCGTGGCTTGTAAATCCTGTGCAAAATGCCGCTATAGACTGAGCTTTCATCATTCACAGGAGCCTGGGGCCAGAGGATTAGGTTATGTTTTCGGCCAGGCTGTCTTCTGTTGTGTGTGTAGTGCAGCCACTGACACTGGACACAAACAAGCTCTTCAGTGCCTGTTGGACAGTGAAGGGTCAGTCTCTTTCCTTCACAATTTTGTTGCCACACAAAAAACATCTTAAGAAAAGGAGCCATGTCTCTATTATTTCTGAAGCTGAATAATGAATAATTAAAAACTTTGACAGGTGAAGTGGGACACATTATGCAACAAGTGTAGCCTACATTTTGTTCTTGAATGTGATGGTTCGTATTAAAAAAAAAAAAAATAGATCACTGTTGATCAGGTTGAGATTGTGATAGCCAGAAAACCTGACCCAGCCACTGTTTGTGGTCTCTCTTTCTCTTTATTTATGATAATGGAATACTTTAAGAAGTCTTGAATTTTCCATAATGAATTGTCCTCTGCCAACTGGGCGTTATGTTCTCATTATGTTCTCATTATTGGGTGTGGGAGTAAGTGTCTCCACAGTTATTAGCTTGTTGCTCAAACTCTATTAAGAGATGCCAAAACAAACTGGACCATGGTCTAATTTGGCAATGTGTGAAAAGTTACAAACACAGGTCAGCTGTAAATTATAATCAGGCACGCATAACACCATAGAAAGTGACTCAAGTGAAAAAAAACTCAAAACTATATAAATGCTTTGTGTGGAGTGAATAGCTGAAATGCTTGTACAGTAAACCTATTTGTGCTATGTTTAAAAGCACTTAAATTATTTCTCCATTAAATCATTCATGTTCTTCTGCTTTTTCCATTATTGGAGCCAATTTCATCAACTATGGGCTTTAGGCAAGGTTCACTCTTTACAATATCCAGTTAGACGTATATTCAAGTAGTCTAAATCCAAACTCTGGTGTAGCAGAACTACATTTAGATGCACTGAACATAAAGCCTCAAAGGATGATTATACCAAGAGCTGCAACGCAATGTTTGTCAAGTGTGTGAGCCCGCAGCTCTTCAAGGAAACACAAGACCATTTAAAACTTAAATTACAGGGAAGGCTTTATTACATGACTTATTGTTGCAGAATATGTTTACAGCATTAATGATTATATTGAAACAATCCCATATGAACAGCAAGCATTCCTCTGCACAGCATCTGGAGCCTGTCTTTGCATCTAAATTGCATTCATTAAAGTCCTTTTTCTTCTGTCTTGGCCACATTTCTGTCTTTTGCTTGTCAGGACCTGTTTTCAAGACCAATTGAAAAAGTGTGCATTCTTCGAAAGCATTGCAAAAACCCTGTTACATGTAAGCCTTTGTTTGTCTGGCAAAGTGGAGAGTATCCAAGATATTGATGTTATTTCTTCTTCCTTCATGCATGCAGACAAACACAAACAGCAGCTCCCTCATCAAACCATCTGGCTGGAGTCTTCCAAGAAACATGACAACATTTTCCTTGAACACCGGTGATTGCAGTTGTTTGGTGCTTTTCAGAGTCTTGGCTCATAACTGTGCTGTGTCAATGAAGAGGAGTACGAGGCTGCCAGACCTCCATCGCTCAGTGCACAGGAAGGCTAAGACTTTCAGGAGTGACCACAACAAGCAGTAAATAGGTACTTTTACTTGAATAAATGTTAGGGAAGTAGTTTCTTATAAACCTCGTCTACTTGAGTAATAATATTTTCAATTATCACTATTTTTATCACAGATTTTGAGTATCCGAGCCCCCTATACCCCCCCCCCCCCCAGCCCCCCCCCCCCCCCCCCCCCCATGGTGATGTGGTTAGTTTCTCCAACTGTAATGTAAACCTTGTGCCAGTCTCAAGCCCAAGGGCACAAGGGTGGACCCAAAAGGAACCTAGTACTGTGGCCACCAGCTTACTTCTTAGATGTATTTCACAAGCATGTTTCTCAGAATAGCATGTGTTTTACATATTCAGGTCTAAATAAACAGGGTTTAATATTCCAGTGCTGTTTTTATTTTTACACCAGTACTACAACAATATAGGGAGAGTAAAATACAAATGAACATAGTAATAAATAACAGTAGATGGTAGTGAACATTAAGAACACTTTACAGCCAACTGGGAAGCTGTTTTAGAGGCACAAATCCTCCGACTATGATATGAGAGATTTCAGAGTGATGCAATTTGTTTTGAATTAGAATAAGTAGATCTAATCCTTTTGACATGTCAGAGGAGAAATGGGTCAATGTTGTTATGGTAAAGCATGTAATATAGATCTCCAAATTTTAGGTCACTGAATGAAATATTTTAGTAATGTAGTAGCAGTAATGTGCTAACATCACTATTATACTATGGATAAAAGTTATGTGAACAATGCTTAAGTTGTATTGGTGTAATGTATTCCAGACTGAGAGAGGGACTGTACACTCTGTACAGTCACAGCAACACCAACACCACAGGCAACTAAATTGTGTTGTTTTTATTTACTATGAAAACTTTACAGGCTGCCTAGTTTGCTTTAGATTCTATCTGAGTATTAGAGCTCTTATTATATAAGATTTTATGCACTGTTTTATTAACCACATAACATCCTCTGGCCTTTTTAATATTTAACTCTAAATTTAAATTCAGATTCACCTATCTAATGGTTGACTCTTTGCATTTCAAACTGGAGTCTATCAAAGGGTCTGCTAATACTATTCAGTGGACTCTTATCAACCGTGTATCCTGGCCATGTTATTATGAGTTTTAGGTATTTCTTATATTAACTTGAGTAGTCATTGAAATTCTAGTTTATCTGTTTATTAATCCATCTTGGACCCTCATTTTGTACAGTGCACTGCATTTCACTTCATAAGAATGAATGCACAGCCGAGAGTGTGACCAATGTGATCACTTTTCCTTATGTTTTGTGCATAAAATCACAAATTGCTTCATTTATAAAACATACACACATAACAATATAAACCGCCAAAAATATTACAGCTTAATATACAAAATATTGAATTGTACTGTACATTTAATAAATACAAGTTTCTGGAGATGCATTATGGCTTAAGGTAGGCCAGTCCATCACAGATAACAGAGACTGTTTATTTTCAGCAGTTTGTGTAAAGTTTGACCTTTCATAAGAGCATGCATTATCAGTGACATATGTAGTTACACTGTTGACCCATTTGTTAGTAAAGAGTCACTATTGGAATAGTTTTGAAAAAGTGACTTGAGTTACATAAATGCATATTCCAGCTGAGCACAACTGTAATCATCAAAACGGCGTCAGTGGCAGGAAAGCCTTCTAAAGTGACCAGTGACACAATACCCATGCATAATCAAACAGATCACAGTTTAACATTTGAAAATATATAATACTGATTTAACAATTCTATTTACAAAGACCATTGTGATTCTCTCGTCAGTAGATAATTAATACTTCTTTGGTCCCTGTCGATTGTTGGCAATTAGTGGTTAGGTTGGAAGAAAACATTAAGAGACAATCATCGATAGAAACAAATGATGTGCCAAAATTATGCCTGTCACTCTGAATTATTTATACATAAATATCAATCCAAGTTCACACAGGCAGTAGAAAAGTAACAGTAGATATAAGACTATATAAAAGCATAAAGAAATTACAAATATATGCAGCAAAAGCTATAAAAGTATACAATTTGACAGAAGCACATCCTCACTAAAGATTATTAAAGATTATCTATTTCCAGCAGCAGAGGTTTTGACTGTTTTTGATGGTGATTAGTGAGTGATGAGGTTGAGTTGGTTTTATGGTTAAGGAGCAATGCATGAGAGTCGCTAAACAGTATGTTTGTGTCCAGATTCCCACAAACAGTGATTTTCGGCCCATCTTTGGTCTTATGAAAAGAGGTGGTTGATGTGCATCAAGTGCAACTTTACGCAGTGTCCTTCCCAAAAAGACTGCCCTCCATTTTCTTTTTGTGCATCCTACAAGGAAATATAGGGTCATTATAAAAAATTTGATCAAATGTGACTTATTTGCACAACTTCAGTATTTCTATACAGTATAAGTTGTACTTACCGTTTCTCTTTACGGCTCATGTTATCTTCTTTTGACTTAACAAACACTGCATCTTGTCCTCCCCTGACCAGATATGCAAACTCTCCATCTTTTGCACTAAAGATCACTCTGAAAGTCAAACAAAATGATTGAAAATTGTGAAGTGGTCTGTTTATTTGCTTTTTTGTGTGAAATGCTTACTTTGACTGAGTTTCCCCAGATTTGACGCGCAGTTTGCGGATGTGAAACTGGCTGCTGCCCCACCAGTCTGACCAGCTGATGATGGTGTCCTTCTCCCAGCGCAACTTCACAATCAACAGGTCACCGATGTCTGTGTCAGTGGTGATGAGGAATGACTGGGTGGCATTCTCATTTAGGTTGGGCCTAAAGGGGGCAAGGAGAACAAGGTCAAGGGTCAGCTGTTCTCACTGTCCATTGAGGTATTCCTGGCATGTGAGTGTGTGTGGGAATGACACGCTTGAAGCAGCCTAGGTACTTACAGGACAAAGTGGATGTCCTCCTTCTCTCCATGGGTACCATACAGGGAAATCTTCAGAGGTTGCTCAGTGAAGCTCAGTTTGTCTTTACTGAAGAAATGAACTTTAACCTGGTAGTGAAACACTGCAGCAGAGAGGAGGAAGAATACAGTTAGTACATTTGAACAGCTGTACCTGCAGCCTGTCCTGCCTTCCTTGTTCTCTATAACTCATCTTTACCTTATTCAGTACTAGGAAATCATATATGTAACTGTTTTTCTTCATGTGACCAGGACTGTTACCTTTAAAAACAGACCTCTCAAAAGTCTCCTACAATAAACTTCCCTCTATTGCTGTGGTGTAGCTCAATTGGTAAAGCTGCAGCACATATGCACGGCAGCTACAACCTGCCTTGGCATCTGGACTCTGGACTCACTTCTCAACTGCACTATCAAATAAAGCCAGAAAATACTTTCCTCTATTGGTATTCAGCAAAAATATATAGAAATTTGACAATCTCCAATTGTCCTGCAGTTTGGATTTTGGCCAGATTGTAATAATAGCCTTTTTCCATTACTAGTATATGACATGCAGTGGTGTCACATTGCATTTGCACAAGCTCAGACTCAAAATACCCATGACCTCTATAGTAGTGTACTGCTCACTTATGTATGTACAGCATGTATTCAAGTTCAGTACATTCAACAACAGCTACTCACATCGGAAATTAAGTCCAACTAAGGCCTTATTTAACTTCACTTTTACTAATAAAACACAGAAATCCACCCATTTCTACATAAATTACGTGGCTTAATTAAGTGGCTTTTCCCATACCTTTGTAAGGCATCATGTCTCGGGTCTTCAGATACATCTTGGCGCTGCGTGTTGAGCGAACTTTATTGATGTTGTAGCCCAGTTTGTTGCAGCGGTTCTTCCTGCAGCTTAGGCACATGCCCTTGTTAAAGGCGTCTTTGGAGCCACAGCGGAAAGCCATGCTCTGTTGATTCTTGTTGACCAGAGAGTCAATGAAAAGGTGGATGGAGCGCTCATGGGAACATTTGACGAGCTGGTCCATATCTGCACAGCAAAATTAATTACATAAATGAAACAAATCACCTTCTATAATGTTGGTTAACCTGTAAGTCAATTAACAAGTGGTTGTACTTTAGGTACTGTAAGTAATCTAGTATTTAAAACTTACTGAGTTTGGTAACCGTTGCACTGTATACTGTGTACTGCATATAAAAAAACACCTCAGTCTTCTATTGGAATCAACCAGCACTCAAATAACAAGACTTAAGCATAATATCATATGAAATTACAATAACAGTGGTTGATGACATACTTTGCAGTCCCCTCAGGCCCTCTGATGCGATTCCCAGCAGAGTGTTCTGGATGTCACATCCCGGCTGGAAGGTGCCTCCATTTGGGTAAATGTCAATATGGCCGACTGGTCTCTGGATGCCGATGCTACGTCCTGGCGAGCCCCTGGTGTTGGTGTGAAGGACATCCACAAACTGTGCATCATCTCTGGACAATGTGCTCTGGTCATCTGCATGCTCAAAGCTAGGACCAGCAGGATCTAAACCTGAAGAGAGCGAGCAGAAAGGGTTGTCTTATTGTAACAAAGGATAGATGCAATGTGCCATAGACAGCTCTTAATGGTTCCTATTCTAGTCTTTTCAAAAGCACCACAGCTGAGCAACAAGTGAAGCAGTAAGTGCTTAATGGGCCGCTGTCCTGAAGGCCACAGATCAAACTAAACATGCCATTATTCTAAGCAGGTCAGAGAGGGATTTTAAAGCAGGATAAACTTCACAGTGACAAAGAAGAAGGGGATTTGGCCAACTAACTGGCACTCACAATAACAAAAGGAATGTAGCAGCTAATATATTATGTTTCAATGGTGTGCCGCTGCCATGAGATTGTTTTTAGGAATGAGACTGGAAGGAATGGTGTGTATACATTTACAGCACACATGGATCAATTATAAATATAGGCATTCTTGAAGACAAAAACATCCTAAAAGACCTGGTCTGCTCTTCTTACCTGTGATCCTGCTGATTTTATTGTTTGAGAGGGCCCCAGCAATTCCAGCTGCATGTGCTCCCAGACTGTAACCCAGCAGATAAATCTTGTCCCAGGGCAACTGCAGCTCATTCTGCACAGAAACAGATGAGACAGGTCAGATAAACACATGCCTTACAACATTGCTGCGGACTTTCAATTTATTTGTAGGCAGTCCTTAGACGGGCTTTGGTCTACAATGTTTAAGTCTTAATAGACTTTGGAGCAGATTCCTAGACAATCTGCCATAACCTTGTGAACTGTAAATACAAACTCAAAACAAATGTGAGTGTGTACTTGTCGTAATGGCCTTTTGTCATGAGTCATTGAAGCAATAGCTGTTTTACATTAAATACTCAAGCTTGTAATGAGCGTCTGCTGCAAACCAAAAATGCAGCCATAAAAAGAATATATAGGGCGTTGAAAATCATGAGAAGAAGAAAAACACTTGCAGCAGTAAATTATCTTAAAAGCCTATTGCATCATCAGGTACAAATTTGTCACAGTTGTGGCCTTTGCTAGCCTAGAACCAGAGCGTGTGAAGATCTGTTCATTGTACTACAGTAGCTGAAGCATGAATGTGTGCTGAACAGTAGGATAAGATACAGCTGTAAGTCACCTGTGCATGTTTGGATAGA
This sequence comes from Bostrychus sinensis, assembly GCA_020698575.1. NCBI lineage: Eukaryota > Metazoa > Chordata > Actinopteri > Gobiiformes > Eleotridae > Bostrychus > Bostrychus sinensis. The sequence continues at coordinate 18,683,329 of CM036246.1, forward strand.
GTTCAAGCAAAAGTCTTACTTGTAACCAGGTGACAAACTTGGCCACGTCACGGCCAACTAGTTTAGTGTATGCTGCAGAGGTGGGGTAGTGCTGGTTGGCACGGTTCAGCCAGTCCACTACGATCACATTGGCACTGGGCTCGCGCTCATACAAAGCAGTCACCAACTTGGCAACCCAGCTTTCATACATCCCGGTTACCTACAAGCATAAAACATAAATCATATACTGGTGAGATTTAGAGTGAAAATCTGAAATATATAAACACTGAAGTCAACATACAGTCCAGCCATGAATGATGATGAAGGTCTGTGTCTCATTGTTGAATTCACACTCTTTGATGGTCTCGGGTTTGCCAGGCTCAATGTAGCACATGTCTTCATCTGGGATCTCTTCAGTGCGCCGGGCAAACTTGGACACAATGTCAGAGTAGTCTGTGATCCATTCAGTAGTGGTCAGGAGGGGAGTTGCAGTACTGTTTGCAGTATTGTTTGCTGTTATAACACACATATAAGCAGGTTGAAGGGTAAAATAGTGGCGGCATGGACAGGTGTAAAGTAGATACTATAAACAGAAACAATGGTACAGACAGACCACAATACACAATGGGAAAAACGAACAAAATATATGACATGTACATATTTTCTATGTTAGCTTAATATGTTTATATAAAGCAGTTACAAATGAGTATGGATAAGTGATTTTTGGTACATGTTTGTACTAATTGATGCTTGTATTAACAACTGTTCTCAACCAGTAACTCAAGTCAAGCGTTAACAGCAAAATAAAACATGGAAGTGTCGCCCTCTTTTGTCCCTACTGCAATTATACCTGCAGAGTTTTCAAAAAAATCCTCAAAACTTCTTAAAACGACATAACCCTATATGACAGATATGTCATGAAATTCTAATTAAGACAGTGAACAACAAAAAAAACTGTACAAACAATTAAGTGTCTGCGGCTTTAATAATTCTGATGAATGTAAATCAAAATAATTTTATGCTATCTAACTCCAGTCTTTGGTAAAAAAAAAAAAAAAAAAAAAAAAAAAAAATCGAAGCTGATGGCAAAAACAAAAATAATGCCACATGTCACATGCAAGTTTTGTCTAAATTCCTTTTTTTTTTCTTTTTTTTTTTTTCCCTTTTTTGCCTCCCTTTCTCCGTGGTAACAAAAGGCCAGTGGCCGCTTTTCTTCATGCACACATGGAGCTGAATGGTGTGGAGAAGGATGCAGACCTGCAGACCTGAAGACTCAAAAGCCTTTTCACTGGGTTATTCTCGGTGACAACAGCACGCATTAATTAACCTGTTTCACGTTTACATCCATCTGTTTACATCCGTTTACGTTGGACAAAACCACAGCAAAGTAAACTAAAGTCTGCAACAAATAAAGCAAAAAGACAAAGACAAAACAGCCACTTACCCGACACTGCCGTGGTAGGGTCAGGGTCAGAGGAAAAAACTCCAATGATTTTGACTAGAAATATCCAAAATGTGAAAAAATGCATGATTTTTCCCCCCATTTTATTCTAATTGTTTTAAACGTCTAAAAAAGGAGGTTACTTTTAGTTGTAGGTATCCAATCGTGTGTGCCTCTAATGCACGGGCTCAATGTGGAGGAGGTGTGCTTATGGGGTAAACTTTCTCATGGTCTGTCAGAGTTGCCGCTTCCACTCATCTATATGGGTGGCTGGTATTAAATATTCGAACCTGATTGGCTGAACAGAGGAAGTGGGCGGAGCTTATTAAGTCACGCTTTGAATCACTGAGGTAATCATTCACAATCTTTTACGCAGGGACCAGGGACGTAAAACACTATTTATTTTAAATAATAGATAACTCATGTTTGACAAACTATCACGTGAGGACAGATTTTTTTAAATGGTCACAATAACAAAACTGTTTCAGGCAAAGTTAAAATCAATAAGTAAAAAAAAAAAAAAAAAAAATACAGATCAAAGCTACTTTTACCTTATATGTCATGGAAGTTCTTTGAGGTCAACAATGTCCTGAGGTCAGAGGGAACATCTTAAAACAGCAGCAGGTGGGTGTGTTTCAAGTCTCCTCCTCTCATTGGTTGAGCACTTGTGAACAGCTTTAATGTGAGAAACAATGACAAAAGCCGGACAGAAGAAAAAGGCTATGTTTTTGTTGCTTTGATTAGAAAGAAACACCAAAATAAATGGGTCAGTTTCTGTGTGCTATAACTTGTCCTACACTGTACATCATGTCGTGTGAAATGAACAAATGCAAACAAGTTAAAGTTAAAATAATTAAAAAGCCATCAGAGTACTTGGGTAGGGAGTCCTTCTATTGGTTAAAATGGGGACAACTGGGACATGGTTTGTTGAAAACTGAGACATGTGAGTGTTTTTACAGATCTGTCTTGGGACATGGGACAAGGTGCCTAAAACTGGGACTGTCCTGGTTAAATAGGGACGTGTGGTCACCCTATACTTGGGGCACAGAGGAGTCTCCAGAAGAAAAATCAAGAACATGTGTAAGATAAAAGAATTAATACCAAACTGAGTGACGTATTGACTTATAGCCGAGATATCCTTTTTGAAAATATTATGGTACAGTCTTTGATTTCAGCACACTCATACAACCTAAACAATAGTTTTTAAACCTGATATGTATTCAGCTTAGCTTAAAGCACATACATAAATATTATTCTTATAAATCTATGGAGAAAGATCTGGATAAAAATGTCATGTGGAGAATAACTCAAAGGCAGTGTGTCTAAGGGTTTTTCTTGTCTTGTCTTGCATTTTTCTATCCAGGAAATTTAATAAAAGATCTTCCCAAATGTCACAAATAAAACAATGGCTGTAGCATTTACTGTGTTCAGAGGTGGAAGATGTACTCAAAATCTGTACTTGAGACAAAGCACTGTTCAAATTATTATTTCTAGTGAAAAGAAAAGTATACAAAATTGTTAATTGAGTAAAAGTTTTAAAAAGTATTAAGCTGTGTTAAGTAGAACATGCATATTACATCTGCTTCTGCCAAAATTAGTATTACTACCAATACTATTACCACTACTACAGCTCCTCATTATACTACTGAGGTAAAAAAATAAAAAAACATTTTCTTATTGAGCCATTAGCATAGCTTGAGTAAACATTACATCTTTTCCTCCAAATTTTCTCAAGTAAAAAAGCTTTTGTAGAAAATGTTGTGACTAGTGAATAACTTGAGTAAAAGTATGTAGTTACTTTCCACCTCTGACAGGGTCGTACACAGGATTTTAGAAATAATGAGGTCTATCACAGCTAGTTTAGTCCTTGTTTAGTCCTGGTTTAGACCTTGTTTAGTACTGGTTTGGTCATGTTTTGTCCTTGTTTAGACCTGGTTTAGTTCTTGTTTAGACCTGGTTTAGTTATTGTTTAGACCTCATTTAGTCCTGGTTTAGTCTTTGTTTAGTTCTGGTTTGGTCCTTGTTTAGACCTGATTTAGTCCTGGTTTGGTCATTGTTTAGTCCTTGTTTACACCTGGTTTGGTCCTTTTTTGGCCCTTATTTAGTCCTGGTTTAGACCTTGTTTAGTCCTGGTTTAGACCTTGTTTAATACTGGTTTGGTCCTGTTTGGTCCTTGTTTTGACCTGGTTTAGTTCTTGTTTAGACCTGGTTTAGTTCTTGTTTAGACCTGGTTTAGTCCTTGTTTAGACCTGGTTTAGTTGTTGTTTGGACCTGGTTTAGTGCTTATTTAGACCTCATTTAGTCCTGGTTTAGTCTTTGTTTAGTTCTGGTTTGGTCCTTGTTTAGACCTTGTTTAGACCTGGTTTGGTAATTTTTTTGGCCCTTATTTAGTCCTGGTTTAGTCCTGTTTAGTCCTGGTTTGGTCCTTGTTTAGACCTGATTTAGTCCTGGTTTGGTCATTGTTTAGTCCTTGTTTAGACCTGGTTTGGTCCTTTTTTTGGCCCTTATTTAGTCCTGGTTTAGTCCTTGTTTAGACCTGATTTAGTCCCGGTTTGGTCATTGTTTAGTCCTTGTTTAGATCTGGTTTGGTCCTTTTTTTGGCTCTTATTTAGTCCTGGTTTAGTCCTTGTTTAGACCTGGTTTGGTCCTGGTTTAGATCTGGTTTAGTCTAGTAATAGAAACACACCGAGGTCCGGATCTCTGTGACCTATGGTGCGTACGTTCGTGATCTTTGATTGTATTAATGTCAGTTAATACAATTTAAATCCAAAACATTTTTTTTTCGCCACTGTCCTTTGTAATCAGCTGCTAGTGCAGTGCACTAGCTCTCTCTAAATATAGTCCCATGTTTGACTGTAGCATGTGATAGGTGTGTGTGTGTAGTGACGGCGATGCTTATGGAAAACCAGCAGGCCCAACCCAGCCATTACACTGAAGAACAACGCCTAGCTCCAAGCCTATCATCTCTTGCTTGACCCCATGAGGGACGCTACTGTGACTGCTTAACACACTAATTAGGCACGCCCAGACTCCATCAGCAAAAGCAGTCAGTGTTTAGAAATACATAGCCAGTGCTCCTGTTGTCTCCCTGTCACGCACTTGTCTCACATTCCAGTATTTGTACTTCTGCAAGATTATGTTGGCCAAAGCACGCTGTATTAGTGTAAATCCAGCTGAACAAATTATGCAGAGCCAATAGCTTTGCTTTATTAGGTTGTTCGGTCTAAAAGCCTAGCTCATTTCAAAATATTTCAATCAGAAATAAATGCACAACATATGGTCAGTTTTTCATTTACTTGACAGAACATAAGACTGCACTTTATCTAGGTCATACAATGTCATGCAACACACAGGTGCTCCTAGCCTCGCCTAAAAAGAAAAAAAAAAAAAAACTACAGCAAGGAAGTTTGCTACATGCACACACAGATAACATGTTGCTATAAACTCATGAGTCACTAAGAACTGGTTCTAGGAAAATCGGAAATAGGCATAATGTTTCACATGGTCTGATTACAGTTTGTGTACACACTGAGGCTTGAGGTCGTAAATCTTTTGCTCCTAAATCCAGCAGACAGAAATCCACACACATGCACTCTAGATTAGAGTAGATTTTATCAGAGATAAAAGGAGAACTCAAAATCTGCAGTCAAATAAAAGAACTTAGAAATCATATTACACAATTAGAAGTGAAAGTCATCAACCTTTTTTTTTTTGACCTTTCGCTTCCAGGGTTGCCACAGCAAATCATCTGACTCCTAATGGGCTGTGATTTGCAGATTCATGTGTCACAATCCTCTTTTTATTATACTTTCGTATCATTGTCACTCAGAGATTTAAGGTAAGGTATGTTTTAAAAATACTCAGAAATGTACCAGAGTAGGCACTTTCCACCTCTGCATTTTACCCATGTTTAAACCCATACCATGCATTAAATGAGAATATTTGGGATATTTTGACATATTTGAATAGCTATTGTACTTATTTTAATGTACTTATTTTGATGATTAACTGATTCTGTAAGTATGTGCACCTCTCCTCCTCAGCAATCTTCTGTTCTCTCTTAAGCCGACATACCACAGCTCATGTTTAAAGGATATACACTATAGGACACGGCTCTGCCTATACAAGGCCATCTTCAGTTTTTTTATTTACTGATACACATCACTTTGTTTTTTCTCACTGTTATGTGATAGTCTCCAGTGTCCTCCAATGCCATCGCCAAACCTAGACGCAACAGTGCCTGCAAAGGTTCTTCAGAAATTAATACAAGACCTTGAAGCCAGCTGGAGTGAATATAACTCCAAAAATGTCTGTCATTGTTTCTTATATTATCCTAAGGTTCAGCTTATTTGAAGCACTAAAGGGAAACCGCCAATTAGGTTAACACCACTCTTTAGTTAGGCTTTAATTGGCCATAGAGGAATCCATTAAAAGAGGGGTTTGCTGCATGGGCTGTGAGAGAAAGAAAAGGCCCCACTGTGGGAGTTCACAGTTTTAAAAGTGTCTTAGTAAAAGCATGCTTGGTCATAAAAGAGCAAGTGGAGCAGAGGTGTGTGAGAGGAGAGTAGTATTTTATTCCTCTATTCAAGGCGGACAGCAAGAGGCTGGTGTACACTGGCTGGAGCAGATTAATGAGGAAGCTAATTGAGGCATAAACTGGTGTAGTGATGTTTCTTCTAAGCAAAGGGAGCTTATGTGTGTCAGATGTATATTTATGTCATAATACCCCGAGGGTCATGAATGTAGCCATCAAATTTACAGAAAAGTGTTTTATGGCACGAACGTAGGACAGTAGCTACATACGTTTAGTAAAGTACATGCTTTCTAAGTATATTTTTTTTAAGGTATGCGTTTTACGTTGTTTTTTTTTTTGTTTTTTTTAGAAACAGATGTCATTTAAGTAAAAAAATAGTAAAAGTATTTTTTGACCTCAATGGCAATGGGGGTACACCTTACAATTGGAGGGGACAGTAGTAGTAATAATAACAGTAGTAGCAGCAATAGTTGTATTAGTCACAGCAGTAACAGTAGAGTTTACTGCGCTTGCAAATATTTAAAAGTACTATGAGTATATTTTTTATACTTAATAAAAATTACCATCTCCAGATATAATGTAAACACAATCAAATCAAATATTAGTTTTAAGTTGTTTATGTTTACATTTTGTTTAGTTTTGGTTCTAAAACCCACCATCGCTGATCGTCCAATCAGAAAAGTGGAAAGAGCTCCAGGCTCAGGTTGCCACATAGGCCACATCTGTACAGCAGCAGTTGTGAACACAGCTAACAGCAGAGCTACAAAACCAGTTGGCAAAAACGCTCACTGTGACTGGCAACCCACAAGACCATTGTTTTGATTTAGACTGCAGTACCGTTTTTTTAAACCAGTACAAGCTCATGCTGCTTACAGTACCTTTAAAGTTAATCTAATGCTTTTTTACTTTTACTCAAGTAATAATTTTGTCAGTTATTTTGACTACTACATGAGAAATATTATTTGTTGTAAGAGGACTTGTGTACAGATATTGAGTATTTTTTTCACTTCTTCCATTGCATATATGAACCGATTTGAAGAATATTTCCAAATGTCACTAAACAGTACCAAAAAGGAAACTTCAAAGGAAACATAACGGAGAATGTAGCCTAGTCTTTTGGGATAAGTGAGCTACAATGTAAGTTAATATCTCATCTATACACTCAAACCTGTGCAAGTACATATGGTGACAGAGCTTATGACTTCTTTTGAAGACCACAAAGCCCCCTCTTATGCTCTAAAGCACAACATATAACTTAAATCCTCTCACTTAAAACTGAGAAACCAAGAACCACACTTGCAGCTTATGAGAACATCAGCGTGACGAGCATGTGTGTGTTAAAGCTCCTATATGCATAAGTATGTTTGTACTCATGCACACACAGTTCTTGCCTGGAAAGGAGTAAGAAGCTATGTCTTCCTTGCTGCCTTTTCTTTCTTTAGCTTAAATACTGTATGTTGTGTAGTCAGCATATGGTCAAGGGCCACATCTGTTGCTGAAAGTCTTCTGATACTGCCACATTTGCAAAAGTGCACAAAGGTTTGGGCAATAAGAAAACTAGTACATCAAGCATATTAGTATTGTATAGTATGCATGTAGACCATTACATAAGAAGTTTAAAGTATGTTGTTCAATGTAATGTTTACACAATGCAGCTGGAGGATCGTAGCTGATCAGATACATGTTGATACATGAGTGTTTTGTTCAGTTGAACTCAGCTGATTCTCAGTGATGAATGACTTCAGATCAGATGTAGTTTAAACAGCAGTCAGTGCAGTCTGGTCAAACCTGATTGCCTCAACCGACTGATGCCCCAGCCAAGCAGAAAGACAGTTTCACAAGGGTTTTGAAGAGTCACAGAATGCAAGGCCCTGTTGTCACATATGCTGCATCCTGATGCAGAGCTGTAGGATTCAGGGGTTCTTTGAGTTTGCAGACACATCTTGTCTCTTGTCTGAAGTCCATTTTCTTTTCATGTCTCTGGCTGCACGCTAAAGGAAATAGAGGCTTACATGGGATGAAATATGCCACTGTTTGACTGACTGGTATTCTGACTGTGGCATCTAAAAGTTGGTCAAAACTGTGTTGAAAAGTTTTATTATATTGGTAAGTAATTTGTACAGATTTCAGTCCTAGATCTGGATGTTGCAGGGCTTAGGTTTTGTTGAAGTGAATAGTGTTTTTTCAGCTTTGTTTTCTCTCTGCTGTCTGAGAAAGGTCCTGGTGAACTTGTATATGGTGGCCTCACATCTGATGATTTACAGCAGACATTACACACATAAAAGTACCATCAAATGCAAACATTTACTGAAAATGTATGACCCTGCCTCAGTACCCCATCTGTAGCAGCTTACATTCACATTCATCTTCAGAGATGTGAAAAAATTTGGGCACAGTATTGCTGCAGATGATCCTGCAGAGAGCATGCTGTGAGCACACCGGTGTGACTTTCACTCTGTTTTTCTTTTCATATTTAGGAGTAAAGGTTGGGCTTGTCTATTACATGTCTATTACATGTGCACAGGATAAGTAAAATAAGACTGTTGCTGAAAGTTAAAGGTTACAGTGATCATGATAGATCAGTTGCAGTTTGCGGTTTTATAACGTTGCACTGAATCACAATCATAGAATATAATTTATATTTTCCCATGATCTGTCACTGTCCCAGTATTGACTACCATCCTAAAAAACAAGATAAAATATAATTGTTAAGGTTCAATAACATGCGTAATTAGAAGACCTACACTACAACCTGTGTACACGTGAACCATAACAGATAAAGTCATTTAAGGTTGCTGTCCATCTTTGATTTTGCTTTGTTATTTGAGGTAAATCAGCAACTGACAGAAAGTTGGTGAAGTTATAGTAAAAAGTGCAACAGTTTCAGACAGTTCATGCTTAAGAACAGACTTAGAAAAATAAACATTTCATTTTTCCAAAGGCCAAGAATCTGGGTAAATAATGTTTCACAGCATGGAGTGACACCAGGCTCAGTGGCATATGTGAGTGTGCATTCCTCACACAGTGACCTCAGACTACGTTTAGTGTGTGACTTAAATAGACTACTTTTTTTTTTTTTTTTTTTTTGACTTTTGTCTAGATGGGGTGTCTTCAACCTTTTTTTTTTTTAAATCCTTGAGTACATTAATCACCATTGTTCACTCATGACATCATGACAACAGACCTCGTGCCCAAAGCACTTTAACCTTGTCCTCATTGCCCTAGTGTTCCTTTTGGATGTTGTTATGTTCACGTCTCTGTTATCATACCTGTCGTTCAAGACCACAGCTGTGCAGGAATCTGTGCATAAGATAAACATATAGGTACCTGCCCTGTACACCTTTGACAGTTGCTTCTCACATTGGCTTGTAACCCGTTGTAACATTTGAATTTACTTCTCTGTACTGCTCCCAGTGTCCCTTGATCAAATTCAAACCCGAAAAGGTAAGAGAGAAACGAATATGTGATTAAACGGCATCCTCTAGTGGCCAAAAAGACATTTGCAACGTTGCTGGTGAGTGGATAGTGGATTTTGGGTTGTAATATGAAAAGACAATCAAGTGAGATAAAGTTTTTAGTCTGGCCAGATTTTAAATGAATTGCAATGGCTGACTAGGAAACAAAGTTAAAGGTTTATCTTGGCATTTGACTTTTCACTTCGTTTTTGTTTCTCTTCTAAGGTTGCCTTTTGCCATTGCTGTGATGACATAACTGTTAAATACACAGTAGGAAAGCACACAAGGTATTGGCAATTCGTCTGCAAATTCTGGCTTGCATAATTTCTTCAGTCTTGTCTAGAAGCAATGTGCCACATAATTGCGCTCAAAACCAATGACCCTTTCCCCTCTACTGTCAAAAAGCTGCAGATATCAGCTTGTAAAAAAAGCAGAGCTTTTTGCTAACTTAAATCATCACTTGCTACTTATAATTGAGAATAGGTTCTCAATAGGCTTAAATGGTTAAATAAGTTCAGTATATAAATACTTCTGTTATACTGTGATATAAACCAATTTCAATTACAGCATTGCCAGGCTTAAAAAGAAATGAATAAAAAGAGCTATTGGAGTTAAGACTTTATTACAGGCATAGTCAGTAAAGCGGGGAACATGAATGCATTCAGTTGCCAGGGACACATTTTCTAATTGTGTTGACATAGACAAAAGATACTTAATTTAAAAAACTTATTCTAAGTGGCAAACCCCATTTAAGATCAAGTAACAAAAGCTAACTAACAAGGTAAACAGATGATCAATGTGAAAAAGCTGTCCCAAGATGTATAAGAAAAGCGCCAAAAACAGCAAGTGTGGCCCAGGTGAGTCTGTGTGAGGTCCATACACCAATACATCCACATGTACAGTACATAATGTGACTTCAACTTAGGCCACTTGGAGACCTTGAGACACGTGCACTGTATGTCCACACTTTTGGACATGAATGAGCACTGAGTAGGTCACAATTATCAGCAGAACAAATCAAGAGTACAAAGATACAGTGCACTGCGTTCTTCTTAAAAAACTGTACAAAATCCAAAATGGTCAGAATCTCGCAGACCACAACGGTCATAATTTTATTCTCTATCAGGTCAGTAGCGACGACCAAAGGCTCCACCCTGCATGAGCTGGTTCTGTCTGTTGAGGGCATTAGACAGAGACTGGGATGATCCCGTGTTCATGTAGCCTCCTCTGAAGACAGAAAAAGAGTTAGTGTAATAAAACCTAAGTCCATTTACTGTGTTCAGTTAAAGCACAATGTCATTCACTACATACAGTACCTTGATATTCCTCCTCGGCTCATGTGACTCTGGCCAGGAACAGCGCCATCTCTACCTGAAAAGTGGAAAAAAAAAAAAAAGACCCATGTGTTACAATACCCGCAGTGCACTTAACATCTATAGAACTCGAACAAAACTTTATAATTTATACTTTGCCATGATCTGTCACCATCCATTTTCCTGGAGTCCCAGTCTCGACCACCATCCCTGAAAAACAAAAATCACTGCAATTGTTAAGATTCAATAACACACTTCATTATGTTTCTTTAATCAGATTATTAACCTAGAGTTTGTTCGTTTGTCATAGCCTCCTCCCCAAGAGTCTCTCCCATCTCGACTATGTCTGTCTGAAAAATGCTGCAAAAAAGAAAAAATATGTGAGGGAAAACAAACCATATAAATTATAGAGAGTTCAGACAGAAATCTACCTAGGATGACTTCTCCATAGCTTTCCATGACCCCAAAAAACATTGTTGAGAACACAACAAACACACTCATGTCTCTGACCACGTCAAACAGGCGCTTATCAGCCCAGGGTGTCCCAGCCCAACTTTTAGGATCCAGTAGCTTACCCCTCTGCACCATGTTCACATACAGTGCACTCAGAAAATATTAGGATCACATTTACTTGACCTACAATAGCTATAATTTATTTTGTTTCCTATCTACACTGACTAGCCCGCAATAACAAAGTGGAAACAAAATGTTTACATTTCTTTCAAAGAAAAGTATTCAGACCCTTTGCAACAACATTTCAAAGTTTGCTCAGTGTCCCTCCCATTTCCCTCAATCGCTGTGATGTTTCTGGACCTGCATTTGAGTCCACCAGTAGTACATTTCATTGATTGTCATCTGTGAGGCTTTTATAGAGAGCTGTATGCCTTTCCAAATCATGACCAAAGAAAATCAGAGCAAATACTAGGGATGCACCGATACCACTTTTTTCAAACCGATACGAGTACTTCCATTTGAGTACTCGCCGATACCGAGTACTGATACGAGTACTTATATAGGGGTTACTTTATAGTTTATACAGACACACTGCTGTATCTCATTCATCCCATACCGTGTCTTTTTGCCGTCTATCACCGCTCTGCGATGCTAAGTTATTTTTACAACAGAGTGGATTGAACACAGCTAACCATGGCTAAAATTTGCTCAATATGGACATGTTATACCTCATTTTAAAGCTTAGATTCTCCTCTATTCAGTCGCTAAAATCATTTTAAAGACAGATTGAGCATCTGCGCATAACTAGCGGAGATTCGCCAAGACATACAGTAGCTAACACAATTAGCAACGGTAACGGTACTTATGTTTTATCAGACAACTGCTTCACACTCCGCGCTTATATCATTTTCGGGACAACTACGACAACAAAAGGACAACTGCTTAAGTTTCAGGACTCACATATGATTTGGGATGTCTGGTTGAGCAGAATGTAGAGTCAGCTTTGCTTTTATCTCCATACAGTTCACTTTAAAATCCTTCCACTCTGTTCTCACCGCTCAGCTGAGGGGGGAATGTCACGTGACAGCGCTGTAAAGTGGTATCGGTTGTTGGTATCGGCCCACTTTTATGAATACGAGTACGAGTACTTGGACATGGTATCGGTACCGATACCCGATACTGGTATCGGTGCATCCCTAGCAAATACCTAGCCATGAGGTCAAAAGAACTTCCTGCAGAGCTAAGAGACAGGACTGTTACATACCACAAAGCTGTGGAAGGATACAAAAACATTCTGCTGCGCTAATGGTTCAGAAAAACAGTGTCTATTATTCTCATCTCATATGGAAGAAGTTTGGAATAACAAAGACTTTTCCGAGAGCCAGCAAAAGGCAGCCATTGGAAGAGAAGGGCCTTAGAGAGGTGACCAAAGCTCCAGAGGGTCAACCATCACTGCCGCCTTCTACTGCTGTTGAATTTTCAGCAGAGTGTCAAGCCAGAGCGCAAAACACATTTATGCAATATAAAGATGCCCAAACTAGTATGGAAAGCTCTACTTCTGAGGACTGCACAAACAATATTAGGCCCAAAATGTAACAGAATGTTGTCTGCCCGAGCTTGAGAGAATTTGGAAAGAATAATGGCAAAAAAACTTCCCAATCCAGGTGTGCCAAGCTTCATACCCAAATCATAATTACTGCCAAAGGTGCTTCTACCCAGTATTGAATATAGGGTCTGAATGCTGAAGTCAATGTCATATTTCAGTGATGAGCAGCAGAGTCATGAAAAGCCAGTTAACTCAAAGAGTGTGTGCTCGATGTCCCACCCTGCAGCAGTGGAACCAGCTTTTAATGCATCATGTATGATGTGCAAACTACAAGAGCCAATGTTTAGGAATGATCTGTCCACCTGTTTTTTTCATCTCTGAATTATTTCAAATACTTCCCAGTTCACATTTGGTCCATCTATGGATTTGCCTGGAAAATCCAGAATGATGTCTCTGCATTATTATACAGAGAAATATCAGTCTGGTCACCACGTCGTCCACCATAGTTGGATTCAAATCCCAACTGTACTGTGCATTTTGATTTGTTTAAGTCGCGTGTTCTTCGCGAGCAGCGTCCGCAACAACAACAATCAAGATGGCGCACTGAGGAGCCAAGAGTGTTTCATTCAGTGGTAAATTCTGTTTTAAATGACCAAAAACAGAGTCATTAAAACCACAGCAGCTTACAGCACTAGAAGCCTTTATTAAAAAAAAAAGAAAAAAAAAAAAAAAAAAAAAAAAAAAAGATGTTTTCGCATTGCTCACTTTCTTGTTGCTTTGTTAACATCACGTCCGCCATTTTCTGATTGGCTTACGCCACTGTCCATTTACTCGGGTTTGCTCTGCTTTAGAAATCGAATTGATTCAATGGTGACCAGACAGCAGTGAGGCTGGAATTCCCAGGCAATCTATGGATAGCCGAATGAGGATGTGAATTCCCATCTCGGATCATGCTTTGTACATCTTTTCTACTATATCAGCCACAGTAGAATGGACCAAAAAATTCAGAGCCTAAGGTGCTTACTTTAAACTTCTGCACATTCCCAGTGCCTTATGTCCAAATCCATTTGTTTAGACTGCAAACTGTGGTTTAAACCTAATAGTACCACATGCTGTTTGTATGGACGCTTGTTTCAACAGGAACCTCTTAAAATACTATTCAAGCCCAAATGTGGAAATATAGGCACCCTTTCTCACTGTATGCAAATTCTGTTGCAATTCGGCTGTTCGTGACCCTGTATATAATGTGATTAACTTGATAGTACTACCCATTCGCTAAAAATGTAGGAATTTATGAAGTCAATGCTTCTCACCTGTCCATCTCTATCTCCTCGACTGTGGTCCCGCCTGTCCACCATGTCGTCTTGATACCGGCTCCGATCCCTTTGATCAAAGTCGTGGTAACGGTCCTGCCGACCAAAGTCGGAGCGGCCATAGCGGTCATCCATAGCCATGCGCTTATCGGGCCAGTCATCTTTCCTAAAAGCAGGAGGTCAATAAAATGTTTAAATTAGATGACATTCTAGTGGTACAGTGGTCTTGTTCTTGTAGGCATTAGCTTTTTAATTATTAATAACTATTACGAAAAACATTGCTTTACCTATGGTCTACGTCATAAGGTCTCTTGATGGACCTGCGATCTTGTTCATAGCGCAACAGCTCCTGCTGCCGCCGCAGTTCTTCACGCTCCCTGAGAATCCTTTCCTGCTCACGTCGCCTTTCATACTCTATACGCATCATTTCACGTTCAAGAAATTGATGCTCCATACGGTCAGCATCGAGGCGTTGTTTCTCAACCTATAATGAAATAATTGTCATTTAATTGATTTAAAAACAAAATTAAAATACACGAGACAAGAAGGTTAGTCATTTTTTTGAGAACAAATAGTGATAGTACCTCCAGCCAATGTCTCTTCCGCATCAAACTGTTCCGCTCCTCCCTCTCCCGGAAAATACGGATTCGGTCACGCTCACGGTCTGGTTTATTATCCCGGTCTCGGTCACTAAAATATAATAAATCTTCTTAAACCTACTAGTGAGAAAGCTGTGATGCTGTACAAAGCCAGGCTTACGTGTATCTGCGTCGCTCCACCTCTCTGATTTCCCTCTCACGTTGGCGCTGCCTCTCCCGCTCTCTATGCTCCATTATCTGGTCAAATGACAAAATGTCTTTCTTTTCTTTGCTGGATGTACTGCGATCACGGCTTTTTGTGCTCTGAACAAATAAAAAGTCATAATTTAAGCTGCTAAAAAAACAAGACTAGCAGCAGTAAAAAAAATTTACTCACTCGTTCTTTGCTTTTGGTTTTGACACTGATCACAGGCTCTCCCTTTGACTTATCCATCACTACAGTCCTCTCATTACGGCCTATCCAGACAGATAACAAATTATTGTCAGGACACTATAAAAAAAAAATACATCAACTCCAACAGCAATTACTTAATTTCTCACCTTTGCCATCTTTTCCTTCTCCCTCCAGCTTCTCATCTTTCCCATCAGACCTATAGTAGAGTTATAGCTTGTTAAATAAATGTTTGAAGGAACTGACATTGTACTATTCATACACTTATTATGTGCCATTAATATATTTAAGTTTACCCGCTTTTCATATAATGACTTACTTGGAATCAGTGGAGTGTCTTCTGTCTGCCCCTGACTTCTTGCCATCATTCTTGTCTGCTGGCTTCTTGCCAGCAGGTTCATTTTTAGCCTACAAGATTCAGACAACCAAAAGTGTATTAGGCGAGTATGGAAAACTTAATTATGAGAAGTAATGTGCTCCTGATACCCACTCGTTCTACAGAGATCATGCGGCCGTGAAGCTCTGTTCGATGAAGGTGGCTAATGCACTTTGTAGCCTCCTCTGTAGAGGACATAGTGACAAAGCCATAGCAACGAGCTCCAGGGCTTTTAGCATTAGTCACTACTTTTGCACCAACAACCTGCAGCAAAGAGTTGTTTCTAAAATGACAACCCTGTAAAAATCTACACATTTTAAAGGCTGGGAAGTTTGTCTTGGATAACCTTACCTTTCCATATTTACTGAAAAGGGTCTTCAAATCAGTCGCTCTGGTACTTGACGAGAGACCACTGACCCACAGATTTCTACTGCTTGCTGCAGCCCCACTTCCATCTAGAAAAGTAAATGTAATAATTTACTTTCACCCAATAAAGGCTTTTAATAATTTACTTGATGTGATGCATTGCAGTATGTTTCTTTTAACATATTTCTTGCACACTTACCCTTGTCATCTTTAGATGCTGCAATTGCATCTTTTTCATCAGAACTAGAGAAAGCAAAAAATATAAATGTCTCAGTCACAAGAATGAGATGCTGTGGATCTCTGCAAACATTTACTACGCTGTATATTATACAAGACCATGTATCAAAGTACAAAGAAATGTTACCGTGAATGGCAATATAAATGTTACTCTTAAGGCGAGAGTAAGAAACAACAAAACAGACGAATGCAAAGAGAGTTTTACCTCCAAAAGAGCATCCATTGTTTATAGCACAAAGGAGCCAATGCAACAGAGATAACCATTTTGGTTTCAAGTAGACAGAAAGCAACAAACCTTTTAGTCTGATCACCCTCAACAGAAGAGGACCCTTTCGCTGTCGAGGCTGAATCCGCAGCAGATTTCCCTTCCATCTTCTCATCCTCCTCACCCTTCTTAGACCCCATTTCTGAATCAACAGTTTCACCCTCGACCCCCTGCTCATTTACACTAACAGCCTGCAAGCTTTTGTTTTTAGAGTCTACAGTCTCTTCTGATGCATTCAGATTGTCCCCATCTTTGGTGTCGAGATCCATGACCTCCCTGTCGCTTTCCTCATCTCCAAGGGCAGCTGTTTCACTTTTGGGACCCGTTTCAGACACGTCTTCCTCCCCGGTGGTGGCAGCAGCTTGCTCTTCTTCAGGGCTCGTCTCTTGGCTCGGCTGGTCATCTTCCTTAATCAGCTCAGATAAACAAGACCCGGCTACTTTGTCATTTTCTACGGATTTAACAGGAACAGAATGGCACAGAGTTTAATCACTTCTGAAACATAGCAATGTTTAACGAGGAACTGGCAAGGCCTGGATTAGGAGCCTCATGACCACTGGCCTGTGCTCTTAGTGCTAAACATTATCACACAGATAACCCTAATGAGAGACTGGAAAAGGTACAGGGCCATATCTCAACTACTGGTCATCACACATCATTGTTAAAGCAGAAGGCTACACTATTGACCCGAACCAAACTGGGCAAAGAGTTCAGCTTTGAAGAAAGCCACAAGATCAGGAGAACATCTTCTTTTAGTCTTCAGCCAAGCTCAGGTTTTCAGTGTCCATATCAATGTCCATACTTAAGCTTGAGTCCAGCATTTTTGCTGCTTTCAGTCCATGTCTTTAAAAAGCAGTTTAAGAAGAGCCGGCAGGTCTTCAAATATCTTCTTTTTCTTCATAGGGCAACCTAGAACACGGCAACCTTTTCAACAACTGAGACCTTCCCTCATCCCCAAACAATTGCTGAGAATGTGCATTAAACCGGTATGCACTGAAATTGTTCAATAAATATCAATCCTTATCAGTTATAAGGGCTAGTATTACATTTTGAAAAGAAGAAAAACTAATTTCTGCACATAGACAGCAATTGTATGGGGTTTCCAGTCTCTCATATGTAGAAACTAAGCAAACTACATTCCCTCAACAGTGCTACAAAGATATCGCCTAGGCTTTCTAACCCACAGTTTACATTACCTGTGTCATCATTTACATCATTAGCATCTGGATCCTCGGCCTGAAACCAATAGTAGAGATCTTAATTATGGTACAACCAAGATGCCAACATTTTCACATGCAATGTTTCTAATCGTAACCCTACCATGTGGATTGATGAGGAAGTTATATCGTTGTCTTTATCAACCTTCGACTCATCCTGGAAATACAAAAACATTTAAAGCACAACTCAATCACACAGAATTTCTATTTTAAATCAGCACCTAAAGCTCACCTCTGCGGCTCTCCCTTCATTATCTGAATTCATAATGTCCTCATCCACATTGCCATCCTCAGCTCCTTCACCAGTGTAATTTACGGTCTCGTCCAAAACGTTCATGTCAAGGATGTCCATTTCCTGCATGTTTTCATTCTGAAGATCCTCCTGATGGAAACACGTTTTAGTAGTCTATTATCACTACTAAACAATTATAAGGTCAATATTAAACATTTAAGGATGGGCAAAACCAACTCACCTGTGCATCTTGGGAATCCTCTTCAATGCTGTCCTCGAGTTCAATTTCTTGCTTTGTATCTGCAAAGTATATTAGGCAATAAATTGAGAGATACATAAACTGTAGATGCAGTTTAAGATTAGGTTTGCGATGTCACAAGCTTTACCTTTAGCAGCCCTTTTAGGGGGCGCTTTCTTCGGGGTTACTTCCATAGCGACGATAATTTCATCCGGATTGCCGCCCTCTTCCTCTATTGCCTAGTAAGAAAATATTAGGCAAGACCATAAGAATCAGATCAAAACGCCGACTGGCTCGATAAGTGCGGTTAAAGAAGGAATTGTTTTTAAACTGACAAGATTACAAGTCGTTAGCAAAACACAGCTAACAGCTAAGCTAACTAGTGCGAACCTTTACAACGCTAATGTTTGTTTCCTTAACGCTATATTGTCAAAGAGTTTTGGACATTGCGAGCTGCTGGTACATAGAGTGACTAACGTAGTTACCTTTTTAAGTCGCTCAGACAGCACGCTTTTAATTCCTGCTGTGTCTATGTTTCGTTTCTTCAGCTCGGCCTTGAGGTCAATGACTCTCAGCTCTGATAATTTCTTGATCTCCACTCCCACGGGGACGTCAACCTCTGCAGATTGTTCTGCCATCGCTGTTTTCTGCTAATTATCCAATTATTCTGACTTCAAATTTTGCATTAAATGTTTGGCTACAACTCGAGAGAAACGTTGCTAGCCCGCTGTTTCATCAAAATGGACGCTGTGTGACTGCGCAGGCGCATATTGATAAAACTCGACCATGCAGTGTATTTGAGCCACGGATGTTTAATAAGACCTATAAAACATCCATGATGTCAGCATATAAAAAATAATGAATAATGAAAACCACTTTTTGTCCTTTATAGCGTTGTCGTATTTAACAAATTACAAAAGCTACAAGACCAGACTTTATAATACATAACATATCACAAAATGCATTCATGACTTCACAACATGAAGTCACAAATGTAAATTTACTCAAACATTTTCAGTACAATGCAAATGTTAGCATAGAAAAACTTCAGTCAGCTTTTTTTTTTTTTTTATTACAATGCTTAATCTGCAACAAGGGGGTGGGGGGCATCATACAAGTCATCATACTCAGACTCCTGAGGAGTATTTGTGCTGGATAAAGGCACTGCCTGAGTTGGTTGTCCTCTCTCAGGTTCTAGAGGAGATGACCAGGCAGTTAAGTTTGGAGCACCAGAAGCATAGAAGGAGCACTCAGGGACATTAAAAGAGCCAAGGCTAGAAGATGATTCTATAGAGGACTGAGAGGATCTTGGTTCATAAAGATTGAGTTTGGAAACCAGAGGTTTGCCTGCTGTAACTGACTGCTCTTCCTGGATTTCCTCATCCATGTTAGAATAGGTGTAATAAAGACACACTGTGAAAACAAGCTCTTTCTGTAATGACATGGGACAACAGGATATTTTTGTTTATTAAAAAAAACATTTTTAACATATAACATATTTAACAATAAACTATACAATTCAAACATATTAGGCATATTTTATACAGCAGACATTTAATAATGAATGAGTGTCTGACCTTGAGTCTCTGCAGCCCACAGATGCGTGTGTAACGACTGGGGGCTTCTGCAGCAAGAGGTTCTTTGATTAATAACAGACTGCCCGCTTCAAGCAGAGTCTCCTGGTTGCTCTTCTTCAAATCAGTCTCCACGTCCTGTAAGGAGTATAGCAGTATAGGGTACGAAAAAAACAAGACTGTGTTTGATCTCCAAATTTGTAAATCACAAACTTTTTCAATCACAAACTTGTTCTATCAAGATTTTAGCGTCTAAAAAGACTGTATAAAATTTGAATTGACAAATGTGATATATGAAAAAATAGCTCACCTCGGGAAAATCAGTAAGCTGAGCAGAGCAGGAAACAATATCTGCAGGCTTTTCTAGTATCCGAGTGTAGATGACCATGACATTGGAGAACTCTGCTGCAAATCCTAGCTGAACAACTACTCCACAATCAAACTGCAGAGTTTGGCTTCTAGGCAGAACTGTGAAGAATATTGACTTATATTTAGTCTATATCAATTATCATTTCATAACAACATTTGGCTGTATATATTTGATATTATTTACAAACAGATTACCATGCGCAACAGTCCACTGCAAGTTGCGAGCTGAATAGGATGCAGAACATTGAGTTGCCTGTATGTTGTCTGTAAGGCAGCGTCGTTCAGACAAATTACTCCGAAGCTCGAGAGCTTGTCTGCCGTGAGTGATCCTGCACCGGCCCATATCTACAGCAATGAAATACTGAAAGAATTATTATGGTGTTGGTAAATAGAAAACTTGCAGTTTTAGGTGTGCTGGTGACATACCTTCAGCCACTCTGTCTAGCATGACTGTCACCTTCTCATCTTCACAAACTCTTCGTTTGAGGAAGTTAATAAAAATGCCATTGGAAACATCCTCCTTTTTCACTTCATAAGCTTCTGCATCTACACATCTTAACAAACAAATGAAAAAATGGGTATTTTTATATTACAATCACAAAAAAAATATTCACGTAATGACACCCAACTTACGTAGCATATCCAAACACTATATTTGCTGTCACTTTCATCAGTCCAGGTTGTACCAGGAGATCATCATTTGGATTTCTTTATAGAAAAAGGACACTTTTATAAATGGGAGTTGTATATCATATAATAATGTTTGAGGTGACACATAAAAATCAAAGCCTTAATACCTTTTACGGCACATGTCCAGCAAAAATACATTGAGTCCAGTCTGTCTCTCCTGCATCCTAGTAAGGATATTCTGAACACACAAACAGTGCTCTGATGTGTATGAAGCTGGTGCATCGATAGGAACCATAAAACTGTTTCCATAGTTTTCATAGCCATGACCAGCAAAGTACAGCAGTCCTAAATCAGAAATAACGAGTGTTTCACATTAACTGCTTTCCATTTGACTTTTGTATTCTGTATTCTGTGATAAAACTAACCATAGACTCCTTTATCAAGCAACAGGAGGAATTCAGTAACCGCACTGTGCATCTCCTGCCAGTTGAGATCAAGCAGTGAAACCACCTTAAAGTCCATTTGACGTAGGAGGTTCGTCATCTCGTGGACATCCGCAATAGGGGCACACAGCTGAGTGTGGTACATGTAGTTCATGTTCCCAATCAGGAGTGCAACTTTGTCTGTGGCTTTTGGTCCAAAATATGTGTAATTTAAAAGATATAACCACTGGTGTGTCAACAATTGGCAGAATTCTTACCATAAAATTGTTTGACATATGAGCATGGGCTTGTCAGTTGCTGTGCTGGATACGTTTCCAACTCTCCGGATCTCTTCCCTAAAAGTAAAGATAGAGATGTTTTAACTGTTTAACTTGACTTTGGTTTGGAGACCAAAGTAATTAGCATGAAATGAGCATGGTGATTTGAAAATGGTGCATAATGGTGGGGAGTGGACAGAAGAGTTTATTAAGTTTATTAAGTTCCTCTGTCTCAACAAACTCTACCAGGGCTACGAGTGTCAACTTCAACCCAGGATTCATCAGTGATGGAAATGGGACCTATATAAACATAAAAAAGGAATACTGTAGCGCAGGTAGCAGTGATCACATTGTGATTATCACAGTGTCTTTGAGTCTTAAAATGAATGCTTCAGGGCCTCACCAATGGTCACTACAGCTGGCTCACTCCAAACCTCATGGTATAAGTTAAATGCCTTACATTTGAATTGCCCTCTCTGTGCTGTGGTCACACAGGGGATCTGCAGGGCACACAACAAAATGAGACAACTGATTTAATAACATTATGTAAAAACAGAATATAAGTGTTTAGAACTGTTTGTCCCTGGACACAGCAATGACACTTTTTAACCTCGACATTCCTAAAATATGTCCAGATAATTTAAGGGCCTTAACTTCCTAATTTCATTAGCTATTCAGGAAATTCATTATTGACTGACCTTGATAGCATGTGTCTTATGTTGTGTCATTGGCTCTGAATTGTGGTACCACTCATACTGCGCAGGAGGGTTGGCCACTGCTCTGCATTCCAGGTACAAAGTGTCACCTTCAGACAATGCTTGGGACTGAGGCTGCTTGATGATACTCAGCCCACTTACTGAAAAGAGGCTACTGGTGCAGCCTGAGAGACAGTTAATATGTTGTTCATTTTCATAAACCTGTACTAGATTGTGAATTAAAATGTACCTGGACTAACGTCTGCCAAGCGAACATGAGCCCACTGAGAAAAAATACAACTATCTCCATGGCTGACCCTACAGATGTAGTGGCCCTGGTTGCTAGAATTGAAGGGAGAAAGAACCAGCTCTGGCAAAGTCCCATCCAAAATCTATTAGAGACATAGACATAGGTAAAGGCATAAAATTCATATAATAACTTGTTTATAACTGTATCTCATTATGTTGCAAAGGATCAACCTCTTCTTTCCCTTTGAACCACTGGTAACACAGTCCAGGGGGACCAGAGGCCTTGCAGGACAACATCACTTTGCCTCCCGCTGGGGCTTGTTGCGACTGTGGCTGCACTGTGATCTGAATCAGCCCAGACACTGCTCAAAAGGCAAAATGACAAATCACTCCTGAGAAATGGCAGTATATTGTCATGTTATGTTCCTAGATTGATTCTGACAAGTGCAATGATTTAGTTTGATCTTGCCTATGTTGGTGAGATATTCCACAGCTGCCTGGTGGTCAGTTTTCTTCAGGCCCCACAAAAGAAAATTCAAGGTACAGGACTGGTCAGCAAGCCGGGCTAGTAGGGTCCGGCCTGGGCTTCCCATAGCACTCAGCACCTGGAGTGAGTAGCTGGTCATCTCACTCTCACTGCAGGAGAGTCCAAAACTTTATACATAACCTGAACTGTAGTTGTAGCCTATTGCATGAATTTGTTGTTTTACTACAACAATAAGCCTTATTACTATCACGCATTCTGTTTTTCACCTGCTGTGAAACTTCGGGTCTTCTGACATCACTTTGGCCAGCTGTCTCCATCCGCAGGTGGAGTTGTCCAACATTTTTGCAAGCCTCGCCAGGACATCCTCTCGTAGAGTACCAATAGATGCTTTCCACTGATCCATGTGTAAACCAATAGGCTAATAGCACTCAGGTGAAGCTTGATTTATGGGGTGAAAATGCCTTTGTTATGAAAACCACCATGTTATAGACCATCTAAACAGTATAGTATGTTTCCGACTCTATTTGAGTTTAGTAGTGTAGTGGTGATTTGCATATCAAGGGCTTGGAAGCAGAGGGCCTCAAGTGCCATTTTACAAATTTTACAAGTGAGCCAAAACAAATTTTCAACAAAATTGAATCAGATGCTGCTGCCTTATAATATTTGAACTAATATTTTTATGTTATCAAATTGAGAATCTCTTTGAAATGTATACTACCACAGTCTAAGTTGGAAATGGCAAAAAAAAAGTGAGATACACCTTTTTGACACTAATGTTTTCCCAATAAAAGTATGGAATAAACATACAGAACTTGGGCTTAAGGAAGTAACAACTGCAGACAGAAAGATGTTTTTCATCTTTGAATACACACAGCAATCTTTCACAAGGAACTAGCATTAACTAATTATATTTTCAGTACATCAGGAACATCAACCCTTAACGTAATTCTACCAATCTCTTAATAAAGGGAGTTTAGTCTGTTATTCTACTTGAGAGTTTATACTTTACAGTCTGTTTAGGAAATACACATATCTTAAAATGTTTTTCATATCTGTATATTTTGTCAATTTAGATCAGTACATTTATATCTTATTTTATCTTATTTTATTCTGCATGTTTCTCATTACTGTTTTATGTATGCACCATATCCATTCCATTTCTGATTTCTGTAACTGACATGAAAGTTTTGCTTATGCCTTTTGTCCAGGACATTCTTGCTAAATAGATTTTTATCCAAAGACTTGTCTACTTAAATAAATGTTAAATATAAATAAACAAATACATACATACAAACATTTTATTATTATTGTAAAATCATGCTTTACTCGAGTCATTTTGCCTCGTTTTGCATAAGGTTTTACAGTAATTTGCTCAGTGACAAAGGACTTATGTGAACTTACGCCTTTTTGGCACTGAACAAACCCCTACTTTTACCGTAAAAAAATACTTCTTTGGGGTCACCGTTTAAGTTCGGTCCTTTTGCAACTGAAAAGATCTCACTGAGCGCTTTCATTTGATATGTATTGGCCAAAAATGCCACTTGCGCCCCTTTGCCTCCAAGCCCACGATATGAGAATGAATCTCATATTCACCTGCGCCATAAAAGACAGAGACGGGGGGTTTCCGGGTTTATGAAACTGCATGGTGCGGTAGAAAATCCACCTTTTAGCAGGTACAGGACTGTAGACCCCACGAAGCAGAAATGATAACATGTAACAGTAAATTGGGCCATATAGTGATACTAATGCCAGTCGCAACACCTTAAGACCATGCGACTGCGAAGTCTACCCTGCGCTTTTACGCTTCCGCCGTCTCTGTGTAGGACAACTCGAAGTACAGAGAAGAACACTTACCGATGTATCAAAAAACTAGACGCTCACATCAGTTGGGGTTTCTGTGACAAGGGTCCTTTGTTAACTAGAAAAATGCCAAAAATCTGATACCGTGGCTACATTTTACAGCAAGCAGTCCACTATTACTCCATGATATAGTTTCCTCTATAAAAGTCGTTTTTTTTTCTGTTCCCCTTTTTGGACATCCTCATGGGTTGGTCATTAAATGGTGTCATGGACACCTGCTCACATTATGATCCACTGTACTGCTCACAATAGCAATAAGTTAGGTAAAATGTTGGTTTATTATTCAAATGTATTTAAAGTTAAAAAAAAAAAAAAGTTTTATTGTAAAAAAATTAAATCAACATACAGTTTTTACAGTGACTTGATAAATAATGGAATCTTATATTTGAATGAATGAAAAACCACTCCCCCCTTGAACAAATACAACCAAAACAGCCATATTGTGTCATAGCTGTTTTGCATCACTCATTCATGAATGCAATGATTTAGGTAATAAACATTTTGGGTTCACATTGTAGCCTTCAAATATAGACATTAAGCACATAGTTTATTGACAAGTTATATTCACACAGCCATCTTTCAGGTCACCAGGAAGCAATTTTGTTACTGTACATGTATACACTTAAACTGCAATGCTCAGTTTACAGAGTGTACAGAACAGCACTGTATAAAAGCTGGTGATGAAAGTCCGCAAAGAGTCGAACAGGTCCAAGGATTAAAACTTTTTCCCTTTATGCAGTCTGTTATGACGCCAAATATTTTCCTTCCTCAAGCGTTTCCAGTATTCCCAGGTGTCAGACTCCAGCTCGTTCAGCTTTTTGGGCATTCCCAAGTTCAGCTGAAATAACCTGGCACAAGATATACAAAACAAAAAGACTGAAAATAGATAAATCAATAGAGGTAGCTTAAGTTGCGTATGTTTTGTATTTACTGTTACATTTTATTTTTATATGTTGTATTTTTTAGTCTTTCTATATTTATGAACAGAAAATTCTCATTGGATTGTGTTCTATCTTAGTAGCCAGTAAAAAAATTAAATGAAATGTAAAGAGCAGCAATGTAAAAATTGTTTTATATAAAAAAAATATATATAAGATAGCAATTTTTTGTTAAGGTGGCTATGGTCACTTACCAATCTGGATATTCCTCAGGTGACTTTAGTTTGGGGTCTTCTCCTTGCTTGAAAATGTTCACACCAACTGCATGAGTTGTAAGTTTGACTGGGTCTTTACACACTTCAGGGCCTTTAAGCTCCTCTTTGACCATACCTTTCCCTTTTCCTTTGGTAGCTGAGATGGAAAAAATCTCTATTATTATTCACATTACAGCCAAGTCACATAATGTTAATCAATAATAAGTAAATCACAATTCTCACAATGGTACACATCCAAGATCCAGAGAGTACATATACGCAAACCTGATATGTACTTAATCATTGTTGTCAATTAATGCCATGTAGCAAGAACATACTGTAAAGACTTATCTTTACTCACCAACTTTCTTGGCATATCCGCACGTCTGTATTCTATTTAATACGCTTGTTTGACAAAATGTTGTTGAACTCCTGTTTGTTAGGCATTGTGCTAATGTAACTGTTCTAAATAATCTGTATAGTGACATTTTGTTTTATCTAATCTAGCAGTTCACCACGCTCCAGTTTGACATTCATAATTTGACTTCCGCTTTTGGGTTGTTGTACTCAGCTTTGTAGAAACAAACATCTCCCTCTCGTGGTCAGGAGGACGCACGCTCTGTCCAGCAGGGGGCGGTGGTCCTCATCCGCTCGAGTCGATAATAACAAAACAGAAGAAGACCGTCGTCAGTTTCTAGAAAAATGTCCGAGTACGGTACGGTTCAGAAGGGTCCTCTAAAAATAAAAGGCCTTGGAAGTGTTTCTTCTGGAAAAAAGTAAGTCTTACACTGTTTTATAATAGTTATAATCGAAAACAATATTTCTGTAAAAGGAATAAACACATCTTCAATAGTAGAGCCTAATGTAAATGTTTCGTATTAGCAGGTTTTAATACATCTAGGGACACATTTATTTATTAACACATCTAATGTTGAAAAAAAGCTATACCATTAACCATTTCTGTTTTACATCTCATTATAATCGATGTTTAACTATGTATACGGTAATGGGGTTTAATTCTATAAATTAGTCGTGCGAGACGCAATGATTAACTTGGCCTGGCTTTAGCACAGTAAGCTAACGTTAGCCACATCATCAAAACAATCGAGACACCGTCATATTAACATAGCTTAGTTCAATTGAAAAACCTTCCAGTAATTTAAAACGTGTTTAAAAATGTAAGACGTCTACGGTCAACGCCAGGCTTAGGGACTAAAGTCCAGAACTGACACGTTTAAAACCAAAACTACAAGCTAGGTTTTTGGCCCCTAACTGAGTAGTTTGAAGTTGTAGACACGGAGCCTGTACTCTCAGGACCTCTGTTTATTGCAACAGGGGTCGTGAATTAAATGTTTAATTATTTATTTTTGGAACTACTGTCTATGGACCGCTAATCCTGCCCCCAAGCACCGTAACCATTAAGGGAGAGTAGTAGTTTCTACGGGTAGCAACGAGGAACTTGCCTCTGTAAAATAGTAGTGTGTGAAATGTAAACCAAAGTTTTAGAGTTGAATTTAGAATTTGAATGCCTGCAAATACATGTGGGGAATGTTCAACTGCCACACAATAAAACAAACAATTTACATTTACTTACAGGAAGAAGAAGAAGGACAAAGAGAGCAAGCAGCGGTTGGAACAAGTGCTGACCAGTCAAAATGACGAAGAAGTTAAGAGTAAAAAAACAGTTGTTGACAAAAGAACACCAGCTCAGATTGCTTTTGACAAGATGCAAGAAAAGAGAGTAAGTCCGTTTATAGCTGTAATTAAATATGAATGGTATTCAATGCGTGTTTCTGTAGGTAAACAAAAAAAAAAGCTTAAACACTGGAGGGTATAGTGTATGTCATGGAGAGGTAGAGGTGTAAAATAAGAATGTTAAATGTGGGAAGAGATGCTTCAGTGCATGAATATTAATATTCTCTTCACAATAAACTGATAAGTAACACTAAACTGGGTTATCTGAAATTTAGCTGTGTGATTTCTGTCAGTGCTGAATTATGCATTTCAATTTATATAAACATAACATGGGCTATAACCATATAAAATAATAAAGTGTATCAATGACACACGGTTTGTCAGATTTGTTTTATTTGACCACACTCTATGATGCTATTTGAGTCATTTTAAGCTAAATTGATTAACACACTGTCTCTAATGAGGAGTACAAATGTATGTAGCTTTTGCAGGTTTGTTCTATTATGGCAGCATATAAAGGCTTTTAATATGCAGCATCACTTATCAGTTCATTTAGCTCAAAGTGCAAAGATCAGTTCTTCGTGGTGTTTGGTGATATTATGTAGGGATTTTTATTATGTGGGATTTTTCAGATTTTTTTTCATGTATTTTTTTTTTGTCTTTAATCTTTTTTTACAGCAAATGGAGAGGATTCTGAACAAAGCATCAAAAACACACAAACACAGAGTTGAGGCAAGTCATTTGGTTATTTCCATTTTTGTGTTTGTAAAAAAAAAAAGAAAAAGTTTATAATAAAAATGTATATACAAATTGGATTTTGTGTGTTTCTGCTTACAGGATTTTAATCGGCACCTGGACACCCTGACTGAACATTATGATATTCCAAAGGTCAGCTGGACAAAATAGTGGAAGAACAACAGAACAGGGACAAGAATCTTCATATTTTTATTGCTGTATTATTTTTTATTTTTACTTTTTACATAAAATGTGTCTTGCCAGTCCAGAGTGGTTGCCCTTGTGATAAATAGTTACTTGTTGATGTTACACAATAAAGAAGCTGTGACGTCTTTGTATTCATATTTTATTAAAGTGTGAAACAGCATGTGATACATTATGTAAAACATACTATCATGTGTGTTGTGGTCCACCTAGACTTTCTGATGGCACCTTCTTTGAACAGTTTAACCATATTTCAGAGAATCTGAGAAGAACTGCAAATCTTATATAACATAAACATGTAAGACAGTCATCCAAGAGGTAAAGTATTGTCTTAACAAATGTGTTGAGAAATTTGGCTGTCAGTTTTGGCTTAGATGTAGGTTGAGGATTCAGAGTTTGTCCAGTTCAATGGAAATACCCTTTGTCAGGGTATCTAATGTCAGAAAAGATTAAATTTCTCTCTGATGTTGTGCGTACATGTTTACTTGGGCCCCAGCATGTCACTTGGTATCACCCACTGGTCAAACTGCTCCTCTGTCAGGTAACCCAGCTCCACAGCCACGGCCTTCAGCGTGGACCCTTTCTTGTGGGCTGTCTTGGCAATGGTGGCCGCTTTATCATAACCGATGTGAGGATTTAGAGCAGTAACCAACATAAGAGACTCGTTCATGAGCTTCTTGATTCTCTCAGTGTTGGCCTGGATGCCCACCACACAGTTGTTGGTGAAGGAGACTGATGCATCGCCCAGTAACCGTGCAGAGTTCAGGACATTCTTGATGATCATGGGTTTGAAGACATTGAGTTCAAAGTGTCCGTTGCTGCCTCCAACAGTGACTGCTACGTGATTTCCCATCACTTGAGCTGCCACCATGGTCATGGCCTCGCACTGCGTTGGGTTCACTTTGCCAGGCATGATGCTGCTGCCTGGTTCATTTTCTGGCAATATGAGCTCACCCAAGCCAGATCGTGGACCTGAGCCCAGGAAACGAATGTCGTTGGCAATCTTCATCATGCTGACAGCCACTGTGTTCAAAGCTCCACTCAACTCTACAAGAGCGTCATGAGCTGCAAGAGCCTCAAATTTGTTAGGAGCTGTCACAAATGGTAGGCCAGTGAGAGAAGACACAGTGGTTGCTACTTTCTCAGCAAAACCGATTCGGGTGTTCAGTCCAGTTCCTACTGCTGTTCCTCCTGCAGCCAGCTCATAGACCCTGGGCATCGCAGCCTTTACTCTCTCTATGCTGTACTTCACCTGCTGCACGTAGCCTCCAAACTCCTGACCCAGTGACAGAGGTACAGCATCTTGAGTGTGTGTGCGGCCAATCTTGATGATGTCCTTGAACTCTTCAGCTTTAGCAGCAAGAGCGTCATGCAGAGTCTGGAGCCCAGGCAGAAGAACTTGGTGGACTTCTGTGGCTGCTGCAATGTGCATAGCTGTAGGGAAGGTGTCATTGGAGCTCTGGCTCTTGTTAACATGGTCGTTGGGGTGCACAGGGTCTTTAGAGCCTAATTTTCCTCCAAGGATTTCAATAGCTCTGTTACTGATCACTTCATTGACGTTCATGTTCGTCTGAGTTCCAGAGCCTGTCTGCCACACCACCAGAGGGAAATGCTCATCCAGTTTACCAGCTGAAACCTCGTCTGCAGCCTGAATGATTGCATCTGCTATCTTTGGGTTGAGGCCATAGTCTTTGTTCACCTCTGCAGCTGCCTTCTTCAGTATACCAAAAGCCTTGATTACTTGGATAGGCATTCTCTCTGTTGGTCCCCCAATCTTAAAGTTCATAGTAGATCTGACCGTCTGTGCGCCGTAGTACTTGTCAGCCGGGACCTTGAGCTCACCAAATGTGTCCCGCTCGATCCTGAACTCGGAGCAGGCCATTCTAGACGTAGAGAAGAGGAGTTTATTACTCACGTTGTGTCTTTGAAAAGTCAGGAGGTTGCAGTTAAACTGCTGAAGGCTGCGAAGAGACCGAAACATGGCTGCACATTAGAGGTGAATCGGGGGGAGGTCAATGTAGTCTTCCACATTGTAACCTGTCATTGGCGGGCTGGGAAACTGACGGTAAAGTAGCCAATCCTGAAGAAGAATTGGCGGGATTTCCGCTCATATTGACCAGTAAAACGGGACTGTTCATTTAGCTTCGTGTGAATTAATAAAGCTCACAAAATCATTGTCTGGCATGTTTTCCGGCAGAGTGAACACAGTTTTAGTTTACAGAACAAAAGTATCAATTGTTACGCAATACACATTTCAGTTCATTATTGAAACTTTTTTCCTAATTTTTGTTTCTGTTTTATCCAATAAAGAAAAATACACGCATGCGCACTTAAATCAAATGTTCTGATTCCCTTTAAGATGTGGTGTTTGAATATTAATCCCATATTCAGGAGTGGAGGTAGTACCCAATTTCTTTACTTAAGTAAAGACCTTAAAAATTCTACTTGAGTAAAAGTATAAAAGTACTTACTTTCAAACGTACTTGCAAGTAAAAAAGTAAAAGTATTTGGCACAGTTTCAACAACTCATTAATGTGTTAAATGTGAGGGATTTTGCTGAAGAAATGTGTAGATAATTAATGAAATAACCAAACTGGTGAAACATAGGAAACTGGGCCTGTTGGTGAGGTCTGTCTTTATTATTTGAATGTTTCTTAGGAGTACTACTTTATTGCATCTTTTATATTTAAGTGCTGTGTCTACATGGCAAATCAAAACTCAAAATACTTTGTACTTCAAGCCAACTCATAAATGTAGTGGAATAAAAAGTACAGATACTTGCTCTAAAATGTAATGAAGTAAAAGTAAAAGTACCCCTTGTAAAATTGACTCAGGTAAAGTACAGATACGTGAAAATTGTACTTAAGTAACTAAGTACTTACTTTATTACATTCCACTACTGCCCATATCCAAACCAGTTTATGATCAAAACACTGAAGTATGTGATAATGTGGTAATGTTAAGCTTGCAGTGTTGAAATTTTCTGTACACACATATAGAGTATGTTTTAAACTAGTTTAATAAAAAAAAAATATATATATATATATATAAAAAACTGGCATTAAGGCATTTACTCTATATTACAATATTATTTCTTGTTCTGAAAATCTGCACCGGAAGTGGTGTGTGTTGGCGCTACTTTGACACCGTCGCTTGTTCTCGCGGTAACGTCAGTATCTGTGTACTGTTAGCTTGTTGCTAATCTCATCGTTTTCAGGTTTCGTGTCGACCTGAGAGAGACACAAAGGGCTGTGCAGCTAAATAGTTTTTTAATCAGAGCTGCAAGACACGCAGGAGGATGCCACACAACTTCCAGCCTGGAGACCTGGTCTTCGCTAAAATGAAAGGGTACCCCCATTGGCCAGCTCGGGTAAGTAGGGTTAGCAGCCGCCAGAGAGGGGCGGAGGAGACTGATCTGCGATGCAGAAGCTTGTCTGTCTATCCTCGACTCTGTTTGACGAGGATATCTCAAGACATACGTAACTCATTTTTACTGATACTTCACTAAAGCACCGGGCAACAGATTTTGCATGCTAAGATGAGGCCTAACGTAACGTTAGTCTGTAGGAGACGCATTACAGTTAGCCACAACAATGCCCAATATATTTTTCATGCCAATTATACTAATTTAGGAGTACAAATAATTATTAATTGCAGACTGTATGCCTTTAATTATGTAGCTGGAAACGTGCATCTTTAACTTTGAAGTTTCTGTTTATAGATTGAAGATGTGGCTGATGGGGCAGTGAAACCACCTCCTAACAAAATACCAATTTTCTTTTTTGGAACGCATGAAACGTAAGTACTGCAATTTGCTGCCTTAATTGCTTTTTAGTTTTATCTTCAGTAGCGGATCTGTTTTCGTCAACCCATCTGCTTAGTCTTAGAACTGATAATTGCTAATAAAGCATTTATTATGCAATGTTTATTGTATTTTCAGCTTCATCAGAAACTGTTCTGAAACTGAATCTATTTATTTAATTTGATTAATAATACATTTCATTAATTTTTATTAACTCAAATAGCATCTTAATTTCTTATTAAAAGATTTCAAAAATAGGATTTGTAGTATTAGTAGGATTTTGTTTTCCTATCAACCCAGGAGTGTGCACTTATTACTCAATATTTGCATTGGAGTAAAATTTATTTCTATTTTACAGTGCATTCCTTGCACCAAAGGACCTTTTTCCGTTTGAAAAGTACAGAGAACGTTATGGAAAGCCCAACAAGAGGAAGGGATTTAATGAAGGTTTATGGGAGATCCAAAACAATCCACATGCTTCCTATAGTGCTCCACCGGTGGTAAGCTGGTTACTTGGAATGATTCAAAGTGAGTTAAAGGTGAGCAGTTAATAATCTCTTTTTTCTTAAATTTTTTTCTTCAGCCAGCCAGCTCATCTGATAGCGAAGGTAATAATGCCGGAGGTGGAAGTGATGAGGATGAAGATGACAATGATGAAGAAGTGCCAGCCCCTCAGAGAGCAGACACGGGAAGTGAGGTTGACTCAGATTCTAGGAGTGAAGACCGAGGACGGGGAGGAGGAGTGAAGCGGAAACCACCAGCTGCAAAAGTAATTGGTTGTCCTGTTCCAGTTAATTCATCTTCTGCCACTTATTCCCATTAGGGGCATGGGCACTGGAGTCTGTCCCAGTAACTATGGGCCCTAGGTGGGATAACACCAGGCCTTAGGCAGGGTACAACTCCTAACAAATGTGGCAGGAAGTTGGAGTGCCCAGAGGGAACCCAGGGTAACACGGAGCGATTGTGTGACAGCCGGCCTGGGGCTTGATCTCACAACCTGCAGTTGATTACCCTTACTATTTAGTAAATAATTTCTTCCTCTATGCAGGTTTGGGTGCATCCATTTTTTTCTCAGCTTATAAGCATTTATTGTAACTTTACTGAGACATCATGTTGTTCTCCACGATGAACAAACACAGATAAAATAGGCCAAAGAGTTTATTCATTTGAAAAAGAAATATAAATGTCCTCCTGCAGTGCTCTGTTGAAGCTGTTGAAACTCTACGTCATGTATCTAGTAGCTCTCTATTTTTCCAAAATAGAGTGGGAGTGTAAGCAATAGCAATGGGTTTCAATCCATGTGTTCCACTAAGTATGAAAGTACGTGTACAAATTTTACCCACTGCATCGTTATATAGTTATTATTTTTATGAAGAAATTTGAAAATCAAGCATAAGGGTTCAGCAAATACAAAACAAAATGGTTGCATAAGGTTACAGAAAAAGGAAACACTAGATCCACTTATGTACTATATTTCCTAATCAAATCTTTTAGAGACCACCTCCTCCTAAAAAGGCTCGGGGCTCATCTAGTGACCGAGATGACGACACTGGCTCCCCATCTGAATCAGAGCCCACCCCTTCTGAGTCAGACTCAGCAAAGAACAGTGACCAGGTTAGGACATTTGTGTATTTTTCTTAGCCTATTGGTGACTATTTCAGAGCCTCACATTTGCTCTTGCACCAGGATTTCACTCCAGAGAAGAAATCTGTAGGACGAGGTGGGAAGAATGCAGGTCCAAGAAGAAAGAGAAAGGTGAGTAAATTTACTGGGACTACTATATACTACATATGAAGTTTGGAATATCATGTCTACCTTTGCTTATTGTTTTAAAAGGCATCATCAGGATCAGATTCAGACTCAGGATCGGGGTCAGAGAAGAAGGCAGCAGACAGCGATTCAGAGGACGACAAACCTCGACCAGCTTTGTCTGGCTCTGAATCCCAGTCTGGCTCAAAATCTGAATCAGACTCAGATCAACCTACAAGAAAAGGTCCACAAGCACGCAAGAAGGGTGCAGGTTTGCTGGTTACTAACAGTGCTTCTTCACAGCCAGCTATTACTTTTGCTTGATGTTTAATATAAAGCTGTATTTCTAGATAAACCACCTCCAAAACCTCGTGCACGAAAACCTAAACCTGCTCCAGCAAAACGAGCTCCTTCATCGTCTTCTGACAGTGACAGGTAAGCACACTTCTCTATTTTTCTATAAATTTACATTCTAAGTAGAGGTAACCGCTTGTCAGCTAGCAGCTATCTCAACCACTGCACTCTCTTTATTCCTTTACAGTGATAGTGAACCAGACCGCATCAGTGAGTGGAAAAAAAGAGATGAGGAACGCAGACGAGAGCTAGAGGAGCGCAGAAAAAAGGAAGAGGCAGAGGAGCTCCGTCGGTTGCGTGAGAGAGAGAAGGAAGAAGAGGAGAAAAGGAAAAAAGACAAAGAGAAGGGTAAAAAAGGGAGTGACAGTGACAGCAGCAGCAGTTCAGATGAAGGTGTTGATGATCACCCTTTAAAGAAGTCCAAAAAACCTCCGCCACCACCCATCCCTGCTCCCTCAGACTCA
Organism: Bostrychus sinensis; assembly: GCA_020698575.1. Classification (NCBI taxonomy): domain Eukaryota; kingdom Metazoa; phylum Chordata; class Actinopteri; order Gobiiformes; family Eleotridae; genus Bostrychus; species Bostrychus sinensis. Next base: position 18,717,983 of record CM036246.1, read on the forward strand.
GATTCTCCACCACCCGAGGTAAAAATATGGACACTTTAAATGTTAATTTATTTTTAAATAATTGATTGATAATAATTGTCACTTATTTGTTACTGTTAATGATAGGCAAAGAAACCATCCAAAAAGCCAGACAATCAGAAAAAGGAAAAACTGAAACGAGAGAAGGAGAGAAAGGAAAGAAAAGAGAGAGAGCTAAAAGAGAAAAAAGCTAGACGGTTTGAGGAAAAGTCCAGAGCAAGGTGAGTCTCCAGTAGGGGCCAGAAGTCCAAACCTGTCATAGCGTGGTCATAACATCTACCTTTTCAGATTACAACCTATTCTCTATCTCAGATCTAAACCTGAAAAACCAAAACGCAAACCAGAGAGACCACCAGAGAAAAAAGTAGAAAAGAAAAAGGGTAAGTCTTGGAACTTAACAGTATTTTGGTGGTTACACTTCTGTTGTTGTTTTGTATTGACAGTTAATTTCCTCTTGAATGCAGAACCATCTCCAGTAGAAAGGCTACAGAAACTCCACTCAGACATTAAGTTTGCACTTAAAGTGGATAGTCCAGTAAGTATCGGTTCAATTAAATTTGAATTTGAATTTTCTACTTTTTAAACAATTATGTTAATTTTATTTTAGGATATAGATCGCTGTCTACAAGCCTTAGAGGAACTTGAGAATGTGCCAGTGACCAGCCAAATTCTCCATAAGAATGCAGAAGTCATTGCCACATTAAAAAAGGTGCCTTTTCTGTTTCTGTATCTTTTGTGCATTCATCACAGTGATGTTATTATGTTAGTTGCTCTAATATACATCATACATTACTGATGACATTTGGTCTATTCCAGATACGGCGATATAAAGCTAGTACCGCAGTCATGGAAAAAGCTTCAGAGGTCTACAATAAATTAAAACTTCGCTTTGTTGGCAAGACTGAGGTGGCAGCTAAACCTAAAATAGAAAATAAGGACACTGAAAATAATGAAGACACAGAAAACAAAGGTAAGAATATATGTTTTCTTTAAGTATTTTACAAATAAGACATAACTACCATCTGTTTGCCTTTTTAGAGCCTACGCCAGTAAATGGGGAATCAGAAAAGAAAGAGGATGCAGAGGTAGAGGAAAAGCCGAAATCACCTCACCAGGAAGAGAGCAATGACCACCCTGCTTCAAGCCCAAACAGGTGAATTTAGTTTCTTTTCATTATTTCATCATTTCTATGCTGTGAAATCTGCAATTTTATAAAACATGATTATATTATTTTATTAAATATATATGCTCCTTGTCTCGAGGCGGAGCCCAGACAGTCCAGCTGATACACATCCATATGAGGAAGCAGATCACTCTATTTCTGCAGAGATGGAACCACCTGCGGTAGAAAGCTGAGATTTTTAAAAACGACTGCATTGGACCAAGTGCTAAAAGATGGTGGCCTATTCATTTGACCCTTCACAGAGCTACATGGAGCATTTTTTCTTGTTACACCAATGTTGATGTTTGACATTTTGTACTACAATAATTTTAAACCAGAAGGTCCCAGCTGTTTTTGCCTGCTCTTTATCACAACAAAAAGCTTCAAGTGATCGTCTATGGAGCATTGCATATTTTTTGTTTGTGAAATGATGACTTTAGTTTGACACTTGACAAGTCCTGGATCATTACCACAGCTCCTGGCTACTGCTTCAACACCAAGAACTATCACAAATAGTTTTGCATAGCACTTCAAACAAGAAGATTAGACTGGAAGTATGAAATGAATCAGTTAAAAATTTGAGAAGAGTTTGGAGTTGCGCATGTTTATTTCTTTGACATTTTGGTGCAGCTCTTCAAGTGTAGGCCTAATTTGTTTGACATAAAAGCCACAGAACATCACAGAAGCCTCCTATCTATGAGTATGACATTGTGAGAGTACTGTTTCAGTCTTTTATGTTTAGGTTTTTTTTTTATTATCTGATCCAGTTAACCTGTTCTGAAATGTAAAGCCATGAACTGTGTCACTTATACTACATGTATTCTCAAGTGAGGTCCACTTAATGTTTTATAACCTTGTTTGCAAACACTCTCATCTACAGATTTTGTCTAAATTAATTGCATTCTAATCCTCATAGTGTCAGCTTGAAGTAATGTGCATATTTAATAGAGTACTTGTACAGATTTGGACATTTATCCATAAAATCTATCTCAGATCCCATGTAGCTGCTGCCTCTGATGCTGTCCTGTCACATGCTTACAACCGGTGTTTTTAGTGGTATATAAATTGATAAAACATTTCTATCACTTAGTTGAGAATTGAATAAAAATCTCAGCATGGTTTTCTGGCTGGAGTCCTGGTGTATCCAAACCTTGCATGTAACGAGTTATATGTTTGGGAATTAATATTAGAGTGCTTAGTGCAGTCAGGAGACTTATTTGGGGTAATGGGCTGATCATCCTTTTTTAAATGTGCATAAACATTTAAAATGCCTGTGTTTTAATATTAAACATTAAGGTAAATTGTGCTACGACAAAACAAACAAGCAAAAAAAAAAAACTCCTCTAACAAAATAGCTCTAACAAAAAAAAAGGAACCCAGACATTAAACAACCCTTATAGAAAGAAGAGCCTGACCTTATAATGCCACTGAGTGTAACTTTCAGTGCATTAAATATTTTAAACATGTCTGTGGAAAAATCAGTATAATTAGTATGCCAAAGTATATACAAATAAAACAGACATTGTAATCTAATTTGCAGGAAGATTTAGCACTACTTTGAAAGCGTGTGTCATGTAGCTTGTAGAGGGGGGACTAGACCTTTAATTCCTCTGATTCTCGCATAATACTCGAGTCAGCTGACTTTCGACGCCATTTTGTCAGCCATTTCCTCACTGATCCGTTGCCAGCGTCTCTGCACAGCTCAGGACGCCCCGTCTGGCCTCAGCTTCCTTTCCACGGGTTTAGTAAACAGCAGTGGACCCTGAATACACGGTGCCGGGTGGATGAGAGACACTTTAGCGGGTCCGTCAGCACCCTCCTCACCTCTGCAAGGCTCCCAGCCCCGCAGCTCAGCAGCGGTACAAGTCATACCCAGCCATGGCTCTGAAGATTGTCAAAGGGAGCATCGATCGGATGTTCGATAAAAATCTTCAGGATTTAGTACGTGGCATTAGGAATCACAAGGAAGACGAGGTAAAACAAGCATATGTTACCACTCTTAAACAACTATAATCTAACATTTATCTGTGATGTTAAATCCTCATTTCATGGACCGTTATGGGAGACGAGCTAGCTTGGGTTACGAGCTAAAGCTAGGTACATTTACATTAGTCAGGACCAGTCATTCCAGCGCCTGCTTAGATGAGGTTGACAATATGCTAAGAACAGTTTGTAAATAATTTCACAACACTAACTTCATCACCATTTTAATGTTAGCTTCCCCCTGTCATGAATGCATGACTTTTTTACTGTCAGCTAAACACAGTTAGCTGGAGACAGACCAGGTGGAGGAAGACTGTTAATTAAGTCATAATAGTCTCATACCATGTAACGATAAACACACTGAATTACTCGTCAGTTTACAAAAAAAACTTGTGCAGCGAAATTAATTGTGAAATGTGCAATTCTTCATTTAGTCTCTGTGTTCAATTAAACTGTAATTGATCAATGGAAGGGTTGACTTGAGCCATAGTTTACATTTTGCGAAATTAAATAATAATCTGATAAATAATAGTAATTATATATCTATAAAAAATATGTTTGACACTGTAATATGGAGAAGGATGTTCCCATTGTCACATCTTTGCGAGTGATGTCAAGCTCCTCAGGCAAAGTGTGAGAAGGTGGGATGGGCCATTAGAGGGCACTGTTTGGGGCAGCCACGTCTTCATCTCCTCTCCCTGCTTTTCGCAGGAAGGAGCTGTATGCAGGCAATGGGAATGAGGCAGGAGCTCATGGTTGTCATAGCACTGAGCAGAGCAGTGCTGTGTACACACCTGTCTCAGGCTGAAGTGCAGGTGTGAAATGTAGTAAGAGAGTGTTTGGCCAGGATTGAAGTAATTGAAGCTATCATACCATTTGGTTTTGCATCATAAACCTTGCTTTATCATTTATTCTCCAAATATCACAATCACAATTGTTACATTATAGTTATTACTGTTTGTACTGTGATGTTGAGCAGCACTGTTTGAAGGCATGTCAAAAAACAAACCTGTGTGTGTTATATAGGTTTCAGTCTGTGATCTCTTGATTTGGCAGTGTCCTAAGCAGTTCATCAGTGGTAACCCTACCTGATTGAGTGGATAAGGTGCTGGTTGCTCAGCCAACAGTGGACAGTTTGCTTAAATATTTATACACTGCATTTGGACCTGTGCTGACTTCTATACTGCCGTCCCACAGTTCGGCACACACTGTATTGACATTTGTACTGAGGCATAACAGAGGTCATTCATTCAGTATTTTACTGAATGCTTACTGAAAGGACAACATGGTATTTGGTATTTTGTATTTTGGTATTTGGCTTTATGATGAAACTATTTCACTTCAATAAACATTTGTCAGTACCAAGTTGCCTATAAACATTATTTATATCAGTTTTTAAGAGTGGCAGACCTGATTTCCACAGAGAGCCAGTTCTACAATTCACTTATTGAATAAGTAATATTTCATCTGTTTGTGATTCCAACAATTATTGTTAAACCACAAAAATGCATTATGTGCTTTTCCATAAATTTTGCTTTGCTTTTCCAAAAGTATCGACTTTTACAGTCGAACATAATTGCTGTATTAATCTTGTCTGATAACTGTGATGATGACAAAAAGTAAGGAGTTCAGTAAATTATTCTGATTTTAGGTGACAATGAATCAGTGTGAATCAGAACCTGATATTTCAGTTTTAGCCTTAGCAGTACTACTAAAGCTAACCTCCATTACTGCAAGGGACCCTGTCTGTCTAGGCCACAGACAGCTATTTCAGCTATTTCAATTGGTTGTGAATTGGGCACTGAAGAGGAGTGTGATTGGTGTGCAGTGTGTGTGTCTGGTGACAGTGGGCTGAATGCCTCCCTGCCTGCCTACTGGCTATGGTTTGTCCTGGGGCAGCAGTCCTCTGCCTCGACCCCCTCCTGTTCCTGTGGTGTCTTATGACTCCACACACATGACCAGCACACTCTCTCTCTCCACTCAGCTAAATGTGTGCACATTTGTTTTGTAAGGTTGCTCTTCTTAACAATACTTCACTGTTTTTTCCAACAAAGCCTCATATGATAGCCGTTTAGAAGAACTTTGTGACCTGATCCCATTGGTATTAACTGGGGAGGGAACATCTCACTAGTTCCTTATTTTCAAATCAATCAAGTATTTTCTTATATCCTTTTGGATTTTTCCTCCCTTCCCCTGCAAATAATCTGCCTCATTGCATTTAGTTCTAGCGTTTAGATTTGGTATTGACTTTATGTTGGATTTTCCTTCTGATGCAACCATCTTCATTTATCCGGGCTTGGGATCAGCACAAAGATGCAATACAATGATTTGTGACCCCCTGGATTAGGATCAATGAGCATTAGCATTTCTGTAAGCATATCAGGTTTTATAACTTAAAATAATGTCTTGGATTGGATTAGGTGTCTGTCGCCCCCTGCTGGCAACCGTGGGGAATGGACAGAGCATAAAATGGCTATTGAGCATGGCTATTAGCAACATGACAGTAACAGATAAATAAATGAGCTGACTGCTTTGCCATGATAGAGAGACTGAGCGTTCCTGATGGTTAGAAGAGGACTGGCCTATCAAACAGGATTACTCAAACAAAAGTGAATGAAACAAAATACTACTCCAGGTGTATTTTTGAGGTGCAGTAATAGAGAACCTTAAGGTTTTGTTTGAGCATTTTTTTTAATATGGGCTTAGTCAATTTTGGGAAGCTTTAACAAAATGTACACATATCAAACTAAAATCTAGGAAAGACAGATTGCTTACATATCATAATTTAAACTAAATGTCTTGTTTTTTGCATTTGTTTTCTGCCTAAAGCAGCCTTTTCACTCCAGACATTACCCCCCATAATCACATCTGGTGTCTGCTGTTTGCCCTCTCCCTCCAGGCCAAGTACATCTCCACATGCATCGATGAGATCAAACAGGAGCTCAAGCAGGACAACATCGCTGTCAAAGCCAATGCTGTGTGCAAGCTCACCTACGTAAGATCCCTGAACTCCTTTCATTTACAGACTTTTTATGTACATCACATTTACGTGAGCCAGGTACTGTGTGACAACTGAAACTGTACTTGTCTTGAGACAACAAACAGAGTACATATCAGACATTCAGCTGTTCAAACATAATTTTGCTAAATAAACAATGTTTTTGCTGTTTCAAGCCTTCATCTAAAATTACAGAAGGTGGTTTAAGACTAATGCAAAGACATACAAAGGCTTACAGACAACTCATTCACAGTAAGTCCAAATCCAAGCCAGCATCTGTTCTGAGCCACCTCTGTATAAATGAAATTAAACCAGTAGCAGTGTTTCTATTTTTAACCTGGCTCTACGGTTTGGGCTTGTTGCAGATAGAGTTTGAACGAAATTGAAGGCTTTTAAGACTAAATCATTTGGCCTTTTTTATTAACCACCACTTTCTGTTTTCTTGTAGCTTCAAATGCTTGGCTATGATGTCAGCTGGGCTGCTTTCAACATTGTTGAAGTCATGAGTTCCTCCAAGTTTACATACAAGGTAAGACTGGAAGGTATTAATGGCTTCTTTATGGAGTGGGCAATGTCTATTTTTATAGAAATGTAGACCAATGCATCACATTTTGTTTTAAATATAGTGAGTGCAGAGCAACATTTATGTAACCTGCTTGTTGTTTCTACAGAGGATTGGTTACCTGGCTGCCTCACAGTGCTTTCATGAGAGCACTGATGTCATCATGCTGACAACTAACCAAATCCGAAAGGTCAGTCAAACTTTTTTTTTTTTTTTACCCTTATTTTGAACATAATCTCAATCTCACACTTTCCCCCATTATTCTCTCTCAGGATCTGAGTAGTCCCAACCAGTATGACACAGGTGTTGCCCTCACAGGCCTCTCCTGCTTTGTGACTCCTGACTTAGCCCGGGACCTGGCCAATGACATCATGACACTTGTGAGTCATTAATGAATATTTCTGGAATCATATGGAAATGAATTGTTTGTAGTAGTTAAAAGTATAGAACATTTTTAGTCTTGTAATTGTGTACGGCAGTTACTTTTTTGTTTGTTTTTGGACCACCTAGATGTCCCATACGAAACCCTACATCAGAAAGAAGGCAGTATTGATCATGTACAAGGTGTTTCTGAAGTACCCAGAGTCCCTAAGGCCTGCTTTCCCCAGGCTCAAAGAGAAACTTGAGGACCCAGACCCAGGTATCTACACCAGACACTACATTAGTCTGCAACTGTATTTTTTATTTTTTTTGTAGACAAATGCATGTTTTTTAATCAGTGTTAAAGTGACAAATAAAGTCTTGTTTTAGGAAGGTTAGTTGCACTGGACTGAGCAAAGACCTTTGGAGTCTGTGGCATTATTTCTGTCACCTGAGCCCTCTAAATTATTCAGCAACCAAGAATATGAGATTAAGTGTGACTCTTTTGTGCTGCTGCCAGGGAATAACCATCCATTAAAATCTATTGTTGTTCCACAAACCATGACACTTCTAGGATTATAATCTTATTGTGTTATTTTCTGCTTGTTTGCCGTTGTACCTATTTTAGTAACATTGTTAAGTGTTGCAGATGAGATGTTGTTATGGGTTTTTTTATGATTTAAATTCCTATAGAATATTGTGAGTGATTGTGTATTTATTAATATACCTCTTTTTTATAGGGGTCCAGTCAGCAGCAGTAAATGTCATCTGTGAATTGGCCCGGAGAAATCCCAAAAACTACCTGTCTCTGGCCCCACTCTTCTTTAAACTCATGACCTCCTCTACTAACAACTGGGTTCTTATTAAGATTATCAAGTTGGTAAGTTGGTTGGTCAAGTTGGTTTTATTTGTGTGTGTGTTGCTTTTGTGTACAATATATTTGATGAACTGCTGTCTTTTCAGTTTGGTGCTCTGACACCTCTGGAGCCACGATTGGGAAAGAAACTAATTGAACCTTTGACAAACCTAATTCACAGGTCAGATAAACACTTTGTTATATTTTGTTTTCATGGTAATGTATTCATACAGTATTTTTAAAAAGCATTTTTCTCTAACAGTACCTCTGCCATGTCCCTGCTGTATGAATGTGTCAACACTGTAATTGCAGGTTTGTATTAATGTTCTGCAACCAAAGAGTCATTGTACATAATCATTCATTATATACTAATTGTGTTTTTTTTTCTGCAGTGTTGATTTCTTTGTCATCTGGGATGCCTAACCACAGCGCTAGCATCCAGGTAAATTTTGTTTCTGAACTTACTAAATTTACTTCAACCCTTTCCACTCCAGTTAAATCTGCATGCTGTCACTGGGGTCTTTTTTTTATTATTATTGTTCATTTTAAAAAGTAAGCAGTAGTCAGAAGGACTGGCAAAACTTTCACTTTCTTCTTCTGTCCTTGTGACTGTGAATAATGCATGGAAAATCAGGCACCAACAACTTTTTTTTTTTTTTTCCCACTTAGTTTCTTTGAAGTGTATAGTGAGACTGGTGTGGAAAGGTTAACCATGATGTTAATGGTTCTTCCCTCTTCCCTCTATTTTGTCTCTCTCTCCCTCAGCTCTGTGTGCAGAAACTGCGAATCCTGATTGAAGACTCGGACCAGAACTGTGAGCCCTCTGTCAATGCCTGCAGTGTGTCATTTTCTCATTGTCTGTGTGTTTCTGACCATGGAACAGTCCGCTCACTTAGATGGCAACAGTTTAGAACCCCTGACTCTAGATAACTCGAGCGATGCTACTTCATTTTCAAAAAATGTGTGTAACCTGCCTGGTGAGTTTCCTATAATTCTGCCTGCGTAGGAGCAGTGAATAAGCACAAGCTAAAAATGACCAGTTTGCACTTTTAAGGTAAAACCTTCTATAACACCCCTAAGCACTCCATGTTGACAATTTGTTCAAACTTTGACAGCTGAAAGTTTGATTGCTGAAGTCGAGTTATCTGGACCTGAATACGTAGATGGTTTTTGTGGAGTAGTTATTGCATAGTCTAGACTAGACCTGTGGTGTCCAATTTCATGCATTAAAAGGGTGCTCAAACATGAATAGCATAAAATGTAAGCAAATTTTTAAAGTGCGCTTAGGTTAAAAATTTAGTTTTTTTTCTTAGCAGTCTCAGATTGTTGAACAATAAATACACTGAGCTTACTCCAACTGAAGATGAAATTAGTAGAAATAGGCCAGAGGAGAACTTAAAGAGTTATTTTTCCTATATTGGCTGTCATCTCTCAAAGATATTGCTGTACATTCATCTCCAGGGATAATTTACTTGTGATTTTGTAATAGGTTGTGCCAACATCTCTGTCATCTGTAGCTGCATTGAGCTCTGTGCATGGTCACATACTGTATTGCGTTTTACTGCAGTGACCAGCCTCACCTCAGCCCAAGGTCACTACTGCATCTACCACTATTGGCCTTGAAAAGTGACAGCTATTTGTCCGAGCCACAATACATGATCAACACTCTGCAAAGACAATTACCTTTCAGAAAGATTTTTCTAAACTAAGGGAAAAGAGAAAAGAGAGGCATGCAGGTTATGATTAGGGTTATGAAGGTGTTAAAGTTCCAGTATGTGTGTGTCTCATGTCACTGTCTTGTGCTTTCCACTTTAGTTGTGCTTTTGTTCTTGTGTTGCTTTTCTTCTGTGGATTTTGTATTGTCTCATTTTGTTTTGAAACTAATACTTTGGTAGCTTACTAGAGCACTGTGATAAATGCAGTACCAAAGGAGCTTCAGAACATGAAAAGTAATAATATAAGTTAATATAATAAGTATGTAAGTTGAGAATATAATTAAGCCTCTTAAGCATCTTATGGCACTTGCACTCAGAGGTATTGCAACTTCATGTTAAAAAAAAAAACTTTAAAAATACTGAACTTCACTACTAGTAGTAAAAGCCTGCAATATCTTGAAAGTTTAAGTTAAGTGTAAGTTTGTTGATCCTTGTATATGTGTGTATTTTTCAGTGAAATACTTGGGCCTGTTGGCCATGTCAAAGATCCTAAAGACCCATCCCAAATCAGTGCAGTCACACAAAGACCTCATCCTCCAGTGTCTAGATGACAAGGACGAGTCCATCCGCCTCAGAGCTTTGGACCTACTCTATGGCATGGTATGGTGTCAAGACCTTTGTTATACAATGGCACAAGTTTTTATGTAGTACATGGATCCAGATGGATGATGACGTCAATATAATCTTGTTAACTTTTCTCTCCCTTCAGGTGTCCAAGAAGAACTTGATGGAGATTGTGAAGAAGTTGATGCTACATGTTGACAAAGCAGAAGGAACAACCTACAGAGATGAACTTCTTACTAAAATTATTGATATCTGCAGTCAGAGCAATTACCAGTACATCACCAACTTCGAATGGTCTGTCTTTCTTTTGGGTCTTTAATTATTTTTTTCTTTACGTTTAATTAACTTTTTTCATCTTTGATGTCTAGGTATATTAGTATTCTGGTGGAGCTGACTCGATTAGAGGGCACACGGCATGGCCATCTCATTGCCTCTCAGATGCTGGATGTAGCAATTAGAGTAAAGGCCATTCGGGCCTTTGCTGTCGCCCAAATGGCTACTTTGCTGGATAATGCCCACCTCCTGACTGGCAACATGCAGCGGAATGGTATTTGTGAAGTTTTGTATGCTGCAGCGTGGATATGTGGGGAGTTTTCAGAGTATGTGCTGTAAATATCTTATATCTATACACATTTCTGTAGAAAAGTTCCAGCTACTAAAATCTAAATGCCCATTATCTTGTCAGGCACCTGGAGAACCCCAGTCAAACCCTTGAGGCCATGCTGCGACCTAAAGTAGCCACATTACCAGGTCACATCCAGGCAGTCTATGTGCAGAATGCAGCCAAGCTGTTTGCCACAGTGCTAAAGAGCCAAGAAGGAAACACTGACAGCACAACCACCCAGGAAACCATTCAGCTAATGATCGACAGACTGCCACTCTTTGTCCAGAGTGCTAACCTGGAGGTGCAGGAGAGGGTATGTTAGCTCACAGGCATTTTAAGTTTTTCATAACCTTTAATGCATGCATTTTGCTAATTTTACTACCTTGGCATCAGGCTTCCTGCATTCTGCAGCTTGTGAAGTACATCCAGAAACTCCAGCAAAAGGATGTAGAAGTAGCAGAGGAGGTTAGCGCATTGTTTGCTGGAGAACTTAATCCTGTTGCTCCAAAGGCACAAAAGAAAGTGCCTGTTCCTGAAGGGTGGGTGTTCTCAAACTGCATTTCTAATTTCACTCTTTGTGGCTGTAACTTTCTTGGTTTCCAGTCCACCACCAAACTGTATTTTTTTTATCTGCAGCCTGGACTTGGATGCCTGGATAAATGAACCTCCATCTGAGAGTGAGTCTGAAGATGAGCAGCCCAAGGCTATATTTGCGAAGGAAGAGCCCAAACACTCTCGCCCCCGCCACACAGAGGTGGACGAGAAGGAGTTGGCAAGGGTATGCTGGTCAAAAATTATAGTTTGCTGTACTAAGGAGGCTGAGTTTTATAAATAGCTTCACAGTACTAAATGGGGAATAAACACAACTTTATTTTTGAATGAATTCAAATGTTTGTTTAGTAACAGTGTGAATTATTGCTTTGTAGCTGTATTTATAGGCGTGCCCTGCAGCTCTCTTTAAAATTCATTGATTAATGCATATTGCTGTTTTCCACTTACAGAGGAGAGAAGCGAGAAAGCAGGAGCAAGCAAACAATCCATTTTACATCAAGGCCTCTCCATCTTCTCAAAAGGTTTGCTCCACAATAAATCTTCAGCTATACTAACCACATGTATTTATTTTGATCCTTAATCGTGACTAATGACATTTCATAAAACCTCTTAATCTCGGAATGTAGGTATACCAGGACGCCCCAGGAGTGGAGCACATCCCAGTCGTACAGATTGACCTAAGTGTGCCTCTCAAAGTTCCAGGTTTGATATTCTGCTACATAACATACAGTAGTGTTCAAAATAATAGCAGTCCAACACCATAAAGCAAAATAATCACTGTTTTTGGTTAAAAAAAAAAAAGATGGTGAAATGGATGCTACTAATTATTTTTATTTGAATAATTAATTGAAAGGGGCATGTTCATATAGTTTTGTGGAGTGCGATCAGGGAACTCAGTCAGGGGAACTCAGCTGTGAGAAATGAGCTGTTTAACAATTGTCCCTTATGAAAGGACAAAGACAGCACATGTTGTGCATGCTGGTTATATTGCTTTATCTCAAAAAATTGGAGTAAAATGTGTTGTTCGAGACATTGTTCAAAAGAAGCGCATACTTTGATTAAAAAGTTGACTGGAGAGGGTAAAATTAATGAAGAAGAGTAGAAAATTATAGACTGCTCAGCTAAAATGGCAACCAAACTTTGAAAGACGTGGATGAAAATGAAAAATCATCATTTGAATGGACAAAAGAATAGCCAAAATTGCAAAGGCTCAGCCAGTGATCAGCTCCAGGGAGATTAAAGAAGATCTAAAAATACCTGTAAGTACTGTAACAATTAGAAGACGCCTTTGTGAAGCCAAGCTTTCAGCAAGAAGCCCCGCAAAGTCCCATTGTTTAAAAAAAGAAAAAAAAGACGTGCTGAATTTGCCAAAGAACATTTTGACTGGCCTTAAGAGAAATGGCACATTTTGAGGACTGATGAAAATAAGATTGTTCTTTTTGGGTCTAGGGGCCACAGACTGTTTGTCAGACAACCCCAAACGCTGAGTTCAAGCCAAAGGACACTGTGAAGACAGTAAAGCCTGGTGGAGCAAGCATCATATGAGGATGTTTCTCATATTAAGGTGTCGGGCCTATTTACTGCAGGGATCATAGATCAGTTTAAATATATCCAAATGCTTCAAGAGGTCATACCATAGAAATGGGTGTTTCAACAAGACAATGACCCAAAACACACCAGTAAAAGAGCAGCATCTTGGTTCAAGAACAACAAGATTATGGTTATCGAGTGGCCTGCACAATCCCCAGACCTTGACCCTATAGAAAACTTGTGGGGTAACAATAAAAATACTATTTCTTAGGCCAAACCAAGAAGGAATTGTGGAATGTAGTACAGTCGTCCTGGGCTGCAATGCCTGCCAGAAGTTAGTGGTTCTCAAAAACCATAGTTATACAACTAAATATTAGTTCAGAGATCCACAGGAAACTCAAATCTTAAAGCATTTTCAACTTGTATAGTAAATGTTTGAGTTTGTTAAAAAGAGAGCAGAGACTCCTATTTTTTGAGCAGCCTAATATTCCTTTTTTCTTCAGTTTCTGTAAAGGAATCATTTTTTGTTCATGTTTTTGGAATAGAAAGAGCAGTGTTCTCAATGTATTTGCATGTGTGGAAATAAGAGATTTTGTCACTTTGATATACATACTGCTATTATTTTGAACACTACTCTAATCCCACCCAAAATCTAGCCTTGTTTTGCTAGTTTGGTTAGAGCTAGCCAACACTATTTTGCCTAGTTTGCCTCTTTTAAGTCACCTCCACTTTATCAACAGGTATGCCAATGTCTGAACAGTACTTGAAACTAGAGGAAGAGAGACGGCAGAAGGAGAGGGCAGAGAAGAAAAAAAAAGAAAAGAAAAAGAGGAAAGAAAAGCGCAGTGGACGAGGAAAGAAACATGATTCAGGGCCAGAGAGCGAGGAGGACATCACACCTGCACACATGGTGGACATTGTTACAGAGGAGATGCCAGAGGTAAACTCGTCAACGGAAAAAAAAAACATTATGGTTATTTTGTTGTGCATTGCTTCCCACTATGAAGTAATGTATACTTAGCTTTCTGGATCCCAGATTGATAACACTGCCCAGTATCTAGAGAAAAAAATTATGCTGTTTTGCAAATCACACTTTTTTTTTTAAGTGATAATTGTTGCCCACCTATTGTACATAAAGATAGTGTTTCCTGTGTTGGTGGCAGTGTATCTGGCAATAGCTCTACTGTTTAAGATCCATCTTAGGCAAACAAGCTCTACACTGGGCATCAGACTTTGTGAAAAGCTGTGATGTTCTAGAGCAAAACTAACAGCATATCAGGACTCAGCATCTAAAAATTAAGTAGAAACAACTATCAGATCCTATTCAGCAAATCTGAGACAGGGTGGTGTAATAGTTTTGTATGTTGGTAGACTGATCATTGTTAGAGAGATTTCCTGCTCATGTTACAGAATGCCTTACCTAGTGATGAAGATGAAAAGGATCCTAATGACCCTCACAAAGCCCTGGATATTGACCTGGACAAGTGAGTCAAAAAAATGTAGACCTCTCCTGCACAGATGACATTTGTCAAGTATGTAATTGTTGCTATGTTTGTGTGTTATGGCTCTTTTGACCTCCCTGTGAGCTGTGTCACTGAGGATGGAATTGGGCCCTTGTTGCTCCTACTTTTTCTCACGACGTTCTACTCTCTGCTTCCTCTTTTCTATGCATACACACACACCCAATTATTTCCCCTTTCCATGGGCAGTTTGTTGGAGATGGCTGGTCGCAGGTGAGTAGTATCCAAGCTTCAGGATGCGGGCTCAGATTCTCCCTGGATAGGATTACGCTCTGTCCCTTTTCTCTACTTTGTTATTTTGCTGATCTACAGTAATTAATGTAGCTGCTAGACTAACTCCTGTAGCTGTTGTTCCTTCTGCTGATTTTCTGCTCTACTCTGTCACTATTAGTGAATGAGGTTTTGCCACCCCTTTTCACCTGCTTCTGCTGCTACAACAACAATGCACTTGTACATCATAAGCTAGGCATCTCTCTTAATTTGCCATCTCTTTTTTAATATGCTTTTAGGAAATAATCTTGCAAGATTAGTTATTCTTTTCCCTTCAATCTCTTTGAACTCCTGTTAGAAGTTCATGTCTACACTGTATTATATAAACCCAAGTCTACAAAAAGGTGTGGAAGAAACAGAAGTGGCTGTGCATTCATATTATTTTTCTCTTGCATTTTCCTTCTGTGAAATTTGTCATTTTAATAGTTGATTTAACAAATAGATTTTTTATTTTAGAAACATCATTACTGTCATTAATACACTGATGAAATCGATACTATACATCCGTGATCAAATCATGCAAGTCATGCATAGGCTATATAGTTTACAACGTACAGAATAGGCCATACTTAAGTAGCCTCGCTTAAGGTATGCCATCTGAGTTGATAGCAATTAGGGAACCGGTAGTTTATACTTTCATGAAATAATTTCAGGAAAGTAGGAGGTCAGGAAAAGTATTTTTGGTAAATGTATTATCTTGGGAAAATAATTCTCTCTGGAAAAACAAAATAATTAATTTTACACTAAGAAAAGGGGATGAAAAATATACTGTATATGTGAATGCATGACTGCTTAGGGATTCTGTTTTTTTCTCAGAATGAACACAACTATAAAAGTGATTAATTTGTTTTTTCATTGAAATGGCCTGTAGATGTCTCTAGCGGACGTAATTTTTGGGAAAGAAGCAGTTACCAGTTGCACTCAGGAATGTCAGTGCTGCAAGCTCTGCCAGAGGAATGGCTTTGAATGAGATCTTTCTGCTCTAAATACATTTTAAATGCAGAGTATTGCTGCATGATGAACAACATTTTAACAGACTACTAATTGAAACATTCACATCAATAAGTAATAAGACAAGCTTCTAATTAACTGTATGTCAAAGTGTCATTTATGAGCTTTGGAATTTTTTTATATTTTTAGGCCCCTTGCAGATAGTGAAAAGCTGCCTGTCAGGTCACACCGTGCAGCTGAATCTTCAAAACGCCCAGGTAAAGATGGGGACGCAGAGAGCACTTCACTGGAGCCCAAAAAGAAAAGCAGCAAAGACAAGAAGGAAAAGAAGAAGGATAAAGAGAGGGAAAGAAATGTAAGGTTTTTTTTTTTTTCTGTCGAATGTGACTTGATTGTTTATATTTGTGACACACACGTTTTTACAGAAGAGCAAAGAGGAGAAAAAGAAGAAAAAACACAAACATGAAGAAAAGGAGGAAGATCTCCTTGGAGGTGAAGCTGAGGTTCCTGTGGCCCAATCAGAAGAAATCAAGGAGGTGGCAGCACCACCCACATCCACTGACCCAGAGGTATGTCCTTTGTAAAAGGGTGGAACAAATCACTTTTTTTTTTTTTTTTGGCAAAAATACCTGAGAGTTTGATTTTCAGTAGTCTCTTATTTGTTGTTAGATTAATGATTGAAATAACTAAGTAAGTCTCTTAGGCATAAATAATATGTTGCACAAAATGCACACAAGGTTACACTCATCACTGATAACACTGATCTTTTTCATTGGCTTAACACTTCCATTGCTTGTCCCCAGCCTGCCTCTCACTCAGTTTTAGTCATCAAGTATCATTTCCCTATGAGCTGGCTACGTATATTCTTGCCAAATACTTGATACATTTTTTCATGAAAAAGAACTGTGTAATCTCTGTATTCCTTTTCATGAATAGTTTAAGCAGAACCTGTTTGAGCCTCTCCCTCTCACCTCCTCGCACTCCTGCCTTCCTCTTCCAGGTTTCGGATCTGGATTTCTGGCTCTCAAATGCTCCAGTGCCCTCTAACACCCAGGTTGAGTCACGTCCCTTCTTATTCCTCACAAGTTTTCCTCTCATTTAAAATATACAGATTTGTCCTCCATGACCTCATATTTTTTCTGTCTGGTCACATTATTGGCTCCAGTGTTCCCTAGACACATTGTATTTCTGCAGTTGTTCTTTATCCCTGATACAACTTCCTCTTTTTTACAGGTCACTTAGCACTTTCCCTGTCACATTCTCAGCCTCTCACCTTTTTCCAGCATGCCTATGTTGATCTAATCTATTGTATATTTAGGTGTCACTCACAATTCTCTTATTTTGCTTATTGCTGGTGTTGTTAGTCTTGATGTCTTGAGTCTCATTACTGTTGTTAGTGGAAAAAGACAATCAGAAATCATTTGTGACAACTGGCTCAGCCCGAGTGAAGGGAAGTACCGCAACCAAGATGTAAAATGGTTAATTAAAGTTAACAATTTATTTTAAAAGGGAAAGGTAGGTAAAAATGTGTCCCAAATGTGAGGGTGACAGTAATTTAGAGGATAGACATAAATAAAACAAAAGGAGGCTTTTAACAGAGTGCAGTTTTTAATCTAAACCAAAGTACAAATAAGCCAAGGGTCAAAACAGGCTTACAAAGTCATAAATGTAAACTGCGAGTGCAGTGGCAAGCTGGTCACAGAGTCACAGCTACTTCGTCTGGCTGGTGCATTGTCACTTTTATTGGGCGCGGTTTCGTCAGACCTAAGTACGGAATTGGTGGGGGGTTAGGGTGCCTGGACCAAACGGTAAAGTTGAGGGCAGAAGCCAACCATGGGCAAGGAGAAAAGCAGGTCACCAACCAGGCACAGGATCTCGTTCAGCAGCATTTGCATAAAGTATGAGGCACACAGAGAACATGGGAGTAGGTGGGCCGCAGACCAAGCGACGTAACATCATGAAATGCATGAATATATTATAATTGTCTAACTCCAAATATGGTTCTTTCTAAGTCAGTGGTTTGATTTTATTTTAATTTAGCTGCTTAAATGTGACAAATGATGACATCTTCTGGTTAAATTGTATTTATTGTTGCATTCAGTTAGCCATAGTCTTTTGTATTTTTTCATTATCAAGCAGTTTCATTTGTCACATGCTGATACCTCTGATATGACAAGGTATCTCTCAAAGCTTTGATTTGTTTTATATACTCAGGAAGCAACAGCAGTAGCAGCAGAAGCAGCCCCTAGTGTTGAGGCTGCCTCTGGCACAGCTCCAGACTCTGAGCCTGAAGAACCCAAAGAAACGGAGACAGAGGAGACCGTAAGTAATTACATATAACACTGGAGTGTAAAGAAAAATGTTGGCTGCAGTGCCATGGGTGCCACTTCACAGTGACCTGATGCCATGTGGCACATTGTCATCAGGTCACTGTACTCAAAAATTTCTCCAACTGATGTACCCAGGGTGTGCCAGCAAGGTATCCACAAGGTCTTAAACGTATTATTTTTTATGGCCAAGTATTTCTGATTATCTTACATTTTCAAATTGCAACATTTTCTTTGTTTTACCTTTTTAATGTTGTTGGAAATACAGTATGTATATTGGTAGCATAATTTAAGTCAGCCAGCTATTACTAAAGTTATCATCAAACAAAATGTGTGTAATTAGAAGTAAGTACAGCTGCAACATGAAGCTTGTGTGGGTCATTCTAAAAGTAGCATGCAAAAAGTCATACATTTTACCTGGAAAAACCTGGAAATATCCTGTTTCGTAACAATGCCCTTAGATTTTTTTTTTATTTTAGCTAATTGTTCATCTCTGTTGTGATTTTCAAAAGAAATCCTCCAAACATAAGAAAAAGAAGCAGAAAAAAGAAAAGGAGGAAAAGGATAAGAAAAAGAAAAAGAAGCATCATCACCATCATCATCACCGTGACACTGCAGGAGAGGAGTCTGTGCAGAATGGCACTGTGGAGGAGGAGGAGGAGGAGCCACTACCGGTGAGACTTCACTGTTTATGCTGCAATGAACAAATCCTTAGATAGTTTAACATTTTAGAATGACCAGGTTACTTTAGGCCCATGTGCTAACTGCACAGAAAGTGAGTGTACATATTATATGTTTTAAAACATGTCATACCTAACTCAAACACAGATTTAATATTGCCTTGCTAAAATATTAGGCTTTTAAAAAATGTGATCTTATAATATGAATTATAAAATTAATGTTCACTGTTTTTTTTCTAATGTTCTTGACACAGATGCATATACGATTATTAACATATGGCATATATGTAACTTTAAAAAAAAATACAGACTTCAAGGATTACTGCCCTTTTGTTTACTTACTGCAAATTTAGCCATCAACAATGGCTCTCTTGTTATGCATCAGCTCTGTAGAGGCAACTCCTATTGCCTAGTTAGCATAGTGAATGACAAAAAAAGCCTGCTCTGACCGGAGCGCTTCTTTTTCAGCCCATGTCCAATTACAGCCTGCTGGCCGAAAACTCGTACGTCAAGATGGTGAGTAATGACTATTACCATGCTGGATGAGACACATTACCTTTGAGCGGTTAAGAAAAAAAATTTTGTATGGATTTTCATGAAGTACAAAACATGAATGCTCAGTTGATTCTTCAACTAGAGTTATCATGTCACCTGATATGCCATATGTGTTGACTCTTGAATAAACATGATATTCTGCTCACACAGATATTAAACAGAAACATTCATGGTTAAAGAGGTCATTACAAGGCAATATACATAAATGTTTTTTTCTCTTCCTTTTTAAAGATGATGGAGGATACTGATGAGGTATTGGTTTTGTCAACAACAAAATATTTTTAGACGTGGTCCTCTCTTTTACTGCTATTTCATCTCTGTGTGACTGTTAAAGTACTTGGTCTTCAGTACCAAAAAGGTTTTTTCTTCTTGTGACAGGATTTGTGGTTTCCTGATTTGCTGTGACAACCAATCAAACTATTTCTTTTTTCACAAACATCTTGAGCAAATCTAATACAATACAATACAATACAAGTCTAATACAAATACATTAATAACCTTTTTTGTTTTTTCCTTGTACAGGTGTATGACATTCAAGGAAACCTGCAGGATGGAAGTCAGGTTGTGGTGTCAGTAATATTTGAAAACAAGTGTGAAAGCTTTCTAAAATCCATGGAGTTCAACGTACTGGACTCTCTCAACTCAAAGCTGCAGAGGCCAGAAGGGTCGGGTCCACACGATGGTCTTGTCGTTCCCTTCCAGCTTCCCCCAGGTCAGTTTGTACAGCTATATTTCTATTCAACTTAAGTGAGTTGTAATATAAGGACTTTGGAGACAACAAAGACTCTGTCTTAAAATCTTGTTTGTTTCTGCTTCAGGAATATCGAATGAAGCACGGTTTATCTTTACAGTGCAAAGCATTGTAATGCCACAGAAACTGAAGGGAACCCTCACTTTTATTGTGAAGGTCAGTAAAAAAAACTGGTTACATGTTTAATCATCTAATGCCATTTCATTGTAACTCATTAATAACTGATTTATTACTAATTACTTTATATTGTTGATTAAATCATTGTGGCTCTGTTGTTTCAGAATGAGGAGTCCTCCACTCATGAGAAACTGGACTTTAAACTGCACTTTACCTGCACCTCATACCTAATCACTACACCTTGCTACAGGTTTGGTTACAATTTTAAATAAAAATATTTTTTACATATTCAATTTTAAATGACAAAGCAAAATATTAAATATGTAATTTTTTCTCCTGTAGTGATGCATTTGCAAAGCTGCTCGAGTCTGGGGACCTAAAAAGCAGCTCTGTCAGACTGGAGGGTGTGAACATGCCTTTCCACCATCTACTAGCCAGGATCTGCTTCCATCACCACTTCTCTGGTATGGAATATCTAGCACTAGTCTTGTCCTAGGAACTTACAGTATGTAGCTAACTTAATGCAGTTTTTTTGCAGAAGCTTGTAATTTTTAGTTTTACATGATTTGCTATCCAAAACATTTTTAAATACATAATTACATTTGTTGTTCTCATTTCTGATTAGTTGTGGAAAGGATCGACTCCTGTGCCTCAATGTACAGCAGGTCCATCCAGGGTCATCATGTTTGTCTGCTAGTTAAAAGTGTAAGCAGGCCACACTTGAAAGAATAGCTTGATACAGTTATAATAACATTTTAATTCAATGATTGACCTTTTTTTTTTCAGTCTGGTCAGACGGTATCTATTGATGCTAAATGTGACGAGCCGACGCTGCTTGGGAATGTGCTGGATGAGATCAAGCAGACCTTCTCGCAGTGCTGATTGTGTCTGACAGACCCAGAGTGCCCCTGACCTCCCCCACATCACCCCACTCCTGGATGAAACCAACATAATCATGTTCAACACTGCAGCTGGCATTTCCAGTATCTATTTACTAGTCCTCAGATTCATAGCTTTGTTTCTTTGGGCTTCTTTGTGACTTCAGTGCCCCACACACTGTTCTTCTGCACACTGAGCTTGGTGGCAACTCTCCCTATTGTTTTACAGGCTCACTGTGTATATGCTCTGCACTTTCATTTTTTCTAGTTTTTGCCCTGTCTCCGCTTTGCCATGTCACCCAGCTCTGACTCTGAACTCACAGCACCAGTTTCTGGATGTTTGACATCCTCTGCTCCTCTCGTGTGTACCTCCAGCAGATCAGTCTGTGACTGTCATGTAATGTGGACAACTGAACATATGCTGTTGATGGTTAAATTGTGTTTTTACTGTTTTGACATTTATTTGTCGGGTTTGTTTTTGTTTTGTCATTTTATTTGTTTAAAGCCTGTCTGCGCCTTTGTCCTATCCTCACTGAACCTCTTTCTGCCCTATCAGTGTGTGCTCTCCTGTGTATGCCTGAAAACCTTCTATTTTTCAAAATAGCCCTTGATAGAAAAGTAGTTCTGTGCTAACCTATTGTCATGAGAACATCAGGCTGCAGGGAACTTTATTGTGTGGCAGTGATGAAACCAAAGTATACAATTTGAGAAGTGTAAGACAATAACCTGTATCATAGCCCAGTTTGTGCAAAGCACAAGAGCAGTCCAACTTTCTGAACCACCTCTTTCCCTCCTGTGGTTTGTTAGGCCTAAAGGTGCAAAATAATATTGCTTGAAAAAATTATTAGTTGTGAAAACAATATTTATATTGCAGTCATGTCACTTCCACATGTTTTGATGGTTTGATGCAGTTGTACAAAAGTTACATTACGCTGTAACGTATTGCCCCTACTTTGTCTCTATACACAGGCATCTAAACTATACTACAGCAACATGGGTGGCACAAAGAATGGTTTATGTAGAATTACCTCTCAATATAATTTTCATTTGCAGTTGGCCACTGTCAAACTGCTTAATTCCACTCACTAAAGGTTAACCACAAATAACTTCTGTATCCCTATCAAATTGCCATTTTGGTCTTTTGACATATTGATGGCCACAAATGACCATTTGTATAAAAAGGTGGCCCCCTCCACAAAGATTTAGTTGTACTTATTTAGTCAGAAATGTCCCTTCCCATTGGAGTACAACAACTTTGATGTGGCTAATACTAAAATGGACCTGGTACTCTCGCTATACATACAAGGCCCCTTTTATTGTAGATTACATATTATAATTAATGACTTTGTAAATACAGAACCCCCTGTACTTCAAGAACTTCAATACAAATAAAAATGTGTATGATATTAAGGTTTCCTGAAAATTCTTACTGATCTGGAAATTAAAAATCACATCTTTGCCAATCACACTCTGCTCACGATTTGATTGTTTTCCTGTCTATAACTGATTACATTTGTATACTGCATGAATAGGAATGTACTTTCTCATTTCCCATTTTGTTATATGTACACACACTAAAACACTTGTCATTCCATTTTGTTCTTTTTTTTTTTTTTTTTTTTTTTTCTGATTTCAGGCGATTAAAAAAAGAGATTGTTTGATGTTTTAAATTATTAAACACGGGAGGATTTGAATGGGGTATTTCTTTGGTGTTATGACACAGAGCACTGGGCTCCAGATAAGTCCAGTTGAGCAGGTCAAATGAAGCAGTGTACTGAGAGGCAGCAACCCACTCTGTCTTAAATTTGTTGGTTCAGTTGTAGTGAATTATTTGATAAATTTTGGCTTGTGACAATGAAATATACTCTTATAAGATTCTGTCTTTTTAATTTCTTCATACTCAATTATACGTCTGTAAAATGTTGTGTTTAAAAGGGGCAAAAGCAAAATAAAATGTCTACATTTCCTTTTAACGGCCGACCACTTATGAAAAAATAAGATCCATGTGGTAATACAGAGTACTATAAAAGTTGTGTGGACTAGTATATTGTTAGACTCCGATCATTTATAAAAAGTAGCCTAACAAATTACACAATTACAAAATAAACATTTACTACAATATTTAATAGTAGAAATTAATTTCTATTACTCTATTATTAATCCTGACATTAGGCGATTCTAGTAAATTGTTTTAAGTATTAGATTCTAGTAAATTGTTATCGTATTAATAACTAAAATGTTTCGGCGTGAGGATTTGGGTTCAACGCAGGTAACTTTTGAAACTGCATTTCCCAGAATCCTTTGCCTGACAGACACGTCTTTGACGGCGAGGAATGACGTAAATGTAACGACTAACGGAGCGTTTTATCTTTTGTGTCATACACAACACATTTACTTGAAAGCATGTTTTGGGGTCTTTCGGTATAACAAATCGTACAAAAGAAAACAAGCTAGGCACTCTCAGCACAGTGATCAAGTCCATAAAGACGTGCGGGTATTTTCTGCTTTATTTCAAAATAAAATATGTAAGAACAAAACTTGAGCTGCTTTTTTGTTTTAGATTTAACTGACTAACATGCAGAGTAATTATATAACCTCATAAAACACTTTGTTAAAAAGCAGTATACATATAATTACCGGAAAGACATGAAAATACGATAAAGACATACGCATCTTAACCGGAAATTAGAATCATGGTAGGTGACTTAATGACATTGGGGGGTTAGGTCTTCAATATCTGGGGCTCTCCGGAATTGTTCACAACAACAGATAGAGGAAGACGTTTCAGCTCTGACTAAGTACAGACGATTTGAGATTTATTTGGGACCGTTCACACCAGCGTTACTGCGGCTCTTCGAAGTCTTGTTTGTACGAAGCTAGCCTTTTTCCCTTTTAACAGTTACAGCCGTGGTGGGTTGCAGATATATTTATACAAATCATTTTGGAATATGGCTCAACATGGACATCAACATCATCATGTAGCCAGTTCTCAAAAAGCACTAATGTTGGAGATGAAAAGTCTCCAAGACGAGCCAGTAGAAGGCTTCAAAGTTACTTTGGTGGACGAGTCGGACATGTACAACTGGGAAGTGGCGATTTTCGGACCCCCGAATACTCACTACCAGGGTGGTTATTTTAAGGTGAGTGGCTAATGTTAGCTAGCAGTCTTTCCATTGTTCTTAAGCCTGTAAAGTGGGGTTCATTTTCCCCAACCATTAGAGCTTTTCTCGGACACATAACCTTAGCATCAAATAAAAGTAATGTTAGAGGAGGCTGATGTGACCTCGTGTAATCAAAATGAAATAACTTTTAGCTTTATTGTCTTTGGAGAATGTCACAGAGAGCTTATGAAGACCAACAGCTTGTTTACATTCAAAATCTGCACTTAGCTTTAACGCTAACGCTTTTTTTTGTAGTTGTTGTTGAACACTGTGTTGCCCTTTTTGTTTCCCTGAAAAGATATTGCGTTAGTTCAGTTGCCTTATTTCTGTGCTTTGAAACAAGAGACACCAGAGCTCACAGCTGCTTGTTTTGCCTTCAAAATATAACGTTAGATAATATTAATACTTTAGCAGTATCAGTTGAACGCTTACATTATCTGGTCTCAACATAAAACAAGTGATTGGTTACACAGTCGCCTCAACCTTTTAACCTTAACACATTTTCAAGACAGTTGAGTCATTTTTATGTGTACCATTTCTAACTTGACCAACAGGCCTTTTGAGTGTAACTTAACGTCTTAAAGATCTTGTCATTACTATTCCATTGCTCTTTCGAGTTTACAGAACCCCAAAGAAAATAGTTAAAATAGTTTAGTTCACCTTTTTTAATTAATTAATTATTTATTATTTATTTATTTATTTATTTATTTTTTTGTGGACTTACTTTGAAGTACAAGCTCTACATTGCACACGTTCAGCTGGCCCTCTTGGCATGCTTATGAGCCAAGTGGAACATAAATGGGTAAAATCAGATTCAGATGTTGCAAAAACACTAAGGCTATTGTAAATGATTGCTCCAGATGCTGAAAAAATACAGTTGTGCACAAAAAAATACAACTTTCTTATTTAATTAACTTGTACTGCGATCACATTTTATATTTTAATTAACTTTTGTTTACAGCAAGGCCAACAGCGTTTTTGACTTCCCTGTTTGTCACATACATACACATATATAGTGAAACATTTCGAAAGTTTTGAACATATAATGCAATAATGAAAATTGACAAACATAGACAACAGTGGGATATAAAGATGTTTTGAAGTGGACTCCAGTAGTTCACTTAGCTTTGAGCATGCCGCCTGTGCAAGGGTGCTGTGTACAGGATTCCTTTGTCCGTACAGGAATGCTCGCCTGCCTGTGAAATCTATGGCTCGGCTGTGGCTCATTGTTCTGTGCTAGGTTTCTATCCAACCAGTTTTTATTATTATTCAAAGAAACGCCCTATCTGGCCCAGTGAAGCAAACAAACTGTTACGACACACAGCAGCTGCGTGTACAGTTATTGACGTCATCAACACTTGGCTGAGTCAGGTTTTCAGACAGATGTTGCTCACTTTAAACTACACTAATGAATAAATGCTATGCCATGTTAACAGGGGTTGTGTGTGAGTAAAGAGCCTCTCATCATACCTTAATGTTTATGTGTCACACCATAACATTGATTGGATTGTTTGATTGTTGGCTTTTTGTGGGTGTTTCTGCCTTGTAAATGTGACCCCTCCTGACTGAGTGAGTCTGCTTCTACCTGGAACATGGCCAAGTTGGTCCCACTGTCATTAGTGGTACCAAGATGTAAGCCAGTATGTCCCAAGAACTACTGTGCAGCATTGTGGTATATCCTAACCCATCTTATTTTGAATGCAAAGACTGGTTTCTCTAGTTCCTTTGAATATACTACTTTCTGTTAATATTCCTATTATTTGTCAAAATTATTAATTGCCTTGGTATCTTCCTCACAATTTTATGACCCGCCATGTTGGGGCAAGAACTTCAAGCAGCGAGGTAACTAGGTCACACTCTTCAAAATCAGCCTAGGTTTATCTTCACAGACTGTAGTGAATCAGTACAAAGAACAACAACATCATGTGTTTTTTGTGTTGTTTAGTAATTTTATTTGGTCACAATCTGTAATACTGTTCTCAAGCGGCAATATCCAATGTTAATCTTAATCACACAATGTTAATCAAGTGTGTTTTTTATAAATAGCTTTTCAAATATAGCTTTATGTATTATGTAGGCGTTACCCTGACGTTCTAAGGTTTGACCCCTTCCTGCTTCACAAGAACAGGATACGCTAGGCTGTGAAACAATGTGGTTGTCTCTCACCGAGAAGTTTGTGATATTAACGTATGGGAGCAGATATTTGAAGTGGCACATTTCTAGAGATACACTTAACACTTTTGTTTTAGACAATTAGGCAAATGCTCTCTAGTGGTGACTAGATTATTGACAAAATCCACTGCTAATAAAATGGACAGGATCTTGTGCTGAATAGCTGACATGTGTCTTTCTTCCTACTTGAGCGCATGTGTGCTATCATTGCCACAGCAGCAAAAAGCAAACTTGCACAGCAGAAGAGCCAACCCAGTTGTACATGGCTTGGCTGGGCCAGTCCGGAGTCATGTTTCCCCCCTCTGGCTGTGTCACAACGAAACCAGAGCTGGACAAGGAAAAGAGGGGCAACATGTATACACTGAGATTGTGAAAAGGTAAAGAAGAGAATACTGGAAATGACAACCCTAGTTGACCGACTGTCCCAGAAGCTACTGAGGCTATTTGTGTCCTTAATCACAACTCCGAAACATTGCCTCTTAGCCCAATAGTGTCTATTCAAAGTAATGTGTTCTAACTCTAGCTCTCAACCCCCTTCTTCCTCTTTCTTGTGGTTGCAGAGCTTAATGACACAGGGGCCTGTTGGGAACAAACATGATAATCTCTCGGACCAGTGTGTGGCTGAGAATTCACTATCCTCAAGGACCATTTTTCTTGACTAAGGGGTGGTTTTAGGCCTAAAGTTAAGGTAAAAACAGGACAATTTGTTCTGTCGAGGGTCATTGTACTGAAATTGCTTCATTATCATGTTTTGTATTGGTGTGTTTGTATGATAGACAGGAACTTGGCTTCACTTCACATCCATAGTGAATAACCTCTCCTTATTCTGAATTCAATTACAGTATAAGGCAAGATATGCAAGTGTTGGCATGTTGAGACATATGCATTGGAAAAACCACCGTCATAGACATTGAACTGTTGTCTGTACCTGTTACTGCTTGAACTAAAACATGGTTTGAGTAAAGGAGATACGGAAGTGCTGAATTGCCACAGTGAAATAAATAAAAAAATAAGTAAAAAAATTGGTAGTGTTTCTCATTATAACGTAATAACTTTCTCATTAAAATGAAAAAAATTATCCTGTTAAAATGAGTTTACTTACTCATTGGCGCATAAGAAGTTCCTTTTATACAGTCATTGGTTAAAACGAGATGTTACCTTTGTCAATCAGAGTAGCACAGACTACAGGAGGATGGTTGAAATGGAAAGACGAATGGAGGCACTCTTTACGTTCTTAAGAAGCCGTAATATATAGATGAACATCACCACCAAACTGGCAATCATGGCAAAACATGATCTCGTTTATGTAATATTATCAAGTTTTAACGAGAAAATTATTATAACATGAAACTTTCTCTTTTTTTTTATTTCACTGTGGTAGTTCAGCACTTCCATAAGGAGGAGAATTATACAAAGTAAATAAAAGTCTATAATAATACAAACCACAAAGATTTTGTTTTGGTGCAGCACTGTCTTTGGGTTCTTGTATCAGACCAAGATACAAGGATGAGTTGTTTTTTTTTCATTTCTGTGTGGCACATGTCTGTGTGGTTACCCCTGGTTTTATATAGGCTATTTCAGTAGTTCCCAAAGTGGTGTCCGGGGGCCCCTGGTGGGCCATGAAGGTGCTGCAGGGGGCCCACTAGAGGTTTTCTACATTATGTACATAAAAACAAAATTAATTCCAATTGAGAATTTAAAAATATAACTTTGAAGCAATTTTTAGCCATCATTCTGTGATTTTTGTAGTATTGTTTTTAGCATTTTGGTAATATTATTTGTAGTTGTTTTCAAAGTACTTTTGTACTATTATTTCTAGTATCTACAGTAGTGTTTAAAATATTTTTGTTGTGTTTGAAGCATTTGTACTATTATTTGTAGTTGTAGTCATATTTCTGTACTATTATTTCTAGTAGTTGTAGCACTGTTTGTGGTATTTTTTGTATTATCTGAATCATCTTTGTAGTATTTTTTGCAGTATTATTTGAAATTGTATTGATAGTATTTTGTAGTTTTGTTTTTTTTTTTAGTATTTTTGTGGTTGTATTTGAAGCAGTGGGGTCTTCACAACCTTAACATTTTTATTGAAATCTATGGGGGAAAACATGACAGACTGGATTTGTCTGATTTTTAAGGGGGCCACGATGCTTTTGACTTTGGGAAAGGCTGGGCTACTTGAATACACTTTTTTTTTTTTTTTTTTTTTTTTTTTTTTTTTTTTAACTGTCCCGGGGGAAATCTAAATATCACAAGTTGTATAATTATCTCATTATTTACATTATTTATCAGATATTGCAATATTAAAAAATACTACTTATAGAGTGTTGGTGTCTTTATTGAATGTAGAAGTACTGTAATAGTGTTTTACAATACATACAAACGTGTTTCATTTTTCAGTCTGTGTTAAATCAAGCTGCTTGTGGTGATCAATAATCTGATTTTGTAACTGAAACCAGACCATGAACAGTCAGTTGGACATGACACAGAGGCAACAAGGGCTGGACTCCACAAACAGGAGCTCAGCCTGATATTATCTTGACGCTTATATTGTTTTGGAAGACAGACCTAGCCCTCTGAGTTGCACATTGGCCCTCCTCCTTCTCCTGCTCCTTCTCTTGGCTGCTCTGTGTTGTACTGTTGCCAGCCTCTAATGTGTGCAATCTTGGCTTGAACTCTGCACTAAGAAGGCCCAGCAGCTTTTTGGCATTGTTGGTAAGAAGCCCTCTTTTTATTTTATTTTTTATTTTAACTATGTCCGAGCTTCTTACGTAATGATTTACTTTTATATATTGTTAAAGTCAAAATTATTAGCCCCCTTGGAACAATTGAACATTTCCCTAAAACACTGTCCATGTTATTGCAATATGCATAAAATTTTAAATTGTAAATCTTTCATCAAAGGTATTGGACTGTAAAACAAACAAAAAAAAAAAATAAATCAGAAAATAAGGTGAAAACTGAGATGGTCAAAATTATAATGCGACTTTGTGCTTTCACATCAACACAATATATCAAAGTTGGGGACCATGCTTGAAGGCCAAGCAATTTGGAGGATCTTGAAGAATGTGCCATGGAAGAATGGGTCATTTCCCTCGATAGATGTGCAAACTTAGTTAGAAACTACCATAAGAAATTGTTATTAATTGTCAAAGGGATACAAATTTGCCAGTGTTGCATTTTGTGCCTTTTCTTTGATTTTTATTATTATTTTTTTTACTTAGTGTAGGTAGCATTACATTGCATAGTAAACTATAGTTGCATAGTAACACACAATTTTATTTATTCATGGTACTAATAAAAGAAGTTTATCTGCTGCATAAGTCAACCAGTTGCATCTGCCGAGGGCTCGCCTGCAACAAGGCATCATAATACGTAGGAAATGATCAGTTGTTGTAAGAGGTTGCTAACAGACAATATGATCCCTATCCCTTGTATAGAATCCTTTTTAAATCTAGGTCTACACCAAAAAATAAATATGCTTTACTTTGTCAAGTTTTTACTGATCTGGCAGAGAGGATAAATGTTAAGCAGGGTTCTTTTCATTAAAATGCTCCTTTCTCCCCCTGCTGCTACTACACTCCTTCTTCCCCTCCCTCCTTACTTATTGGGGTGCTGTGGGGAGCACCAGCTGACCTTGTCAAATCAGTAAATGTGAGCCTGTGTTTGTGAACCAGGAGGGATCAGCTCTAGGCTTCATGCTGTGAGTGACGTACTCAGTGTAATCAGTGTATTTGGTGTCCCCACCTTATGGTCAGAGGGAGGGATCCTGCACACAGGCCCCATTGTAGCGTTAAGTCAGTGGGTGTGGTTTCAGTATGGGGGTAAGTATAATGCCAGCACACAGTTGCAAAGGACTGTCTTTGCTTGCGCTGACAGCTGTATGTCTTAGACCAGCAGCGCCTCACACACTCCCACCCCTCCCTCCATAATGTATTACATTACACCATCCGTCCATGCTGCAGCCACGTCTGTAGGTTTTGCCATGACTCTACAGCTAGCCTCTATTTATAGAGTTTTCTCACTCTCTAGTACTGAGAAGCATGACTTAAACATTTTTTTAATAATTTAACATTATTATTATTTTTTTTATATAACTTTTCTTCCTGGCTTTATAGCTAGGAAGAAGAGGCATTTCCTTGTTCTGATTTGAACAATGAGTACATGTGTGGTAGAATAGGCTAACTGTATAATTCAATTAATCTTCATTCAAGAAAGAAAAACAAAACTTCTCATTTGTAGTGCTATGAAGTGCTTTCCATGGCACATTAAAATAAGTACAACTCTATCAAATATAAATGAAATAATTTAGGCCTCTACTTATACAGGTTTAAAACTGTAGGTAAAAGTTAGTGTAGTATATTCTGTATCTATTCAACCACAGCCTGTTATTACAAATTTCACATTCTTATTGAATTCTCTTATGTATGCAAATACACTACCATACCGTTAACTATTAAGTTTTCTGAAAAGTCTAGAGTTCAGCTGGTCCAGGTATGATAATCTTGAGGTTATGATAGAAATCTTGCTCACAAAGTATGCTTTGTGAAATAAATATTCTAAATATTTTTGAATTGCTATTGCACAGAAGGCTTACCTTCCCTGTTGTCAACTCTTTAGTTCCAGCCTGCATGTGAATTAGTTAATGACACTGCTTTGGAGAAATGGTTTCTAAATTGTATCTCTCTTGTTTACTTTCTCTTCAGGCACGACTTAAGTTTCCTGTTGACTACCCCTACTCTCCACCGTCCTTTCGCTTTCTCACCAAAATGTGGCATCCCAACATTTACGAGGTAATAAAAGTATTTCTGCTTTTAAAAATATACTGATGGAGTTTTATACAGTTTTTTGCCTAGTATAAGGTACCTTTTTATACTATGCAATTCAAAGTGTCAATCATATGTCTACAGTTTGGTTTTATAATGTAATGTTTGATCCACTAGAATGGAGATGTTTGTATTTCCATCCTGCATCCACCAGTGGATGACCCACAAAGTGGCGAGCTGCCTTCAGAAAGGTGGAATCCTACACAAAATGTCAGGTACAGACATGTTCTTAATTACTTTATTGGTACATAAACAGGGTTACTGCCTGTTCTTTATTATTTGCTCTAATTAAATTGTTCTAATTATGTGACGTTCTTCTCTGACTGTCTTCTTGTCAGTCTTTGTGAAGGGTAGAACTACTGTAGAGTTGCAAAAAAAAGTATGTGAACCCTTTGGAATTACTTGGATGATTTGGTCATAAAATGTGAGTCAAAAAAAGTCATAACAATAGACAAACACAGTCTGCTTAAACTAATGCAGCAAAGAAATTATATGTTTTCATGTTTTTTATTGAACATTTATGTAAACATTCACAGTGCAGGATAGTAAATATATGTGAACCTTTGGATTTAATAAGCGGTTGACCCTCCTTTGGCAGCAATAACCTCAACCAGACGTTTTCTGTAGTGAAGATCAGACCTGCAAAATGCTCAGGAGGAATTTTGGACCAATTCCTCTGTACAAAGGTGTTTAAGTTTAGCAATATTCTTGGGATGTCCAATGTGAATCGCTCTTCTGAGGTCATGCCACAGCATCTCAGTCGAGTTGAGGTCAGGACTCTGAATGGGCCACTCCAGAAGGTGTTTTTTCTTCTGTTGAAGCCTCAGTTTCAGCTTCAGTTGGTGGACAGGTGGTCTTAAGTTTTCCTGCAGGATATTTTGATAAACTTAAGAATGAATTTCGCTGTCAATGATAGCAATCTGTCCAGGCCCTGAGGCAGCAAAGCAGCCCCAAACCATAATGCCCACTCCACCATACTTCACAGTGGGGATGGGGTTTTGATGTTGGTGTGCTGTGCCTGTTTTTCTCCACACATAGCGTTGTGTGTTCCTTCCAAACAACTCAACTTTGATTTCATCTGTCCACTGAAGATTTTGCCAGTAGTG
This sequence comes from Bostrychus sinensis, assembly GCA_020698575.1. Lineage (NCBI taxonomy): Eukaryota > Metazoa > Chordata > Actinopteri > Gobiiformes > Eleotridae > Bostrychus > Bostrychus sinensis. The sequence goes on from CM036246.1 coordinate 18,750,198, forward strand.
CTGTGGAACATCCAGGTGCTCTTTTGCAAACTTCAGACGTGCAGCAATGTTTTTTTTGGACAGCAGTGGCTCCCTCCCTGGTGTCCTCCCATGAAGTCCATTCTTGTTTAATGTTTTACCCATTGTAGATTTGTCAACAAAGATGTTAGCTTGTGAGAGAGTTTTCTGGAAGTCCTTAGCTGACACTCTTGGATTCTTCTTCGCCCCACAGAGCATTCTGTGCTGTGCTCTTGCAGTCATTTTTACGGGATGGCCACTCCTAGGGAGAATAGCAGCAGTGCTGAGCTTCATTTGTAGACAATGTGTCGTACCATGGACTCTTGACCATCAAGGCTTTTAGAGATACTTTTGTAACCCTTTCCAGCTTTATGCAAGTCAACAATTCTCACTCGTAGGTTTTCTGAGAGCTCTTTTGTGCAAGGCATGGTTCACATCAAGTAATGCTTCTTCAGAATAGCAAATTCAAAACTAGGGTGTTTTTATTGGGCAGGGCCACTTTAACCCACACCCCCAATTTTCTCACAGTGATTGGACTCCAGGTTGGCTGACACCTAACTCCAGTTAGCTCTTGAAGAGGTCATTAGCCTAGGGGTTCACATACATTTTCCATCCCGCACTGTGAATGTTTACATAAATGTTCAATAAAAAAACATGAAAACATATAATTTCTTTGCAGCATTAGTTTAAACAGGCTGTGTTTGTCTATTGTTGTGACTTAGATTTTTGTATGATTTGGTCATAAAATGTGATCTGATCTTCATCTAAGTAATTCCAAAGGGTTCATATACTTTTTCTTGCAACTGTATTTTAACCAGTGTACCCCTGCTACTGTAGCTTACTTTTATTGTAATGTGTGTCATACAAAGACATAAAAAATATTTTATCTTATTAGAGCCATCAGGAAGTACGTAATGCACACTCAAGCCAACAGTTAAATGCTAGAAATTACAAGGGTCTATAGCCAAAAAGGAAAGTAGAACAACTATCAAATATGTCGGCTAACCATGTCCTATGGAACTGAGACGGTCACCAGCCACACAATTATATATAGTATAATATATACCATTACATATACTAGCTCTGTGAACAGAAAGCTAAATTCAACAGATGACAGTAGAGACAAATGGATCTGCTCTGACAAACATGCTGCTTGTGTGACCCCCACCTTTCCTTTCACCCCCCTCTGTCCATCTGTCCTTGTTACTATTCGTCCCATTGCTCGTCTTTGTGCTCTGTTCAAAATGTCTCTTGTCTCTTCTTACCTCTACTCTTCCGCACCATTCCACCACCACTTCCTCGTTGCCCTGTATTGTTTTCACCTAGTTTCTATTTTAGTCTGTGTCTTCTGTTGATTGACTTTGTGTGTTTGGTTCCTTTCTCCACCATCCAGGACCATCTTACTCAGTGTGATTTCCCTGCTCAATGAGCCCAACACTTTTTCCCCGGCCAACGTTGACGCCTCAGTTATGTACCGCAAGTGGAGGGAGAGTAAAGGCAAGGACAGGGAATACATAGATATCATCAGGTAAAAACTAAACAGCATGGTACTTGGAAGTGCTTTACATTTTGTGATGTCTGATGTCATTCTTGTCTTTATTCTTACAGCAAGCAAGTATTAGCTACCAAAGCTGATGCAGAACGGGATGGAGTGAAGGTCCCCGTCACACTGGATGAGTACTGCGTCCGCACACATGTCCAGCCCACGGACGACGGCTACAATCTGTTGTACGATGACTATTGTGATGATGACATAGATGACGATGACGACGATGATGATGATGATGACGATGACAACGAAGGATGTTGCTATGATGATGATGACTCAGGCACCGAGGACTCCTGACCTCACCCCACAGTGCCCCTGCTCCCCCCTTTGTCCTCTTCCATCCATCACGAACTAAACTTTAATTCCCCGCTTTGTATCCGTTGTCCACACTCGCCACAGTTCCCAGTCTACTTTCCACCATGTGCAGTCACAACATGCACACTAAAAACTAAGCTTTGCAGAAAAAGAAAGCTACAAACCTGTTTTATAGATTTTTAATATGTGTACTGACACAAGAATACAGAAACAGTTGCATTTAAAATGTTAACTTTGTCTGGTGCTTGTCTACAATTATTACTTAAGAAAGAAATTAGGTCATTTGCAGAAACAGCATTGACTAGAGCTTTTTCAGTACACGAATGAGGAATGTAACATCACAAGTCAGAGCAGGTTAAAGTTAAATAAATGGCATTAACCAGAAAAGCAACCTGAAGCAAACTGGCATTTATTCAGCAGTTTTTATAGCAACATTCAAAAGCTGGGTCACTTCCCCATTTAAGCCCTGTGTATGTGACCTCTGCCTGTCAAGCCGCTTCACCTCTGACCTTTTGTACCCCAGGGCTGTGGTGGTGCGAACAGGGACGTTCTGCCATTCACTTCTATGTGCCTTCCTTTAGCCCTCTTTCACAGATCTTAAAGTTGTATTGGAACAAAACAGCAGGTCTGGATCTTACAAAGCAAACTATTATCATCTCAAAGGGAACAACTTGCCTGCCAGGAGCAAATTTTCAGGCTCACAAGGTCTCAGATGGGATTTTGGGTAAGCAGTGCCCTCCCAGTGGAACAAGTCGCAGTTTATTTATAGCAGCACCTGTCAGATTTGTTCAGGATGTGAGAGAGAAAGGTAACATCAAACAGCTGAACTAAGGAACGGTATGTAGATCTGAATCCCACAAATGTATGTTATCAACTGCTGAAAGCTTGTGTTACTAGTGACCTAGATGTACTGGAAAGGTCCCTACTCCTCAAATCCAGAGTACTGTATTTGAAATCCTATGCAGTCAGCGCTTGTCTTGTATGCAGTGACTCGGACATGGCAGTAAAGCTGAGATGGTAAAATGTGAGAAGGCACTGAGCAGGACTGTTCTGACAGTTTTTGTTGTAAGACCAGACCATGTGCTTGTATGAGATGGTTTCAGTCTGTTTTTTGAGATGTCATACTTGTGTCTTTGCTTTTTTTCTGGTTTGTTAGAGTAGCATAGCCTCTAAAGGCAAGACTTTGGATAAAGCATGCCCCCTAGGGGTTAATAATTGCATGAAGGTGTTTGGTCAACAAAACTGCAGCCATCTTAACGTACCTGAATCACTGAAGCCTGCTACCAAAGTGACTGTGGTAGCAGTGTGACTCTAAATAATGTAGATTGACAGGGTCCAAAACTAAATGTGGGGAACTCACTCAAAGGCACTTGACCACAGTATTCTCTCTGGATCTTATCACACTGCCGTAAAATGTTTCAGTTAGGTCATGAAAGTACTTATCCAGTTTGTTGTTGTTAAGAAGCAACTGAATGGAAGTATGGCATACTGATGGGGACAGAGCATAGAGCATGAAAAAGGAGAATGTTGTTCTTCACCAGCATGCTTTAATGATGTGTTTTTGGTTTTAAATCTGCCGTAAAGTTTGGGATTGTGTCATGGCTATAAAAGTCCTTATTTCTACTCAAATTAATCTAAAACATGCATTGTGAATGGGCTAAGGGTTACTTGTTTTTTAGGTATTGATGTAATCTTTTTTTTTTTTTTACAAAATGTGGTGTGAGCTGCAATATGCTCTGTATTAATATGTATTGAGAGAAAAGATTTTGTCCAGAGCTTTCCATTTAACATCATCTAAATGTTAGAACAGACACTGCTTAGATTTATTACTGAAACTGAAATTAATTCAGTCTCTATGAATGAGTCCTCTTCTTTTATATGAATGGAAATGGCCTTTTGTTGAACTACTGTTTTTCACCACCCCCATTATGAGTCCACAGTTTTGAGCTCTGACTGGTAGGAGCAATTCATTATTACTGGAAACACCTCAGGAATACTTCAAAGCAACCAACAAACCATTTCCCCAGAGTTTCACCTTAATGGCTGCCAAGGACTGTTTACAATCTCTACCTTGATATGCACATGTGGTTACTGTGATGATCACTTGATGTTTTTCCTGTTTATATTTCCTTTTTTCTTATGGTTTGTAAATCTATTTAAAATCTGAAATAAAGATCTTTATTAGATATTGATGTGTGATGAAAAAGGATCTGCAAGAATGAAAGAAAAGGTGTTCAAGAGACCAGCAATGTTGTATAGTTTAGAGATTTATGGCTGTACTGCTAGAGGATTATTAGGTTGAGAAGTGCAGAAGATTCACTGTGACAACCCTGAAATGACTGAGCTGAAACAAAGGAGAAGATTGGGTATTGACTTGTATTTCATGCTTTACAACATTTTTAAATGGCTAAATGTTTGTGTGTACTTCTGACTGGATCTCCTTTTGTTCTCTTCTAGATACTAAAATGTGCGAAGTAGTGGGGGACTTCAAGGTTGCTCTAAGAGGTAAGACATGGACCAGTTCTTGGCACTTTCATGAGGTTTAAGTGAAGCACATGATGAAATGTGTACACAGTAGTCACTCCTGGTGCAATCAGAGGGTGGTGGAGACCTTAAAGGATTTTCTGACATTTTTTGTTTTTTCTGACTAAAGTTGGATTTTAAAATATGGCCTCTAAAAAAACTAATTGAATGCGCTTTTGTTTTTCTCCATTATAGCAAATATGAGGTGTTTGGTAAGTGAACTGTGTGTACTTTTTGCTATTGTAGCTATGTAAAAAATGGTCTTAATTTAAAACAAATTACACTACTACTTTTAATATTTGTAGTTATTGTTGTCAATGTCTTGGTTGTTACAACCAGTAATTCTTCAATAACCATTTTGATGCAATAACTGCTTGGCTATAAAATGTTGTGTCTTGTCATCTGTTTGAATAAACCTTACAAAGATTTACAGATACAATGCCTTTGCAATTGTTACATCTGTACCTGCAGCACAGATATGCAACAAGAATTTATAAGGGTTTAAATTATGATTAAACTTTGTTAGAGGCTGCAGTTTCTCTGAATAAGATCTGCATGTAACTGTTTCACTGTCCAAAGACATTTATGTATTAGGAAAACAATGTAAATGTGCCCTTTTCCAGGCCATCATGTTTCACTCACTGTCATCACACCTGAAACACTTTTAGAATTATCAGTCATGTGTACAGTACTAGTTCAAACCTTCAGCAGCTATATATTGTTGATTTATGTCAATGCTGCACCTATGTGTATGTGTATTGATTGCACATGTTTATAAATTGTTCATGTATATATTATTTGCTTTCAGTACGAACTATCAATATTTATTTAGCATAGCAGTAAAGAGAGGAGAGCTGCTCCCAATATGAAACCTTCATGCCTCTAGAGGGCAGCAGCACATAGTTTTTAACTGGTAAAACTGAAGCCAAACTGGGTTCCAGCCAACAGACCATACAAGACAATGGAAGAATTTTTTATTCAGATGAATAAAGTGTAATGTTACATTACATTTTTTTTACAGCTCACACACAATAAGATTTTATTTTATATTTTGCTAAGGATGAAGTCAGTAGCCTACCACTATGCTAACACTTAATCCAACTGAGGCTATGAATACATTGAATACTAGCATAATTTACTCCTGTGTTTTTGATTATCAACTAATTTCCTCTTTGCAGGACTTAGTGGATGGCTATACTTTATAATAGAGTATGAGAATGAATCATAGTGTTTGCTGTATGTGTTCATCTAAACTGTATCCTTTGGCAGCCGATCTGACCTTTGACCCAGCATGCGTCTAATCCAAATGTCAGTTCAGTGGGCCAAATTTGAATATCTGAACAAGATGCTGCTTTTTGCTCCTTAACCATTTCCTGGTTGCCTTTATTTGATGTGGAATTTTGATATGTGTAGAAATAGCACTAAGCATAAACTTTAGTTATAGGCTAAATTGACCCCTGAAACACAGCCACATGTACCAGTCCACGGCCTTACACCCGAAGCCTCACTCAAAAGCTGTGAATTACACATTTTGCCCCCTTGTCCAGCTGGCAGTTTGCACCGCGATCTCCTCCTTTCACTCATAACTGTATGGCAGAGCACACTCACTTGTAGCTAGGGGAATTAAAAAAGTCAAAGGCAAGAAGAGAGTATAGAGCTAGTGGAAGTGGGGGGATTGCTCCATATGTCAGAATATGTGAAATCTCCAGGCAACAGAAACTGAAGGTGGCAGCGTGTTGGCAGGAACAAGAAAGATGAATGACAACAATATAAGTGGCATAAAAATTCATTTTATGTCAAGTGTGTGGGTTTTTTTTTTTTTTTTTTTTTTTTTCACAATCTCTAATGATTGAGTGGTGACCTCACAGACATTGCTACAGAAATGACATTAACAGAAAATACACTAGCCATCCTGCGGGGCTTTTGTACCCATTAAGTCTGACATGTTTCTGCTCAATGGCCACATCCCTTTTACCATACCCTTCCAGAATTATTGCACATCTATTTTACATCACCCTAAGCCTATATATATTATTCAGTTCAAGTCTACCTTTGCTGCATCTGACACGTGTAAGACTGACAGAGATATAGGATCAAGCTTCTTAATGAGAACAGAACAGGCATTAACCTTTGCAGGATGCAGCTTGTTCTGATCTCAAAATGAACATTGTTCCATTGATCTTAGCATTTGCAAAGAAAGCTGTTGCAGGAGTGTGTCCAGTTGTAGTGAGTGGCTGTAGCCTTTTTATTCTTCTGCTAATTGCTTTACTAATAAAACATTTGTTAACCTATCAGCCATGTTTGTTGCATCACATTAACATATATGCAATGCGAGCTGACATGTTTGGTTTAAAAAAGATCACAGGTAACACTGCAATCCTTTTAGCTGTTGATGATGGACAGCAGTGGGTGAGAGTTCAATTGTGACCCTGCAATCTATATGGTAAGTAGCTCTTTTCTCAGGTTGATTACATCAGAAAATGACCTTTGGGTGGCCCTCAGAGGCCAAGTTGTGTGATTATCTCAACTCTGCTTGAATGGAAGACATGGTTTACATCATGACACGCTGAGGCTGTCCTGTTGCATATGCTTGTCTGTAAAGCATGACCCGTTGTTCTGGTTCACTGTCATCTTGTGGTGGAGAATATTATATAGAAGGTTGAACTCCCAGGCATCCGGATTCCTGTGTACACATTCAGCCATACCTATGCAAACAAATGCAGTTGTTTTTAAAAATAAATAACCCATTAAAATGATTTCATATTACAGTTTGTCTACTGTTACAAGTGCATTCAAAAATTGTAATATCATGATAAAGTGAAATTATTTTACTAGTTTAAATCAGTAAGAGTGAAATATTTCAAGCATTTTATTTATTTTAATTGTGATCATTGGGTAATTCTATGTTATACAAAATTTCAGTGGTGGAATGTAACAACATAATAGTACAATTTTCTTTTTTCATTTTTAATTTTATGTTGCAACATCAAGTGATGATAACAAAAACATATATGTACAACAATGTACAAAAGAGAAAAACAAAGGACAACAGCAACAACAAAGAATAGATACATCAAATAATACAGCATATGCCAGTAATAGCTTTTTTCTTTTTTTTTTTTTTTTTCTTTTTTTTTTTTTTTTACGAAGTTGCCTATTTTGAGTTTTGGATTAAAATCATTTGTTTTTGCTATGCCCTCAATGCAGACAGACAATACCTATTATAAAAGATACTTTAGTATAGTACTAGAACTAAAAACACCACTGACAGATTCAGTCATTTCATGTTGCACTGGTTTGATAATATCATCAGTCAGCACATTCTTCATCATGATCCCTCATATTTAAAACATGCATTAGCCTTTTTGTTGAATCAGAGCGAAATAGACTACATTTTACATACATTTGAAAGTGAGTACTTTAATGCTTTTACTTAAGTACTATATAGTATACTATAAGTATAAGAAAGTATAGGTATATAATCTATATATTAAAAGTTTCTCTTTGAATTGAACTGGGTTACATTCACCTTTCCTTGTAGTTCATTATTTTGGATAAACCTGTATTTGATTAGCCCATAGTCTAGAAAGCAGTAGGTTTTGGCGGGAAGGTAGGCTTCCTAGCCGGACCTTTCCTAATAATTATTGTAAGAAAACCACACTGCAAAGGCATCCACAAAAATGTGGACATTTTTTAAGTTTTAAAATTTTATTATCTACTGTTAAAGCTGCTAAAGTCGCTATTACACTGAGGGTAGCCTACTGTTGGTGTTTTTTAGTCAACAGCCAAGCCAAGCTAATAAGCAAGCAGTGGCACTTACCTTTCATCAACCTACAAAGGTGAAGTACTAACTTTGTAAGGTAGGCACTTCATAAATGGACTGTGGAAAACATAATAAAACAAGACTGACGGGGATAACAGGTTTTAGGGTAAACAAATATTTGTGTTTGTCCAAGAGCTTATGGTCTTCTGTCGCAGCGCTTGTTTAACCAGGACCAGAAGAGACATATTGTAAGCCTACCTCTTTTTTAATTAAAACAAGGCAATGACACAGATTAACATTGGTGAGGGTTTGTGAGAAACTCACCGTTGCTAAACTTGCATACGATATAGAGTTACCTCAGTCCCTCCTAGCTAACTGTTAGATATTTTCTAGATATTTTCTTTGAACGCGAATTTCTATAATAGATAACATGCGTTATGTACAATATTGGCACGGCCCTTTACTTCCACTTAACTCAAACCAAGTCATCTTCTCAAATAAAGCGTCTTTTGTCCCGCAAATCAATGATGTCAGCTTGGCCTTTCCTATTTTAGACAGATAAATGTATTTGTTGCCATAGAGAAGTTTCCAGGGAGATCAATCAGTCAGTTTGTACTAGTCTACCCAAAACAGACAGCAAGACAGACAAGCTGGAACTATGTTTTAAAATGAGTTAATACAGTCACATTTCCTGCTATTCACACTGTTTTGCAGCTACTCATCATCTTTTTCGAAATGAGCAGAACAATCAAACAGTTTATTGTGTGACAGGGGGAGTCTTAACTATCCCAGTTCTGAGTTTGATATTCATAGAGACGTGTGTCAGTCAAAATACACATGCCAATGTACAATTTTATGCAAGATTCTCAGTTACAGTCCAGCAAAAACATCCTTTTAAGTTCTTTTAATTAAATGGATGAACGCCGTGTGACGATGCAGTAGCTAAAATGATCTGCGTTTAGTCTATAGCCTGTGCATGGGGAGATACGGAGAACTAGAGTGTGATCTTATTGGTCAGCTGCTGTCCTCATCGCGTATAAAACACAGACGTCTCCCTGCAGCTGAGACTGTGAATGAGTGCGCAGAGCAGCGCCACGGAGCGCACGGCTCATCCGACGAAGAAACAACTGTTACTCAAGCAGCAGCAGCAGCAGCAGCAGGAAAAGGGACTTGTCAGGTGAGCAGAGCTTGGGTATGTTGTATAGTTTATCGTAACGTGTTAGCTTTTATTAATATAAGAACATTTGTAGTTTTGTGTATGTGTCATAGAGTGGTGCGTAATGGCTGAGCCGCCTGCACCTGTTGATCTGGAATTACGCAGACAAGTTTAGTACGACTAATTTCTTCTATTATACGTTTATTATTATATGGAAAACACAATATATGTATGTATAATATGCTATTTTAGTATCGTCAGAGTCATTAATTATACCAAATTGATTGATGCATAATTGTTTTCTACTATAGAGGCAGCCGATGAGGAAAATGAACAAATCAAAATAAAAATACTTTATAATGGAAGATATTATAAAAACATTTATATATCCAAGCTTGTAAGCTTGCTCTGTGTCTGAGTTATATAGGCTTTGTTATTAATAAAAAGTCTTTTTTTTTTTTTTTTTTTGGTAACTTTTATCTTTGTATGATGTGCACAAAGAAGTTTTATTAATTAGTTTGTAGCAGTGCTTCACACTCCCTGTGACTGCCTCTAATCATTTCCACTCTGCCTCTCTCTTTCTCTTATTCATTTTAGAAACACCTGACTGACTCTACCACAGAAGCCCACGCTTCCCACTGTCTGGTGGGGCCATGTGGGTTCTGGATAAAATCCGTGGGTCGGTGGAGACCAACGTGCTTCGACAGGGAGAAAATGGAGACAAGAAAGGTGTGGCAGCTCCAACATATAGCAACGTCCTCACACCAGACAAAATCCCTGACTTTTTCATTCCTCCGAAGCTCGTCAGCTGCCCCCCAGAACCTGATATACATAAACCAAAAGAGGTGATACAGCCTTCTACTTCAGAGCAAACAACTGGGAGTGGCAAGAAGATCAGCAGCCCTCGAAGCCCAAGACTGGTTGCTAAGATTGCAGGAGATACCAAAAACCTGCTGAGAGCTGCTAACCGCCACATAATACAGATCGAGAGTGCTGATGATATTGTAGCTGGAGACACAAATGCAGATCCTCAGTCACAAACAGCCATGTCTTTGCCCTATGTGCCCAAGACCCAAACATCTTATGGCTTTGCCACATTAAAGGAGAGTCCCCATACTCGCCGTAAAGAGTCACTGTTTCACTGCGAGCTTACAAGTCCAATTACATCCCCCAATACTCAGAGAAGGACCCCAGGCAAAGGCAGTGAAGGGGGAAATCATCTAAATCCAGCAGACTGCAACACTTCCCACATTAATCCCTATCGATACTTCAGTGGTGGGGAGAGTGACACCTGTTCCTCAGCTGAGTCCTCTCCTTTTAGCTCGCCTCTACTGTCCCGGTCTGCGTCCTTGCTCAAGATCTTCACCCACGAGACGCAGGCAAAGGTTGTGAAAGCCAAGCGGACATTTGCTCGCCATAGCTCCCTGTCCACTGATGAATGTAGCTCAGCTGAACCAAGCCCTAACATCCAACGACGGCTCCACGTTCCATCTTTGCATGGAAGTTCAGGGGCATCTGACCCTGGGCTCCAACGTGAACACATCATCAATCTGCATAAGGGTGGGACTGTGAGGATTAGTGCCAATTATGATACCAGTACCTCCCGTTTGTTGATTCGTGTCCTGGCGGCAGAGAGTCTGTATGACAAGCACTTTGACATCAAGAGCATCAACTGCTGTGTGTCAGTTTATCTTAACCCAGGTAAGCTGCAGAAGCAAAGAAGCAACATTATCAAGAACAGCCGAAACCCCGTCTTTAAAGAGGACTTCTTCTTTGACGCGATAAGCTCAGTTCAAGTGAAGAACTTGTCTGTCAAGTTCAAGGTGGTGAATAAAGGGACCAGCCTCAAGAGGGACACACTGCTGGGAGAACGAGAGGTGCCTCTAACAAAGCTCCTCTCGGGGCTTTAAATCACAATTGGACTTATAAGAATAATGGCAAGACTATATTCAATGTTAGCACTGGAGTCAAAACTCACTCTTTGACATGTTCTAAAAGAAGGAACAACATAGAGTAAATGTTATAGAAAGGCCCAAAAGCTTACTTCCAACACAGCTAACAAGACAGTCTCTCACCTCTGTCTATAATGAACCTCATTAAATCAATCTGGCTTGACAGTAGCATGAATTTGACACATGAAAGTATTTTTCTGGACACATCTTCTTGCCAGGTTCCTGATGCAGGTCTGATTCAAAGGTTACTCAACACCTGTGCTTCACTCTGTCTTCATGGTGGCATGGTTTTATTATTTTTATGTAACGTAAATCCACAGGATGTGATTCTATGTCACAATGTAATACCACAGACAAAGATGCTTTTGTGAGCTTTGAAGTGGCACTACATCCTGATGTGCAAATGACCCTTTGATATTAGTTGCCATGGTATACACAGGAGGGAACAGTGGACAGATAAAGCAGTCACAATAGCCAAATTTACATTCACATTCAAATGGAATACATTTGATTGTGAATGCAACCAGAGCTCTCTGATTGTCATAATCTTACTATCATTTTAATTGTTGTCTTAATAAGATAAGGTGAATCTGATTAGGAAATTTGGCATTATGATATCAGAAAAGCTGAAAAAATCTGTAAAGCTCACACAGACTTGAGAAGACAAATGCAGATGTATCCTGCTTTGTCAACCATGTCATTATTTATACCTGCATATAACTAAGACTATACTATTTTTTTAGAGAATGTATCTATTCCTCTTGTGGCCGTTGTTCCTTTAATTTTATTTAGAATTTGCCATCAGGCTGACCAAAATATTCAGTCCCCATGAGTGCTGCGAACAGGCTGGATACAGGAGTCAAAGAATGGTTTATATGTAATTTTTAATGGCCTTTGCATTTAACAGAATTTACAAATTAATTACTGGAGTAGACCTGCAGCTTTGAGCAACAAGGGTTATTTAAAGTTGCACAGTTACTACAGTGTAACCAAAATAAATATGCCAGTCATTTAAATAGAGGTACAGTCATCAGTTTATGCAACCATGTAAATGGGCTTAATAAGTCTGTTGCCTTAGTCACAGTTTGGCAGTGGACAGATAATTGTGTGCATGCGAATGTGTTCTGAGATGGAGAAAGGACTCGAGTCATCATGGACAATACCAGGCGCATGTCACAGATCTGTGAGACACTGGTATTTGCATGGCATGCCTAAAAAGTATGAAACCCTAAAGCCTTACTTTGTATGCGTGAAAGGGCAATGAATGTATTTTGCATAACGTTCTGTCCAAAGTTAAATTTATATGTAGTATTTTGTAAACTGTTTAATCTGTTAAAATCACTGACTATACGTATGTGCTCACTTTGTATATATATTTAGTATAAATTGCTCTTTGTATAACCATCCTTGATATACTTATATTGCACCAACATTTGAGTACATGTTATTTATTCAGGTTTAATGAGACTAAATGAAGGAAAAGAGGAAAAAACATGTTACTTTGACTTGAGCGTCAGGCCTCTCCTGTTTGAGTCTACTCTGTTGTCCTTCTGAGAAATCAAGAGAAATTGCAAGTGATTGCAGACTGGAGCGTTCAAGAGCACAAGAGAATATGTCTAACAAACAATGACATTTGACACATTACGGAGTGGTGCACAGTGGCCCACAGCTTCAGTTTAATCTAGGAGGTCAACTCTGTGTTTGTAGCTCACTTGTAGCATTTTATGATAAGTCTTTATACGCCAGTGACACTGCTATTTGCTTATACATTATTAGTGACAATGTTAGTGATATGACGTCATTACCGTTGCCTGCTTGTATAGTAACAGATTTTTTACTCAATTTAATTAATTGCAATCACCTCTGATGTTACCATTTTTTTAAAGCATGATAAAAATGCTTGTATTAAGTAGTCATTCTTTATATTTGTACTGTGGAGTGGCGGGCTGCCTCATGTTTAAGAAAAGGAAAGATATTCTCTGCTGACAAATAATGCAGCTGAGGTATGGGTAATATGCTCAGTAAATCCTTGGACTAAACCTTATTTTATCAGTGACAGTGTTTCATGTGTTTCATTAATTGAGTAAAGTAAGATGCACATCAAATGTTATGGCCTCTTTAACTGAGGCCATTTATGTATTTTTTGCAAAAAATTGGTCACATTTCTGAGTAAAACAACCTTATCAATAAACATATCTAAAGAATGTGTATGCATATGGTGATAATATTATAGCATTGGTTGTTCTGTGTATTTGGCTTTGTCTCTGCCTGAAGAGTTTCAGAAAAAAACAAATGCCCTGTGCCCTTTTAATTGTTGTACTATGTTTGAGCTCAACTGGAAGCAATAGTCTATAGTAGAGATCTAATTACTTCTGGCTTATTTTGCAGTCACAAAGAAGTTATTTGTATCAATATTTAAGCAGAAACCAAAATATGAGCAAAAATGTGTTTGGGTAATTTTAAATGCTGAATAAAATCTTTGCTGGATTCACGCATAAGTTATTAAAGTTATAGCAAATGGGAATATCAGGTCTAAACAATGATATTTCACAGAATATGTGATAAACTGGCCCAGTTTGGTCCACTGACTATGTCATTTAATGACTTGCTTTTATTACACTGTAAATAGGCTTAAGTCTTCCTGTCTAGACAGGTTACACTATAAAAATCTGCCCGTCCGTTACTTGATACTGAATTGTATTATTTGTGTAATAATGTGCTTTTACTGATTTGTTCTTGTTGTGGTCTGGCCTAATGTGTAGATATGTTTACACTGTGATGCTCCAACCACTCTGTGGTTACTGTGTCAATGGATATGAACCACTTCAATAAAAGGAAAGTTACACAACAGCATTGTGTTGTGTGTTACTGTTTATGTTCATTAACAAAGTGACTGTAATCACAATTGATTTTTTTTGTTTAAGACAACATGGCAACATAAGTTACATCTAGTCCCTGTTTACAACTTTCTTTAGCCAGACTGATGGCACACTGACATCTCCACTTTTTTCCCTTTTTTCAAACAGCAAAAGAAAGTCCTAACATTACCAGTAAGTTTGTACTCAGTCATGTCACACTGTCTGCTGTGATTGAGCTTTTGTTTTTTCCTTCACTCACACTCTATAGTTTCCTTAATTCCTCACCACACGTTTCTCTTGTTTTGTGAATCAGCATTTCCATTTAGTTACAGCAGCACTAAGTATCTCATGTTTGCCATGTTGTCTTTAATTGGCAGGTTAAAAAGACCTCACCATCATTTTACTCAGGGAGGAGGGCATCTCAAAGCTGCCAGTTTGAAGAGGAAGTGTGTGGGCGGCAGCTGCATACAGGAGTTCTTGCATATCTGCTACTAATGTCAGATTTTTATCCCTGTGAAAGCTCATTACATTCAGGAACAATAAGCACAGTTGTACTTAGAAATATAAAATCTTAACAATAGCTCAGGTGAAAATTCAGAATTAAACAGGTTGTCTGGGGTGCTAATACAGGCAATGAGGAACATTAGGAACATAAAGTTTTAGTTGAAGCTTTGGTGTCCTACTTACTTACTCTTTACCAGAATACCATTATGCATACTGGCCATCATCACTACTGATCATAGATTTAACAGTAATAAACCTCTCTACTTGGTAAAGTGTTAAGACAATCACAAGGCTAAAAATCTATACCAATACAGAAAATAATTTTTAAAAATTCTCTTAATACACAAAAAGAAGACAATTAATGGCAAATGCAGTTAGATTTGCACTTGTGACCTATATGTGATGTTATAATTTCACACCATGAATTACATTTTCAGTGGCCTTATTTGTTTTGTAATTTGTTTCTCTAAAACATTTGTCATCTTTTCACAAACAAAAGTCTATTATCAAATGAATGAATCTCATAGAAACATAATCTCCTAATGCTTCTAATCTTAAATTATTCCACATGCACATGGACATAAAAACACTAATAGGTTTTGTGTGCCAGCTGCACATACTGCCTCTGCTTACCCTGTGCTCACTGTGGCTGCAAGAAAATGTTTTCCAATATCCTTCATCTGCCATTGTTCATTTCCATCCCCTGCCGGATGTCTCTCGCAGCTTGTAAATTGATTTATAATGTTGTCTTCTCGTGCGTAAGGGTGGAAGTATGGGACAATACAGTGATGGATGGATGGGCATGGGGCAGGCAAAAGATACCAATGAAACCCATTGGGGGGATGTTTATTGGGGCAATTGTCAACCATTGCTTTCTTGACTTGAAGCGGAAAGGTTTAGAGGCTGTTATTATTGCCTTTGGATTACTATGGCAACCACAGAGCGAGTGTTCTGAGTGAAGGAATGAGTGTGTGTGTCTTTTGGGACTGGGGGGTTAAGATGGCAATAATCTCTTCTCTAACTAAAATCACATAGGCTTTTATGAAATTTGAACCAGACAAAGCTACACATATGTTACTTGAGAACTTTTGGATAGAGCACATACACACACAGATCATTTAATCAAAAAGCATTAATTTAATCAACAAATTTACACAAAATGTACAGTCTCTGTAGCTGTTTCTCTTTTCTCAGCACATGACATGTTTCAGATGTCTACTCCAGATAACAATTATTGGACTATAAAATTAGCTGACAATTATCTTATTAAGTGATTATAATTAGTTATTTCGATTAGTTGTTGCAAACCTAATGGTAAGTGTTGCGTGTTTTGTTCTTAAAGGGCCCCTGTTATGCTAAATTGACCTTTTTGAACTTTTTATCATGTTACAATGTTATTAAAACATATCTGGAGGATAGTATTTTGTTTCATTCATGCATGTTTAAGTATTCGTATATGCTGAGGCAGTTCCCTTCTCAAGAGCTGAAAATGCTTGGGTCTCACCACTTGTACACATGAAACCAGGAAGTGCTCCTGAACCCTTCTAAGGCCCATACACCGCCACTGGACTCATTCTGATCATTTCAGCCACTATGAAGCAGTCAGGTCATTTGTTAGTATCGTGTTGCTAATAGTCATGCTAATTAAAAAGAAAACGTTTTCCTTACACATACATTATTTTAACCTTGAATACATGAAATACTATTGCACAGGTACAATTTTGGAAACTGTATGCAGGTAGACAGCAATATTATCATGTGAAGTTCATTTAATTTTTTTTTTTTTTTTTTACTTTTTGTTGTTATTGTTGTTGTTGTTTTTGTTAGTTTGTTAGCAAGTTAACACAAAAGGGGTAGGGCAGATTTTGAAAGAAAATTCAGTAAAGGTCAGTAATAGGCAAGGAGAAACATTATGCATTTTAAAAGAGATTGTAAGGTTCTAAGATAGGGTCTAAGAGATTCAGTAAGGAGACAAATATGTGTGAGTTTTAATGGCTTTTTGGCTCAGAGGATACAGCATTTACCCCTTAACTAGTCAATCCCTCATTCAAATTCAGCTCTGTGCACTGTATTTCAATGCAATTTTGGGCCATACTATGGCAGAGGTCTGTTCTGGTGGGTCATGTGGCAATGGAGTGAAAAAGCTATTTAGCAGCTATTTGTCTACATTTGTTACCTTTTCTTCCTTCATATGAAGTGAGGAAGTGAAGTATGATAGAGTTGTACTGCAGCAGGAATGAGCCCAGGATCAGGTGTAGCCACATGTTCATTTAGGGCCTGCTTGGGGCCATAAGCTGTGGAGTGAATCTGGGGTTAAAGACCTTTAGCGCTGTCGCTCAGTGTGCAGTCTTTATGCTGTGTTTATCACATGGCAGCCAGCTCGGTTAATGATCGGCGTGTTCTCCTTAGAGGACCTGGCCTTCATCCACCTTGTCACCATCCCTCTCCCTGTGGTCCGAACCATAAAGAAGGGACCAGTACAGGAGATGCTCAGGCTCTATACTCTATTGAGACTCGAGGTGACTGCACTGTCAAATAACCGTGTCAGTGTTTCCATAGCAACCTGTGGGACATTTGCCACAGGTGAGGGGGGAGCGCAGGAATGTGAAGATCCAGGGGTCTTTTTCAACTGAGCATCATGTGGCCATTGTGTAGTAGTCACTGGTCCAATATATGACACATTTAGAGTATACTTTGAAAAGCATTTTTTTAACAATATTGTTTTTAGTTTGTCAAAACTAAATTCATATCAACCTAGGCACAACCATAAGAACCAGTTTTTTCAGAGCTGACACCTACATGATAGAAAAGCTTGACTAGATGGAAAAGACTGTATTCATTTTTTCCATTTGTCTTTCCTAATCTGTTGCTGACAAATACAGAGCAGGAAAATACCTACCTCTACACCTCTATTGGATTTTATTACGGAAATGAAATTGGAATGAGTTTCCTTTTCCAATGAAAAAACAATAAACGGTATGGAAGGAAATGAAAGCACTTTCATTAAGTAGTCATCAACACCCTGTCGACAGTCAACAGCTATTTTCCCTTCCAAACTCTCTTCATATTATGATGATTTTGAGAGAAGTACAGCACTGTTTGTTCCTTGAAATGTCAAAGCATCTGTGTTTCTGATCAGAATAGCATGCTAACATAATGTCCCTATCAACTACCGCACAGGCCAATGTTTCATCTCATCTCACCTGCTTCCCATCTTTAAGCCTCCTTGTCTCTAGCTGTGGCTTCACAGGTAAAAACAATATTATATAAGGCTTTCTGATTGGTGCCTATGGCAATGCATTTCCCTGTGAGCTGAGATAAAAGAGGCTCTTTGTGCAGATTTGATTGCACAAAATGTTGAGGCAGAGACAAATGTCATTGTACAGACCACACTGCAATCAACATAAAGTGCATTTTTTTCTTTTTTCTTTTTTAAATTGTCTCACTGAGAGTCAAGTGGGAAATGATTGACTTTAACTGCCTGTTCCTGAAACACACCTCATAAGTAAAATAATTCATAAAAGATAATTCCCATGATAGAAAATGCATCAGTTGATCAAGAACATTTGTGTTTTTCCAAAGCAATATGGCTGATTAGCTTGAGAGTACTGTCGCTTACATTTATAGATATCCGCTTGTCTGACCTAAGCAAACACTCAGGGAAGTTAAGCAGCCACCGGGCTTTAGTGCTCTTTTATGAACAAGCCTTTACGCTTTGTTTACTATCCAGAATCCACTTTAAGATCTGACTTTTACCAGACAGCCTCAATTTCCTGTTGAGGAGAAATCAGCAGGTTGTCCAAGGATTGTTTGTTGTCCAGATTAATCAGTCCTGATAAGAGGCGAAGTAAAAATATATGTGTTTCAGATTAGACAGCACACCTTGAGGTTGCTATGGTGACTGGCAGGCAAGCAGACACCTGTGAATTAACATTAGTGCTGCAGCACCGGGATCTTAATTAGTGGCACTGGGAAGGAGCAGGAGCGGCAGGCGATTCACAACGCCATCCCAGTCCTTTATCAAAACACAGGCTCCATAAAATCAAAGGGAATTAGCTTTCAAATGAACAGGTGTCAGACACAAACACAGCGAGAGACGAGGAGCGCCACAGAAAGAGGTTAGACACAGGAAGAGCTGTTTTTAGGTCTTGTAAGTAGAGCCTTCAACTCCTGTAGAGCTACTTGAGTCCTCCTTAGGTTGCCAAAAACAACATGATAACTTAATATTTGCTCACCTCTGGCAAAATTACATGTTGATATAAATTCTGAATACAAAAGTCACTTAGTCAGCCATACATATTACCTCACGTGATCACAGGAAGTGAAGAGTATATTATTGTAATAATCAATTACTCACATCAATTACACATTTGCCCAATACCATTTGAGATGAATAAACAGTCTCCTAGTTTTTTACTTGACTTAACCAAAAGTAGAAGGTATCCACAAAACTCTAAACCTCGGTCTTGCTATTTTACACATCAGTTTTTAATAGACATTTAAAATCCTACTACAGTCGTATGAAAAAGTTTGGGCACCCCTGATCATTTTCAAGATTATCCTTTATAAATCATTGGTTGTTCGGATCAGCAATTTCAGTTAAATATATCATATAGCAGACAAACACAGTGATATTTGAGAAGTGAAATGAAGTTTATAGGATGTACAGAAAGTGTGCAATAATTACTTAAAGAAAAGTAGGCAGGTGCATAAATTTGGGCACCCTTGTTGTTTTATTGAATTTAATACCTTTAGCACTAATTATTGGAACACAAAATTTGTTTGGTAAGCTCACTGACCCTTGACCTACATACACAGGTGAAGCCCATCATGAGAAAGGTATTTAAGGTGGCCAGTTTCAAGTTGTTCTCCTCTTTGCATCTTCTCTGAAGAGTGGCAACATGGGAGCCTCAAAACAACTATCAAATGACCTGAAAACAAAGATTGTTCAACATCATGGTTTAAGGGAAGGATACAAAAAGCTAGCTCAGAAATTTCAGCTGTCAGTTTCCACTGTGAGGAACATAGTGAGGAAATGGAAGACCACAGACACAGTTCTAGTTAAGGCCCGGAGTGGCAGGCCAAGAAAAATCTCAGATAAACAGAGGCGAAGGATGGTGAGAACAGTCAAACTCAACCCACAGACCAGCTCCACAGACCTACAACATGATCTTGCTGCAGATGGTGTCACTGTGCATCGATCAACTATTCAGCGCACTTTGCACAAGGAGATGCTGTATGGGAGAGTAATGCGACGGAAGCCTTTTCTGTGCACATGCCACAAATAGAGTCGATTGAGGTATGCTAAAGCACATTTGGATAAGCCAGCTTCATTTTGGAATAAGGTGCTGTGGACTGATGAAACTAAAATTGAGTTATTTGGACATAACAATGGGTGGTATGCATGGTGGAAGAAGAGCACAGCATTCGAAGACAAACACTTGCTACCCACAGTAAAACTTAGTGGTGGTTCCATCATGCTGTGGGCCTATGTGGCCAGTGCAGGTACTGGAAATCTTGTTAAAGTTGAAGGTCGCATGGATTCCAGTCAGTATCAGCAGATCTTGCAAACAATGTTCAAGAATCAGTGACAAAGTTGAAGTTGCGCCGGGGCTGGATACTTCAACAAGACAACGACCCTAAACACTGCTCAAATTCTACCAAAGCATTCATGGAGAGGAACAAGTACAACGTACTGGAATGGCCGTCTCAGTCCCCAGACCTGAATATTATTGAAAATCTGTGGTGCGATTTAAAGCGGGCTCTCCATGCTCGGGCACCATCAAACTTGACTGTAATGGAGATATTTTGTAAAGAAGAATGGTCAAAAATACCTTCAACCAGGATCCAGACCCTCATTGGAAGCTATAGGAAGTGTTTAGAGGCTGTTATTTCTGCAAAAGGAGGATCTACTAAATATTGATGGAATTTTTCTGCCCAAACCTTTTCATACAACTGTATATTTATTATTGGCAACTTTTACAGTAAACCTAATTTTAGGTCTTGTATCAAGCCCTTGGTGTGTCCTACTTTGTCATACCCTTATGTACAGAGATATATTTATTTCATTTTTTTCTCAGCAACTAGGTGGAAGAAAGTAAAAACTGTGAGTCCTTTGGGAATATTATGTATTTAACTCATATCTCATCTGTCTACTACAGGTCGTACACTACTGCACAATTTTCGTGACATCTTTATTTGAAGTGGAGGATAATACTTATTTGTAAAAGCCCTGCTTTCCTTCACGCCTCTTACACTTCTGGACTGGTTTCACTAAAATGGTTTACAGTAAAATGGTTTAATTCAAGTTATTCATATCTGCCTAAGTGAAGTACTTTCCACTTCCTGCTGAAGAGTTGTTCCCGCTATTGTCATCTAATGCGCTTTCCTTTCTCTCTTTTTTTCATTGGTGACTCATGTCACAATGTGCTGAAGCCATTCATTTACCTCACGGGCCTGCTGATCTTTTTATTGATCTCATGGCTTTCCAAACTGCTCTCTTTCAATACATCGAAAATGTTTCAATTGCCAAGTTTACAAAGAGAAATCGAGTCACTTAATTTTCTATATCTACCACTTTTTTCTGTTTTTAAGTCAATAATTGTCTAGTAGGCAGTAATTCAGCCACTGAGTTGATACACAAGCTCAAATTAATTGTACTACATTTTTCTAATAATTCCTGGTTGGTTGCTGGTTATGTTGCAGGGAATGCAGAATTAGAGATCCTCAGTCTGCCTGGCATCTCTGTTAATGAGCAAGTAACAGAGCCTTTTTAAATTGACCCGATTGCTCCTGGGGAGAGGGTTTTCATGGCTGCTCTGGGGGGGCTCATTAAGATAGCTTATGTACCAGAGAGACAGAGTCAGAGCTGATTTACATGAAGAGTTAGCATCTCTCTCATTTTCAAAACCATCAGAGACTATTTGCTTCATCTTCTGTATAAGAAGTTGACTCTGTGGTTTTGAGTTGATTTTCTTGAACAAATTGTGACTGCAGGAGTCAGAAAGGATCATAACACATTGCTTCTCCTCCTGGGTGTAACGAACATGTAGAAGCTCTGTTAGTTCATTGCCTGTTGACTGAGGGAGGAGCTGCGATGACCTGTTTCACTGCACAGTGTCCAAACATATTTACAGCAGCATTAGTCACTGACACGAGACTGTAGACAGAGGAAGTTTGGCTTGACATATAGGGAGTTAGATTTGTCTCATGTTTAGCAGCATCAAATTAGGTTTGTGAAGTTTGCATGTTGCTCTCTGTGCTACCATGGCTTATTATGGGCTTCTGTCTGGTAGAAGGGGGAATGAATGAATGAAATGTTTTGTCAAGTCTGCTAATTTTAGATGTGTAGCTTCTTTCAAATATATTTCAGTTCCCACACCTGATATGTTGATTATGTTCTATTTTGAATGAAATGTGGTTTTGTGGTATTTGCAGATCATTGCATTGTGGGGTTCTTTACAGTTTACGCAGTGTTCCAATTTTTTTTGGTAATTGGGTTTGTACTTTGAGATACAATGTGACCGTTATGGTCAAACACCTCAGGGTACTGATGTATGCTCTTACACTTCTGGACACAACATGAAAACATGACTATAACTGATGTAGTGCCCAAATAAAGGACAGTTATGTTAATAACCTGTCATTACCATAACAAAGACTCTAATAGAGGCAGCACCCGTGAATAGAACTTGAATATCTGCTATCATCTGCAATTAGGAAATATGACAAAGAAAAAAAATCAAGCTCTTTAAATTGTTCTGTTTTTACCTCTAAAAATAAAAGTCCACATTATAATGAGCATCTTTGAAGATTGAAATATAAAATTACACTGGGCTGTTTGCATATGTTTACCTTTGTCAAGTGACATCAAGAAAGATGTTTTGAAAGTCATTTAACATAAATACTTCCAGGTTATTAGGTGGAACTCAGCAGCACAGCCACATACACTGTATTTAGGAAAGCATTTATAGATCTATGTCTCAGTGCTCAGTTTTCAAGTCCGAGTTCCTAAAGACAGGTCCAATTTTGAGGTGAGTCATTAGCAATTGAAGTAGGAAACCAAAAAATTCATCTGGAGTTGAGGTGTGAGTTTGAGTCGAGTTCAGGTCAGTTAAAACAGTTTTAGAGTCAATTTAAAGTTCAAGTTGAGTCCAAATCAAATGAACGCGATTCAGTTTGAGTCGAGCCACCAGTAGTATACTTACAAAGGTACAACGCTAACATCTGAAGATGTGTGTTAGTTTTGTGAAAAACTATTTATTAGCAGAATATTAAATGATGTTTGCATTTTTGTGCAGTGCTGTCTGTGCTTTCATCATTAAAACACTAGATACAAATGTGACTTGCAAGTGTCCAAATCCAAGTTTGAGTTTTTGCCCACAAGTCCAAGTCTGAGTCATTGGTTCACATTTCCAAATTGAGGCAAAAGCCATGATCAAAAAGAGACAAATCTGAGCCCTCTAAATAATGACTCGAGTCCAAGTCCCAAGCTCGAGTTGAGTCATGAGTCTCACAAAAGCCCAATGACTCAAGTCCAGAACTCAATACTCCATCTGTGGTTTGTTTGTGCAGGTTTAAATTGTATGAATCAGGAATATGCAGACAAAGGTGCCCTAATAAATCACGTTATTATCATTATTATTTGCCATTATGGTTTGCCTTACATTATACATTCATATTTAGATAATCATATAAAAACAAAAAAATCTTTTCTGTTTGTTTGTTTTCAACACATATTTCTCATGAAAAACAATTACTTGCATGCAATTTCTTTTTCAGACAGAAAAGTGGACTAACTAAATTAGAAGCAAAGCAGGCCACGAACCATTAGTTATATAACAACACCCTGGAGTCACAGAAATACAAGCAGGCATCTCACATTGCATCACTAATATTGTTAATGAAAAATAACCTCACAAGGCTGCTAAACATTCATACTTATCATTTCATCAAAACTGGCATAAATAAATTGGCATAAAAGGGCAAATTGAGAAGTACTTGAACAATATACAACTTAGAGTAAAACTATAGTTGTGTTGGAAACTTAACAGGAAATGGATATTTTCTCAATAATGCATTAAAAGTAGATTGTTACTGATCACAATCGCTGGGTGGACAAAGAACAGCGGTCTGCACTTTATTGATCAAAGAGCTTTTAACGTTACATAGACAGGAATGCTTTTCTTTTTGTGGTTTTGTATAGCAGTCTGCAAAGCAAAAGGACACATCCATTTCTCTATACACTCTTTTCTTAACCCTTAAATATGCCATTTTTAACTGCACATTACAGTTTCCAGATGTGCATAATTGCAACATCAATGTAGGTTTTCATTTAGTATTTTTTCTTGTGAGCTGTATTTGTAGTGCACTTAACAGTTTTGCAGAATAGCAAGTGTGAGGATTGTTGCTGTTGTAGGATTTAGAAATTTTTATTGTTATTTTTTATTTATGAATTATGAAATGTTGTTTTTGGTTAACATTGTTAACAGAGTTCTACCAAATAAGACACATAATCTGTGCCATTGTGGTTTGGCTTGCTTTGCTTGTGGTGTCCTAAAATGTCAAGAACTTTACAGATTTTAATTATGTCATATGGATATTTTGTTCTCGTCATTCAGCTCATCAGTCCAATACAGTTGGGGCAACCTGTGGACAGCGCCCAGGGACCATTCTCCAGATCTTGAACCAGGTTCCTTGTTAGGAGTACATAGCTGGAGGACTGGCCTATTGTGCATGTTTTTTAGGTTGATGGGGAAAACCAAAGTACTCAGAGAAGCACAATGAGAACGTGCAAACAGAAAGTCCTTGTTGAGTCTGGGAATCAAACCTGAGACACTGACAGTGATAACCACTTTGGCACCTTGCCACAATTTTAGGAACAACTGTTGAGTGGAGTTTATTATTATTCAATTTTGAAGATGTTATGTTTCTTGACCAAAACAAGAGTCATACTTCTTTTGTGCGGAAGTGGAAGTAAGAATAAATACTTCCCACAGCAATCAAATGCACCCTCCAGCTGCACTCTACAGGTCAGTGGTTGGTATTTAACTAGCTATTAATCAGGTCATCAAATAATAGTTTGATTACTGGATGTGTCTGGATGAAGTGCTGCTCCCCTAGGCTCCTGCTGGCCAAATGCACCTGTCTCCGATGCCCAATTCATGAGTTGTGAGTGGCAAAGGCTGCCCTGTCTAGATTCATTAGTTGACAGTGGAGCAAGGGCACAGGGGCTTAAACATATTGATTGGTCACAGCTCTGGAAGAGGCAGAGATAGGCTACAGACCTCCAGCTGCACTGGACAATTGAGTTTGATGCTGATGATAGCGATGGTCTCAGCTCGATTTATCTAATTTCTTTTTTAAGGACAAAAGCAAGGCATAAGACTCTTACGTATTCACTTACACAATTCTGACACACTGATAAAGTATTGTTTTCTCTGTGCTGAGCTGCATGAATTAATCAGGATTTCTATTTCAGCTTGGAATATTTATTCAGGTTTCGATAGTGCCATACAGTTTTTGTGTCGTGAACTCTCATTAAGTCAGTCTGCATGACATTAACCCTGAAGACAAAGAGAGCACAGGGAGAGATCATGGTGATGAGGAGTTTTCTGTTACATAAAAAGTGAACAGCATGTCAGCGTTCGCAGAAATAGTGAACACATGCAGAGACAAATGGCGGCACATCATGGCTTCATCTGTTGGACAGACATGCACATGGAGAGGACTACTGTATATGACATCTCAGAGTATTGTTCAGAGTGAGTGGTGCTCCTGATCATCTCATCAGAGCTTTTTTGTAATTAAGCAGGAAATTTTATGGAAATTTGGCACAGATCCCAGGAAAAATATCTCAATCCAGCACAGTCCTAGGAAAAGCAAAGATACTGCGCAGAACACTCAAGCTCCCAGGCCTCTGGTAGAGGACCCAAGGAATCCTCATCATCATCGTTCTTCCAGTGTTCATTTCTTTCCCAGGCATGTGTCCTTTGTTGGGCTAACGTGGCTAAGTTACCAAGGATATATCAATGGTTCCTTCAGTGCCTTACATTGGCCAAAATCCTGTGATGACCTGATGCTCGGCTGCCTCCTGTCCTCTCCACAGCGGTTTAATTTTGAGTTTGTCAAATGCTTCAAATATGACTGAAAGTGTCCAAGGTGTCAGATATACTGTAGATAACATAAATAATAAACCATCTTTTTGAGAATAAACTCATGATCATAGGTCCATATAATATTTTTAGCCTAAGCTTGCTAATTTAACAAGAGCAGTCTTGTCTCTTTGCTTTGATGATAAATATCTCAGTCAGTGGTGTGTGAAGGAAACAGGAATGTGTTCACAAACTATTAATAGTTTTTATTAGGAATTAAACTCTCAACAAATGCAATATCTGTACTTACAACAAGATGCCGTAATGTGTGCCTCTAATGTTTTGATTCATGTAAAACTATTGGGAAATACTGCGTTCCTCCTTCTCATGGATCTCATTTCTCCGATTAACTTGTCCTCTTATTAATTTCCTCCCTCATTGTCTGCCCCCAACTTAGCCTCGTCTGGTCCCTCAGTGCTGATTTAAGAGAGCGATGAGAGGATTAGCTTCAGATTTTAGTCTTTTTTTTTTTTTTTTTTTTTTTTTGCCGCAGAGCTGAAGGCTGCATGCTCCTAAAAAGCAGACAGAGGAGGTGGGGGAGAATGGATTTTCTTTGCAATCCAGCTTAATAAATCTGTCACTTATGCTTTGCCTTTGCACCTACACTTAACATTGTATCAGCTTCTAGTTAAAGTTGCAAAATGCTTACATGTGGTATAGACAGAGAGCTTCAAAATATTTCATGTTTTTTTGAAAGTGACTCTTCAGCATGTTCACCCCAGTGTGCAATAACTGTTCTGAAAAGGTCACACGTCATGGGGCCACAGCAAAACTAATTAAAGTCTTTAAAAATCACACCGAGTATAGTATCACATTGAGTTTAGCCTTTCGAATAAAACCCCACTTGATCAACACGAGTGCCCTTGGTGCTCCCGTCTTAAATTGTAATGAAACATAATTGATTCTGCACTGTTTGACAGTAATATCACCTTACTTTGTATTGTTTATTTGAAATGCCAAGTTAAAGGCTGAAGAATTTTGAGATACATGGTTATTAAGAGTATTGTAGGAAACACATTTAGAGACAGCGTATATTTTAACTACAAAGTTCTGTAACTGCCTGTTAGCATTCAGGCTTTATTTAACTTTTACTGCTATAAAAGCAGCCTTATTAATTCAAAAAGATTGCTTCAGTGACAGTGAAGTTATTTTTACCTATATACTGTATATCTTTACTGGTTCTGAAATTGTGGTATGGGTTCCACTGGTGGCACTCTGACCACCCTTTGTGATACCATGACTTTATGGTGATTGTATGATTGTCTGATAAAGTCTTGTGATTAACTGATGTCTAAGGACAAAACTGAAAAAGAAAAAATGAAAAGTTATCTGCCTCTGTTTGTGTCAGAAGCCTACGCCCAGCAGTCTTTTCTTCTTTTTTACAAAAGAATAAAAACCCAACATCCTTTTCCCGAGTGGCCTGTGAGTGAAATGCAGCACATGCTTCTGTTTCTCTGAATTTCATGGCAGGGCTCACTGTGGACATTAGATGGAAGTGAACCTCCGTCTGAGCTCTGCCATGAGTGAAACAACACAAATCCACAGTGGTATTTCTCTCATTGTGCAACACAGAACCCCAACTCTAACGCCAAGAGGTGTTCAACCCAAACATGACCCCCACAAACCTATTTTGGGGATGAGAGGGAAGTTATTCAGTTCAATTATTACAATGATGTGGGCCAGGTGACCTTTTCCACAAATTTCACACAAAACAGACAACACACTCACAGCCAGGTGGATCAGCTCCACCAATAACTCTGTGATCTCAGATGTGAAGAACCGGAAACCCACAGGCAGCTTCTTCAAATAGCAGCAAGACCATCTGGATTAAAACTCACTCCAAAAGTTTTGCCAGGAGAAAGTTATTTATCCACTGCTGCAACAAGCTGCAATCACATTATTATTTAACAGCTGACAGCTGTCAACTAAACAGAAATATTGGCACTGTAGACATTCAGACTTAGAAAAATAAGTTTATTTGCTACAAATATAAAAAGTTGAATTAAGCTGCATAATACTGTGAAGCACTTGGAGAGGGTAGACCTCTGCCAAGGCATTGACCCTATGTCACAATGGTAAAAATATAGTGCCTAGACCTGGTCTGGAACTGGAACAGGAGTACATGTTCTGTCCACTGAGCCACACAGCCCTTATATCTCACAGTGGAAAATAATTCACTAAAAATGCCTTAAAGCTCATAGGGTTTTGGAAACACACCCAAAAGTTATTTTGTTCTTTTTCTGATCCTTTGTGGCTTGAGTTAGTGTCTTTGTGTCAGCTATGATGCTTTTCTGGCATTAGTACCCAATCTTAAAAAATATGAATTACTGACTTTTTCTGGAAATTTCAACCAACAAGGCATCATCAGCAAAATGATTAGCGTCATGGTGGGTCAGACTTTAATTATTTTGCCACTTATGAAGAACTGTGAACAATTGGACTTTACACTGTGCCTCGGTGTCCTGCCAGAGGAAAGACTGGTGTCATTTTAGGACACGTGTGTAGCCTCCATCCATGACCCGGAGAGGAGATAAAGTCTGTGTGTATGAGAGAGCTGAAATTAATGGGGGAGTGGAAGAAGGGTAAGGTTGAGAGAGCAAATAGATAATAGTGGTGGTTGAGGGGTGGTCTCCCAGAGTCAGACTGAGAAACGCTGGAGAAACCACTATCACACTGTAATGAATTCTGCCTCCAGACATTTATCATACACCTCCAGCAATGTGCCTGGATCATAGCAAGAGTTTAAGGGTCAAATAAACATTTTTATTGATCGCCTAGTGCCCTGTTCATATAGTAGCTGGCCTAATAGTGCTGGTAAGCAGACTTAGAGTATCTGTATTCTAAATATTTAAAAGCATTATAATGATTAAAAATGAACTTAAATTTAAGCCAGGATGCAGTAGTGACTCCACCTCTTGTAAAGTTATAGTACCCAGACATGGACAAACTCATTTTGATTTTTGTGACAGCAATATACAATAAATGTGTATCTTGGGTACACACATTTATGTCAACTTTTACAAACAGTGGAGTGTTCTTGGGTTTTTTAATGATTTTTGTATATTATTAGTATAGTAAAGCAATTTTTCACATTTTTGTTTTTCTTTGCACTTCTAAAAGACTCTGCAATTACTATATACTTATATCTGCATTCACATAAAACTGGTTGTCTGTGCAACTTGAATTACATTACTTTATTCATGGAAATTGACAATAAATAATGAATTGGCTTTTTTTCTTGCAGTACCACATGCACTGGTGACGTAGTAAGGAAGTAAAACTTAATTAGTACTCCTAACAGATCCATATATATGCTGCAAAAAGCATCAATTGTCAAGGTTGGCAAATTGTTTCACCACAATAAATCATTTTTTCCAACACATTTAAATTATTAATTAATTTCCTTACCCATTATAGATTGCAGGTGGCTGCATCTATCCCAGTAACCACGGACCTGAGGTGGGGTAAACCCTGGACAATGGCCAGATTTACCAATTGACCTACACTATACAGATACATTAATGTTTTTGGACGGTGGACTCAAAACTATGACAATATGTCAAAACTATGAGTAATAAAATTTTGTTACTATATACATATATAAATATATGCTTGAGTCAAACTCTTCTCTTTCATTGCAGCATGAAACCTTTAATTCACTCGCTGTGTGTACTTTGTAGTCTCTCAGGTCTCAGTTCCCCGAGCTCCAGCCGCCGACAGCTTCCCCACGCTTCACTGAGTGCCTGATCGGAGAAAGAAAGAGCAGCACAGACACAGACAGGTGGAGCGAAGGATGAGCAGAGGAGTAGAAAGAGATGAGCCTGGAGGGAAGATGACGATGAGGGCCATTTCCTGAGCGATTGAGAAGTGGGCGGTTGAGCTTTGAAAGAGGTGGGAGGTCCTCATTTTATTGCCCATTTTATTCATCCAGGCCCAGTCATAAGTTTCCCTAAGTGCTGAATTAAAAAGTGCGTCTCATCACGACACGTCTCGATCCAATAGCTCTGTCTGGGCTCTTGTGTTTCGCTCCCACTCTCCAACCTAAAATGATATGACTCTTTTATAGTCAACCGAGTCAACAAAGGGTCAGTATTTGCATTGTTATGAGCCTTTTGATTAAGAGGGATGGGCGCAGAGCTGGTCTCCTCTCCATTACCTGTCTAATTACACCCCACATGATGAAGGGCAGCCGGGGAAACCTAGTTATCGCTAAAAGCTTAATGTCATTGTGGTGCCGAGCTACAGCCAGGAATACAGAAGCAAAGTGTCACTTTTAGGGTTTTAACACAGAGTAATGACACAGTGAAGAAATGAAATATTAAACATTATAATAGTATTTCAGTAATGTCACATTTTCCTGAGTGCCAACATTTTCCTTCCAAAATGTTATATTCTCTTCAGATGAAATACACTTTAGTATAAATATGCAAATGCATGGGTTATACTGCAAATTGAGCTGAAAATGTAGAAAACTGATAAATTCACTTGCGAGCCAACTAGCTTTTACATTATAGCTCCAAAGTACCACAGTACACCAAATAAACTTAACCAGATTACCTAGAAGCACCCTGAAATGCAGTGCAATGTGCAATGCAATGCAATGTGTCAAGGACCTATATCTAAATGCTCAATGCTGTATACAGTATAGCAACCAGGCTGGGAGTCAACTGAGCAGCATTTATTTAGTTTAGACATTTTTTTTTTTACCCATTAAGCCACAAAGCCTTTATTTCAAGAACGCCATTCCATTAAAACTACTGATTTGTTCTTTAGCTGACCACTTGTGGCTGTAAATAGTATACCTGGCCCTGTCTTCAGTGATACAGAATCCATTTAAGAATTCCTAGATCCAGATTAAAATGAATAATTTCATTCTTGGCTCATTAATGACCTTTCCTGATAATTTAAATAAAAAATTAAGTTATCTTGCTGACAGATTAACCAACCAACAAACCAGCCAGCCAATACAAGCAAAAAAGCCTGCACTATACTAGATTAAAATTATGATACTTGAGATACAGTATTTAGGCATATATTTGACATTACCTTTTTTTTTTTTTTTTTTTTGCACAAAACTAAAATAAAACAGAATTTTAAGCCTGAAAAGTTTTGTGAGAGGCTTCAGTTTTGAACAAGTGTTGAACGATAACAGGCATTTAAGCTATACAGAGCTGCTCACACCCTGACAGCTGATGGTTTTACCTGAGCTGAGCTTCCTACCTGTGAGCTGGTAACACTCTTTGGCTCACACTTATGGCTGCTATTATCTATAGTCCTTTCTCCTACTACAATCTCTTTTTTGCTAGAACAGCTCCTACTCATCATATACAGAGGTTTGAGCTGAAATTATTAGCAGCTTGTTTTGAAACCACGACCGGCCAGTGTAAACCCAAAAGTGTCCCCACCACCTGCTCCTCTGATTCATAACTAAATGTTATTGTGGTATTAATGCACTAGTGGCACTAGCTGCACTTTATTTGCACAGTAACTCTCTGAAATGACAGCAGATGAGTCCTGCAACTAAAACTAGAAGCTGGAAACCTGAAAGCTTAGACCTCAACCAAGACAGTGGAGCTGTCTCACAATGTTAAACATACCTGAATAAACCAGGCATCTTCTCAGGGGTAAATGCAATATTGGGCATTGGGCAAAAAAGCTTATATCTCATAAGGTTAAAGGATTCACTAAAAAGAATCACCTGTTCCTTTACTGACTCCTTGTTGCTGAAGTTAAAGTTCCTGGATCCAGACATTATTCTGAATCCCATCCACAGGAGCCATTAGTAACTTTTAATAAAATGTACTCAAAATTTGCTCATTACTTTTGGAGTTACCTTACTAAAAGCCTCAGAAAACAACCACCAGTAAAACAAACCAACCAACAAGCCATTGTCATCAAATACATAACCATAATTGAGTGACTGAGCACAAAAAAAAAAAAAAACACATACAGTAGAAACACATATAAAAGCCTTTTCAGACTATTTGATTCCTTAAGACTTGGACAGCGTTATTGTAAGGACAATAAATCTCATCAAGTGGATGAATCAGGCACTTTGCTACACTGGCAAATTTCCTGGCGTCATCACAAGTAAAAATGCCACTAATGTTCTTGTATTCAAAACAAAACACAAACTTAATGGGATTTCAAAGTCAAAGAAATGTTCTTTAAAGTTCCTGCATGCTTCTGCTTGTCATTTCAAAGCCCACTGATCTGCTATGTTGCGTTAATTGGCCCTTAGAGGTTTGTTCTCTCTCTCTCATAGATAAGACAGGAGTGGATGTGATGCTCTACTGTCAGCTAAACTCTGGCACTGAGTGTAAAAGGCATGTCTGTGTGACAGCTATGTAGCCCAGATAGCACTGGTGAATTTTTGGAATTACCTTTGGGGTTGCATTTTCACCACGACATTTGAGCTTTTAGTCTGTCTACTTTTTTTTTCTTTTTCCTGCGTCTTCGACCCTGGGTTCATTTGTGCATTTGTGCTCTAGGCCGGGCTTGCTCTCTTTGCTGCCTGGGGAATCAGCACTGCAGGCGAGATGACAGCTGTAGCCTCAAAACACCAAGTTATTAAATAGCAGAAAAAAACATGACCCGAACCTCATTATTCAACATTTGTAAAATAAAAGGATTTGCTGTGTCATAATTTAGCAAGCAAGAGCTTAGGTTATCAATGGCTTTAATTAAAATGTGCCATTGTTCGTCTGAGGGGGCAGCACAGAGGCGTCATGGAGACACTCAGGAGATGAAATATTATTCTTATAAGCATTTAAATATGATCTTGTTCATTTAGCGACATAAAAATGAACATTTCTCCACTTTTCATAAATATACAGTTCTGTGCAAAGGGTTTTTAGGAAGGCAATGAACAAAGAAAGGCATGTGTACAAAAATACACAAAATTACAAAAAGAAAAGAATAATAAAAATCTGCATACTACTCAAACATGCGAGAATGAAACTAAATACTACTACGAGTATGTTTTTGAGGTGCAAACAATATTATAGCATGGTTAAATGCTCAAAAAAAGTTGATAATAAGGCAACTTTAAAACACTCCTGGATCTAAACAGTAATCTGGATCAACACCACATTACTTTGTCCTTGGCCTGACATTGTCTTTCCTGAATTTTTCTTAAGAAATGTAAAAAGTTAAATTCTGTATTTATTAAAAGGATCTTAGTTAACAGCATTTTTCAGACCTCACTAAAACTTTTGCATAGTACTGTAGAATATTTATTTGTTTACTGTTGCACTTTATGGTTAGGTCACATATGCATAAATATCCTATAAATCAATAAGTGCATCATTGCAGTTCGCCCCCACCGGCAATGTTATTACAGTTGCTTGGTCCTGGTAAGTGCTCCATAATCTGTTGTTTTGCAAGGGTGAGAGTGCATGTCAATAACCAGCACATTCCCCACTCAGTGCTTATCTGAAATCTTACATTGTACCTCCCTCCCTTACATCAGGGCTCTGTGTTCTTTGTCCATCTTAGCATGTGCATCAAGTGAGGAATTAATAGGGGAGGCCTCAGGTTGTCTATTGTTTCAAAAGATTATGATATCGCCTGGTTTAGTCAGGATAGCCAGGAGATTAAAGACAAAATAGGAGATAAATGGAGAGATGTACAACACAAATCCTACACCACCAATTTGCTTTGTTGTTCATAATGCTATGCTGTTGACAAAAGTGGAGCTTGTAATCAGACATCATATTCATACATATTTATGTTTATGTACATATAGAATTACGGTTTTCCATGTCCATAGGCCATGTTATATAATAAGTTCATTAAACAGTACATGGTTGCGAAACAACTGTAACCAAGAAAATCACTGTGGAAGAGTATGATAACAGACGTTATTAGAACTTTTTTGTTTGCTTGTTTGTTTTTTATTTTTATGCCCAACAAAGATCTTTATGGTTTTATACAAATAAAAAATACACCACAGCAAAATACTTTAACTTCAAACATAATACTTAGTGTTTACATCAAAGTGAAGTTCAGTGAACCTAGAATTATCTCCCACTCATTTAACATTGTCTGAATGCAATGCCAGCTCCTATGAATGTTTATTTCATTTTGCCTTACCATAACTTTTTTGCCAGCATTGGAATAACCACTTTCACAGTAGAATTTTATTCCATTGTTTAGTCAGCGTTAACAAGCTGTATTAAACAAGTAAGCCAATGGGAGGGTCCCTTTTTTAAGTGTGGGCAGACTATTGTCTATGATAGCATGTCACTGGCCAAAGCTTCCCATAACAGAATCCTTAATAATAAAGCTTGACAGATGTAGGGTATTTAGCATTTATTTTTATTATAATAAGATCTACTTTGTGTAGAACTGACAATAACATGAACAGTATGTCTCTGCTTAAATAAAATTCCCCTCTGACTTTTCCTTTGCTCAGTACCAATTATACAGTCTCCTATAGGTCCCCATTTACCTAAACACGTGTTTGGATGTGCGCGACGTGAACAAATGCACACATTAGTGTATCAACGTGTCATTATCTCGGCACAGTATCGCTGCTCCTTCATCACGGCTCTCTCACGGTGCGAGAAAAGGTCAGGATCATCCACCTTGTCTAATCAAACATCCATTAATGTGGCGTATGTAAATAGGACACCCATCGGCACACCTACACAGGTTCTGGGCCCCTGTCACAACCCCTTAATTCAGCCACACACACACACACCAAGTGGGGCTCACTGGCACCCAATTCTCAGTGGAAGTAATTACACTCTTATTCATGTGTCTGTGTAATTATACCCTTAGCACCGTCCTGCAGAGCACACAGCCACTAAATCACAGAATCAAACCCTCCACAAATTTACAAATGTCTTTTCTCCTTTTATAGCACATGAAAGCACTTTGAAACTTTGATATCACATATATTTTGTGAGATGATTACAGAGTGAAAGAGCGATGCAGTTATAAAATGAGTAGTTGCAGTCTTTCATCTTGTATTTGGACAAGGAGTTTTTGAGCTAAAACAAAAACCAATCTGAAGGTCTCCGGATCATCTGCCTCCATTAAGCTCTATCCTCTACATCGTCTGACCTCACACCAACTAACTTTATGTCCTCTTTCATTACATCTATAAATCTTCTATTTGGTCTTCCTTGGGGCCTTCTGTCAAGCAGCTTTAACACTGGTATCATTCTGCAAAAACATTCACCATCCCCTCTCTGTACATGCCCAAATCATCTCAGTCCAGCATCCATGCACTCATTCCAAGGCCTCATTCATTTTTTTCATTCAAAGAGAACCATCTTAAGCTCTGTTACCTCTAAAGCCAATTCTTGATGCAGGCCCACCTCCATCCTCTGCTCCTCCACCATGTCCTGGCCGATTTTCACATCTCTGCCACCCCAGACTACCTCATACAATACGCCAGCTCCTTTTTTTGACACCCTGTTGAGATTCAGTACATACAATACAGTCTTGTAAAATAAGGTTGTTACTTAAACATCAACAGTAACAGAACTACAACTCTAGAAGCCCAGCAGTTGAATAAATGGGCTGAAAAAACAGCATGCAGCTCAATGGGGATGTGGTGCTCAGGATCTGCTATTCAAAAAATCTGATACAGCCTGCTCCTCTGGTACTGGGTGGAATGGAAGTCCCAATTGTTACCACCACAAAATACCTGGGTTTTTACCTGGACTCTGACCTCACAAAGACCAAATGGTAAGGAAAGCTTCCACAAGCTCCTTCATTTCCTGTTTTGGTTCAACATGGCCTACTACAACAGGATCTGATAACTATTTACACCACGCTGGTGAGGCCATGTTTGGAATACAGGAGTGTTCTCATAGTGGGGTATAATAAAAACCAGGCCGCACAGTTGGTGAGGGTGAAAAAGAGAGCCCTTAAGATTGTCTCCAGGGAAAGGACACCGTCACCTGAACTTCCTTCAGTTCAGAGCAGGAGAGAGCAGGCTACCATTCAGTCAGTCAGAGAGATGAGACACAGCTCACCCCCCTGCATGAACTGCTCTCTTAAACAAGAGCAGAAAGCTCACAGAGACAACTGCAGAACAGGAATAACATTTCAGACTATCAGTGTCGGACCAACAGACTTAAACAGTCTACCCTGCCAACAGCAGTGAGACTTTATAATATGAGCATATGAGCATGAATCCAACCAATGGCTGGACTACAGTCCAGACATTGGTTGTTTTTGCACAATTCTTTTAATATGTCACATTAGGTGGCTGTAGATAAAATGAGCTTGAGAGAGAGCAGCTAATGATTTAACAGTTAACTCTATATGAAACTAATGGCAGCAGCAGCAGCAGCAACAACCTGGTTTGTGTTTTTTCCAGATGTAATTATGTGCCATTTGACAGTGCTTCTGTCTGAACTCCTCAAACCAACACAACACATCTGTCACACCTCGTGTATTTTTATTTCACTTTATAGCATCAATGCATTAATAACATTGAATATCTTACCCATACATGGAAGACTGAAGATGCCCTGGAGGAAAGACATTGTACATTTGCATGAACAAACCATTAAATTTTAATGATCTGAGTTTTGGGATAGACACTTCACTAAATTCTGCTTAAATCACATCTCTGCAATATTTTTAATGTGCAAAACATCTGCTAAAATGATCTTTTTCAGAATTTGGTCTGTTGCCTCCAGCAATTCTCTACTATTTTGTTTTCTAAAAAGCCATAATTTAATTGGCAGCTCCACAAACCTGATGTGTGATGTTTCTTACCTGTTGAATTCTTTTCTAGTTCTGCCTATAATTGGCAAAAAGCATAAGCTTTGGCACAGTATGTTCAGAGGATGAGGAGAGTATCACAGATGAAGACCTTTACACACAAGAGTGAGGAGATAAACAGGTGCTAAAAGAGCAAAACACAGCACATGGAGGTAGAGTAGAAAGAGGAAGGAGTGACTGACGTGAAACGCTGCTGCCCGGCCGCAAGGGTCCAATTACAACACCATTATGGAATTGCTATAATGACGCATCATTCTCGCTCCTTCTCCGATGCTTGACGTCGCTCCTGTCTACGACTCCATTATTCCAACGCCTTTCCTGCTTCCTTGTGCAGCTGTGGACCCGGACACAGAGCGGATACAAAGGCAGTGTGTGGGTGAAAGTTATTATTCTAAAGACGGTGGCAACTCAAATTAGGAGCTCAATCTGAGGACTGCGCCATTCAGCACGTAACCTCTGCTTCCAGCTGTTACTCACATAGGCGACATTCTACATAACAATCTACATAACAAAAACTACACATCTATTTCACAACATGACATTCAAGACATAAGATATATTACTACAGGTTAATAAAAGTGGCAGAAGTACTCAAGAAGTACTCAAAATCTACTCCAAATTATTTACAGTTACAACAGGTCACAAGCCAGTCTACTTCTGCAAGTGCCAGTCCAAAGCCTGGATAAACAAAAAAGTTTGTGTCCCGAAGGGCATCAGGGCTGAGACCATTGCCAAAATGAATATGCAAATCACTGCACACTCTAGGTGGCAGATGAAAAGTACAATACAGTAGAGTAAAGGAAATTAATCACTACTGATGCTGCTATTGCTATTACCACAAACAAACACTACTATCACCACTACTTCCACTTCTACTACTATTGCTACTACTTCTAGATTTGTAAAGTTTACTGAAGTAAAAAAAAAACTTCTGATGGTTAATTTGTTTACATCTTCTAATGCATATTGATGCTGTTTTGAGGTTGATTCACTACGAAGCTACAATGCTTGGCCAAAAAAAAAAGTCACCACCTGGATTTAACTAAGTAAGTGGTTAAGAGTCTCCCCGCAGTTGGTCAGGTCTGGGTTCAGCACGTTATGTGCCCAAAGAATGAGGTCTGCTGAATTCCTGCATATACTGAATGACCAGGTTACTCCATCAATGGATTTTTTCTTCCCTGATGGCATGGGCTTATTCCAAGATGACGATGCCAGAATCGTCATCAAGCTCATCATCATGTCATCAAGCTCAAAATGTGAAAGAGTGGTGCAGGGAGCATGAGACATCATTTTCAGACATGGACTGGCCACCACAGAGTTCAGATCTTAACCCAACTGAGAATTTTTGGGATGCAGTTGCAGTTGGAATAGCAGTTAAAGGAACATAATAGGCCTAGTTCGGTAAAATGCTCACCTGAATTTAGTTATGAAGTACACAGCCACAAGAGCAGCTTTGTATTGCTAACAGCCATTTTGACAAACAATCATAACCCTCTGTAAATCCCCCTCCCAGGCCCTCAGTACAAGCGGACCCTCTCCTAAGCCGACAAAGGGCTCCTGGTGCTGAGTAGCACAAAATCTGGGGTGGACAGTTCACACAGCTGTTCTGGGTGAAAGTGGTTTCTGTCTTAGCTAACTTCTCTGTTTACAAGCTGCTTACAGTGAAGAAATAGTTAGAAATTGTTGAAGACTGCCTCCAGTGGTCGTCATTGGAACTGGATTTCTTTTGTGAATACATTCAGAGAGTCTCAAAATGCGGGACAAATGTTTCAAAAAAAGATCTGGATGTGGAGAAGTGAGGAATGCACAAATAAGCAATCCACAAATGCAGATTGGACTATTCATATGGAAAACTGCAGATTTATAAATGACAAACAGAATTTATTTGTGAAATAATTGCAAGTAATATATTTGCAAATAAGAATTTATTTGCAAAAATCACTGTATGCAAGTCACAAATTAAAGTTTTTGAATAAATCATTCTATGTGTGTCATTTTATTGAGACAAATATAGCTCCATAAATCACTGCTGTACTGACAGACATTGATTAAAGAGATGGGCCAAATTCTCTGCTAAAACAACTTTGGCCAGCTCATTCTCATTAAAGATTAAAGCATATAAACCGTGTGCTTGGGCCTGCATTCATTATGCTTGTTGTGTATGTTTCAGAGATGGGACTATCTTCTCTTGTGTGTGCAACAGTGTGTGCTCCTTGGCGCAGTGCAATAATGCGATACTCTGAAGATTGTTACTTGGGGATCTAAAGTTTGTGGCACTGAGGCTCCCCAGGCAGTACAATGCTGCGGCACAGACGAGGGCCACTACCAACACACCATCTGTCTCTGAAAGTCTCATTATGCTCTAGAAAGACAATGCCGGTAAACTCCCCAAAGCTTGAAGACTAAATAAGCGATACTGATACAGCTGACTTTGGCTTTGAACTTTGTTAGATTTATTTGTTAAAACTCTTAGACTGATATGTAGCTTCAGCCTTAGCTCTGTAGATTGTTTTATTGATTAGTGGCGCCTTTATTGCTGGGCCACACATGTCCAAAAAATGTATTGTCTGTCTTTCATTCATTTACTTTATCATTTATCCATTCCTGAATTGTAGAGGGATGAAGCCAACTATAGGGGTGGAAAGTGGAGTACACCCTGCACAATTGTCAGGTAATTGCAGGGCTAACGCTTAGAGACACTCACTGACTATAACTCAAATTGATTCACTGTGATCAATTTTCATTCACCAGTTCACATGTACATGCATTTCTTCAGCTGGCAGGAGGACTTCACAGGACCTGGAGAAAACTTATTATAGCATGGAGATTAATAAAGCTACCAAAGGCTCTTATTTATTCCAATGTGCTTATCATTTATACTATAACAATATGAAAAATAATTCAAGTGTGTTTTTTAGCCTATAAATTCAGACAGTTTGTTTGACTTTCATTTGGATTTATCACAAAGTCTTAATATTTATAAAAAGTTTGTAATGAAAAGTGATGAAATTGTCGTATATAAATAGCTTTATTAAATGGACAAACAATAACCAGCCTTATGTAACACCAACAACTCTATTGAGTGGCACAACATCTCTAATCACAAATTGTGTTTCAGCCTAAAGCGTGCAAAACACATAATGGCTGTACTCAGAGCTGTAGATGCTGGTAATAGAGAAATTTAAACTTAATTACCTGCTGTGAAAAAGGATCAGCTAAAAGCACAACAACAGTGGCTTCATTTTGCTAATTACTCTAAATGAATACAATGTCGAAATGCTGCAAGGAAGAAAAACTTGAGTGAGTGGCAAAAATTACGACTAATTACAGATTGATAAAGGCTCAAGAGGTAATTAGATTGTAACAAATGCTAATCCATATATTAGTGAAAGTAAAATATGCATGTTTATGGAGCCATAACCATAATGTATGTATCTAAGTGAAGCTAACCAGGATGAGATATGTAAATTTTCTGTGGCTCTTCACTCAAAAGAGATTTCCTCTATTTTTCCTAGCCTATAATTGTTCAATACAGACATAGTGCAGCTATTATAAGAGTTTTCTCTCAGAGAAGACTTATTATACTCTGTTTTTCTACAAAAGTACAAATACAAAAAACAAGTAACAACAAAAATACCAAGATGGAATCAAAACCAAACACAAAATGCCAAAATCACAGACAGGGTCATGACAGATAGATTAATTTATTTATGTGAGTCGACCCCTGTCTACCCATATATTGTATGTTCATCAATAACTGTGTGATATTTAAGAATGAATAACAAAATTAATCATTTATCACCTAAGGACATGTATGACACTGCAATACCTTTAAAACTTAATATTGACTATGCCTT
Source organism: Bostrychus sinensis (assembly GCA_020698575.1). Lineage (NCBI taxonomy): Eukaryota > Metazoa > Chordata > Actinopteri > Gobiiformes > Eleotridae > Bostrychus > Bostrychus sinensis. The sequence continues at coordinate 18,790,571 of CM036246.1, forward strand.
ATTATTATTCTTGTTTAGAAGGTTTTGATTTAGTTGGCTTAGAAATGTTATTTTGCCATGAAAATAAAAGTTTTCTTTTGACCAAAGTCAAGATCAAAACAACGTCAAACCATTGTGAATGAATTAGTGCTGCACAATATTAGAAATGCTACTGTATGTTCAATATTGTGACAACAATATCATTGGCATTATTTGGACTTTTTGATAGTGTTAATTTCTGTCAAATGGTAGACCATACCATTATTCCAATACATTTAGTCTGTTGCAATACAGATATTGTGTTTACTGATATTGCAATAACGATACATTTGTGACATATTGTGAATTTGAAATAGCACACATCTTTTGTGCTCTCCACAACTCCACATGATGTAGTCCCCGAAGGCAGGAGAAATGGTGCAGCTCTGAGACAAAACAACCTCTTCAGCTCTGAGCAACAAACCTCTGACCCCATGTGGATCACAGCCGCCGCAATAGATCTACAAGCGTGTGCTTTTCCCATTTCATTCAGTGTCATTGGTCAAGCTTGATAATGGAGTAAACAACATGTAGCTTGTGTTGTGCCTAACAGAGCATTAAAAAGAAAGGAAAGTTTGGGAAATCTGGTTAGTGTTGGCGTGGGAAGCAGAGGGGGAGACATAAGATGCATGTATAATGAATGGATAGCAGTGCGTGATTATGTTCTGTGTTTGCTGCTCCGAACCCCGAGGGAGATAAGAGCACATGATCATAAGAGTCTATGTCTCTGTGGCTTTTGATTTGCCGTTCTTTTAGATGACGAGATAAGTGTGGCACCAAGCAGAGTGATGGGGGAAAGAAGTGAAAGCGACTCAAAAGGCTCCTGTGTGGCACAAAGACATCACAGCGGTGCTCAGAGACACTTTGTTGTCCATTTTAGGGAAGTGCTGGATCAGACGTGTGTCAGCTGTGAAGTGAAGAGATAATCACATCAGTCCAGCCAAGTTGGAACAGTGGGAAATAACTCCATATGAAGCATCATTTTAGAGCTGGCTTTTGTGATGAAGTCCACTGTGGGACTGCAGAAAGTCTGGACTAATCAGTGACGTTTTGCCCTGAATTACATTGTGTTGTCTACATTAAGACTTTGAAACTAGTGACAAAAAGTTAATGCAAATGAGCAAATTAAATTCTATAAAGTTTAAATGCACAGGTTGAAAGTAACTTTTAATTTTAATTTAGTAGCACAATTATTAGTAATAGTAAAAGCATTAATAGTAGTAATAGCAGTAGTAACTCTGGCAGTGGGCTGGCCAGAAAAACAGCCTTTATCATAGGCTTGATTAAAGACTGGGGGTTTAGGACACACAAAAGTAGAAAATAGTTGAGTTAATCTCACTTTTCACAATAAAAGCTCACTTTTATAGCTTTCTCTGTCTGACATGATTGCCCTACTTGTGTTGTCAGGGGTAATTGTGCTGCCTGAGTTTATCCCGGAGTGTGGAGCAGACGGTACAGTACATGGCACTCTTAGAAAGGGGCGTGAGCCAAGAGAGCAGTGATGCAGCGACTCCACAGGCATCCTTTAAGCTTAATGACCTGTCTTTACACCATGCATTTACACACTCGTCTAGAAGACACACAACACAAGAGCCCACATCTGCTGCAGTTTATCTTCATTTTAATTGGGAACATTTTGTTCTATGCCTGCATTAATAAAGCAAAGGCTGAGACGCTTCCTCAAAAAGTCATTAATGCACAGGACGCAGTTTTGAGGAGCACACATCACAGCAGGGAGCACTTTGTCTACTTCCTAGTATTTGTCCTGAGCGCTTTTCTAACAACAGCTTGTACATATCCTAATGGTACTGCATTTATAGACTTTTAGCGTTACACCAAGTACTGTAATTATAACAGACAAACTGTAATCAAAGGCAGCAGAAAACGTGTCCCAAGTGACCGTTTTCTGACCAGTGTTTTTTCTTGTTTAGATTTTACATGAAGACTGTATTGATGATCTCAGGCGGACATCATTTCAGCTCTTGCCCCCTCTGAGCAGAGCGTTGCAGATGAAGCGACACACAGTTAGAGAGAGAGCTGCTACAAAGGCCCAGCTGCCACCGCCAATGCTGAGGCTGTTTTAGGAAACACAGTGGTGATTCATGCTGGCAAATTGATTCATTTCTTGTACTGATAAGCACCTTTTTCCTTTTGTGGTCATATACAGCTTTGAACAGACCTGTAGAAAAACACGCCTGTCTTGCTATGGGATTGTAGAGGTCAGCAGCAAACTACAGCTTTGGCAATCACAATATCAAAATTAGCATTTTTGTCAATAATGTAGGCTGGTGACACTTTTCTACAGGGTTTCTTTATGTTCCACTGGTGTTTATGATTGCTATTTTAAGCACCAATCTTTAGTGGTCACTGCTGTGATTGCGGCAGCTTTACAAACTGTGTGTACATACCCGTGTGGTGTTGTGTGTTTTCGTAGTTCTCAGCAGGAGTGTGCGTTTGTTCTAAGAGACAAATGTGGAAATGGAAATCTTTGATAATCTTCGCTTATCAGTCCCAAGTCCATAGCAACAAGCGCAGCTGTAAAAGAACAAACGCTCACTTCTCTTCACTTCTCAGCACTGGTTTCTTGTTGGAGATTCTGCAAGAGGCAATGCTTCTCAGCCCAGAAGAAGCTAGTCACTGTTAGGAGACTCTGTAAATCGTAAATAGAAACAGAAAGCAATGATTTGCAAATTACATTTACAACAGAACATAAAAGACATATCAGATGATTTTAATTTTTTTTTTTTTTTTTAATAAAAAAGAAAACACACTTTGAATTTCATGGCAACAACTCCTTAAAAAAAGTTGGTTAAGGGGCAGAAAGGGCTGGAAAAGTAGCTTGTTATAAAAAAAAAAAAAAACAGCTGGAGAAGCATTTCGCAACTTATGTTAACTGTTACGACCTTTTGTTGCCTTTGTTCCAACTTTTTTGAGACTTGTTGCTGCCATTAAAGTCAAAATGAGCTATTATTGTTTATTAAAGAGTAAAATATAATCAGCACCTAAGTTGTTTATGTTCAATTCTGAACAAAATATTGTGATATGCAAACCAATTACCTCAGTTTTTACATTTTACACACTGTCCCAACATTACTGTTAATAGTCATGTAAAGTACAAGAGAAACCAGTTGAAAAAGTTATGACAACCTCCCTGGTTGGTCAAAAATGAACCAAACATGTTAAAAATACAAATTAAAGAAATAGTCACAGTGTGTTCCTCAGTGTTCTTTTAGTCTCCTGATCTTGAAATAACAAAATCAGCAGCTGTAGTCGTGTCATTGAGGCGGCATTGCAGGCTTTCTGTGGAGACAGGGACAAGCACTTACTCATATCTGAAAATGTCAAGATCCAAAGATGAGATTGGCAGCTACTAGTGATACAGACTTCATTACTGAAAGCCTCTTGCAGTCAGTATACTATGCGTCTAATGTATGGGAACGTACATGGGAGCATATTCAAACCGGAAAATAGTTTGGAAAGGGGACATGTCACTCACTTAAAAGGAGAAAGTAGTGCAGACCTCTGCATTTAGACAGACAAAGCAACTATAATCTTAATGCCCAAATTGTGCTTCAGATTCTGTACAGTGTAGTGTAGTGACACCAGGAATACTCACTGGATGCTTATTTTATGTAAATGACTGCTGGGTGCAAAATCGTGTGTCAAGATACCGCCTATCATGCAGTGGTTTATTTGCAAGTGCCAGTCTGGGAGAATATAAATATATATATATATATATATATATATATAAAAAAACAGCCGACTATATTTGTCTAGGTGACAGGCTTGAAGGAGCAGTCAAGAGAAAACACATCGGACAGACGCAAGACTGTTCCTGGTCCTATCTGTCAGGAAAGACAAACACAAGATCAACAGCGTGCTCAGAGTTTGTTTTTAATATTAACTAGAAAAAGATGCAGACATTTTACATCCCAGTATATACACAAAAAAATTCACTGTCTGAAGAGAGCTTTCTGTTTAACAAACAGAAGGAAGCACTCACATCACAGCTTTGGCTCACAGTGTCAAAACAACATTAATCACTATGGTTATCACTGATAATATTAAAGATGTAAATACAGCAATATTTAACATTTGTGCCTAACATAGTCTTAATTACTTTATTCTTATCTTTTCATTGTTGCACTCTACAGGTGCACATCAGTACATTGGAATAGTGTGGAAAAGTGAAACTATTTCAGTAGTTCAGTTCAAAGTAAAGCATACAGTATTTTATAGAGTAAGTGCATAAAGTGGAGTCTTTCAAGTATTGATTTTATGATGACTATGTAATATTATGTAAATTCTGATAGAGACTGTAAACCACAATCATCACAATTAAAATACATTCTTGAAATATTTAACTGTATAATCATCTGCATAGTATGATTTCATTTTGAACTGAACTAGTGCAAATTAATTACATTACATGCACCGTGTATGTAAAATAGGAGTGGTAATATTGTGAGATGTTGTAAAGTGACTTCAGTTTAATCAATTTAATGTTTATTAAAATTCTGCAAAATTCTGAATCAATATGTAAAAATATATTCCCTTTTCCACACATTCATATAAATAAGAACACACCAATATCTGTGCTCACACCTTAAATTAGTATTCTTTACCCTTTCCTTTGCAGATCTCAATTTTCTCCGCCTTTTCATAGGCGTTGATTAAAACTCACAGGGTGAATGGAGCAGGCTAAACAAGTCTTGTTTCCTTTGCCTTGACCTTTAAAAACTTGTCACCCCCTAACTCCACAAATGCACTTATTTTAATAAATGCATTGAGTTGACAGTCACTTTGAACATCGGGCTTTGGCCTTACGTTTTTCTTTTGGACATCTTTTTAGACTGTGTTTCCTTTTCTGATCATTTGATGACTGCTTTTTATACACCAGTCAAGCATAACATTATGACCATCTGCTTAATATTGGTGGTCATTATGTTATGTGTTATGACCACCTGGCTAATATACAGCCCATAATGCAAAGAACTATTATATACTATGTATTCTATCAGAACTTTCATTATATTCTTCAGCAATTGGACAACATGGTCCAGCCTTTGCTCCCCACTTCCCAGGACCACTTTTGATACTGACCACTGCAGACCAGAGACATCCCACAACAGCAGCAGTTTTGGAGATGCTCTGACCGAGTCGTCTAGCCGTCACAAATTGGACCTTGTCAAACCTGCTTACGCTTTGCCCATTTTTCCTGCTTCTAAAACATCAACTTTGAGGACAAATAGTTTACTTGACTTTCTGCATAATATATCCCACCCTCTATCTCTGCCATGTTGAAGTGATAATCTGTGTTATTCACTTCACTGGTCATTGGTCATTATGTTAAGCAAGGACTTTATAGGTGAGCAACAAAAAAGAACAGAGGAAACAATGTGATCATCTGTAGAAATATTGTCTGTACAAAATAGCCATAACAAATAGAAATGTCTTGTTATAAAGTCTTCTGCTTATCTGGGGTGTGGTCAGGGGGGCGGCAGCCTAAGTAGAGATGCCCAGACTTTCATTTACCTAGACACTTCCTTTGGCTCCTCCAAGGTGTTCCGGGACAATGTTCACACAAATAATCTCTTCATATTAAAATGATATATTAGCTGTGTTTAAGATTTCACTACACGTTCATGTGGTTGTATGGAGCATTCAAATAGCAGATATAGTTTTGTGTACCTTCATGTTTGCGGTAAAAGTCACTGTTTTCTTTAATGGAAACAGATCATTTCAGCATTAGTGCTTGCTGTTTCTTAAATCTAGATTAGTTCAGTCATTACATGTAAAAGAAAAAGGCAGGAAAGGCTGCTGGCAGTGATAAATGAATGATTGTTAATCCTGATCACTGTCTCTCTCCACAGCGTCCTTTGATACAGCAGACTTGGGGGCAGTAAACACCAACATAATCGTCTTTATTATGGCTTTTATTGCTTGTCCAGCGTCTTCAGGTCTGATGATGTGAAAATGGAAAAGTGGGATGGAAGCAGCAATGAGAAAATCAGAACCTTCATGTATTGAATAAAAAGACTTCATTTTTGCCTGTTCACAGCCTCTAATCCTCGAGGCAGAATAGTGGTCATTCATAGGATTCCATAATCTCCCAGCGACTTGAGCAGGACAGTGTCCTTCACATCGTCGAAGACCTTTCGGATGTTGTGTGTGTCAGTGGCACAGGTGAAGTGTGGGTAAAGAGTTTTGCGTTCATCTTTGTTTATGGCCCGCTGCTCGTACATCTTGCGGATAAAAGTCTTGGCTTCTTCCACATTTTGCCTCTGACCTGTCCAGTGGGTGAGAAGCAGGTTTTTATTTACTCAATAAGAGGACACTTACTTAATCAGCCATATTATTTTAATTAATTTCAATTAAAATGAACAACTACTTGTGTTGGATTGAGTTATTTTTTTAAAATGCACTGTATATGTTAGTGTACCAATATAACTATGTTCATTTATTTTACTAAGGCTATAATATCAAAATTATCAATAATTAAAATAATTGCATTGGATTTATATTTATATATTGCATTATTCATTTACTCCTCAGTCACACTTGGTGATGGTAAGCTACTTCTGTAGCCACAGCAGCCCTGGTGCAGACTGATGGAAGCGTGGCTGCTAATCTGCTCCTATGGCCCCTCCAACCACCTCCAAACACTCACACTAACACATTCATACAGGCAAGGCGGGTGAAGTGTCTTGCCCAAGGATATAACAGAGCTTGAACAGCCAATCTTCAGATTAGTGGGCAAACGTCTCTACCTACTGAGCTACTGCCCAAACAACATGCAATATGCAATAATGAAAATGTTGAATGTTGCGTTAATAACCTGTGATATTAAAAATAATATACAGTACTAGACAAGCACTCAACCAAGATATAAAATTATGTCAATGTGCAATATATTGTGCAATCTTAAATGTCATGATTTACAATGGACAGTAGTGTTGAGCAGTGGTTCCCAAATGGGTCGGGCCCAAAAGTGAGTTGCAGGTAGGTTCAGTAATAGTTTCAATGGCCATCTTATTAAATTTCTAAATATTGTTGCAATTGCATAAAGATGTGGAACTGATTTTAGTGCCTACAAAATGTAAAAAAAAAAAAAACAATTAAAATGGCCTAGAATAAATTGATCGGTATAGTATAGTGTGGTAAGGTATGGTCTAGTCTAGACTAGACTACTCCATATAGAGCTATCATATAGAAATCCCATTACTATGTCCTGGAGAATCTCAAATTTCAAAAAGCAACATTTTAATTGTTCCCTGTAATTGATATATTGTCATATGCCAAGTTTATTCACCAAAATAAAACACAGTTGCTAAGAAGTGCTTCAAAACACAGCTGGTGCCGGGAGCTCTTTAAAGTTACCATTAAGGTTAACTTGACATGAAGGAGCTTGACCCTGGAGTCATTACTTTTCCCGGCTAATGCTGCTCCTGGTAAAACACAGGAGCTACGCACAAATAATCAGTCCGTGTGACCGTTTTTTCCCCGTCTCACAAATGCACACATGGAGGGTTTGCGGGGGGCTGCGAGACCAATTGAGGTATTTGACTGCAGTTGCCATGGGTAACAAAGCGAGGGAGAAGAAGGTTGGGGGTGAGGCTGAGGGGGTGAGTGTGTGTGTGTGTGTGTGTCTGTGTGTGTGTGTCTGTGTGTGTTGGTGGGCTCTACTGGGCTGTTAGGACGATGCGCTACAGTCATTCACACCAGCAGAGCTACAGGCTACACACTCACATCATTAGGCACACCGAGTACCTGAAGTGACTCATTTACCAGAGTGTGGTGTGTGTGTGCAAGATAGAGGGCAAAATATAAAGGAAAATTAATAATAATAATTTAAAAAACAGTTTAAATTAATTTTGTGATAGACAATCTGATTTCCATGTGGTGCTGACATTCCAGGAACATCTGTCTAGTTCCAGGACCATTCCTGCAAAGAAAGAGTCACCATAGTCTGCGCCTAAAAGGTAGAAATTTACAAATTGGGCAACCTACACAGAACACAATGCCTATACATAACCAGACAAAATTTTCACTGCCTAAATATAACCAGGTAGGAATAAAAATCATTTACATGTATACACACATTGACCAAAACCTGTATTTAAAGCCCATATTTGATCACCTGAAATAAGGATTCTACATTTGACAGGGTTAAAAATTCAAAGTTTTTTTTTTTTTTTTTTTTTTTTACAGCCAGAACCTCTTGAAATTTACCAGTGTAATCTGTAGGCGCAATCTTATAACATCACAATATAGTGAGTGGTTCTTTGCAGGAATGATCCTGGAACAACAACTAGAAAGATGTTCCTGGAATGTCAGCAACGTCAGATCATTCCCTTAGTGACACAAAGATTTGAATAAACGTTGTCTCAAAATGTAGCAACATATGTTGACTAGGGTATACAAAAGTTAAATTTGTGCAAACTTACCTGTAAAGTTGGGGAAGTATTTCTGCAAGTCAGAAGCCTGTATTTTGTCAGCTAAGATGTCAGTCTTGTTGAGAAAAAGTATGATGGAGGTGTTGTGGAACCAGGGGGAGTGGATGGTGATGTAGAACAAAGACAGGCTCTCATGCATGCGGTTCTGAGGGGACAAACGGTAGCAGAGTGGAGGCGGTTATTGGGCAGAGGACTTATTTTGCTCAGGACAGTGTGGTGATTTTGTTGGAAGATAGGAGAATGGCAAATTGGATTTAGAAAAAGCAGGAGTGGTGAGAGAGGGCCTGAGGGAGAGGAAGAAGGGGGTCATGGTGGTATGGAGCACAAGAAGCACTGTGGAGGTTAATGAATGTGGCAGAGAAGAAAAAGTGTCTGGGTGAGATAAACAGCTTAGAGACAGGAAGAGGGTACAGAGAGCCACAGGGGGCTGGGTACAGAACTAAAAAAAAACGTGAGTAAGGGTGACATCTGCTGGTTTATCTACAGCATCAATCTGAGTTCAGTTTAAACGTAAAAAAACAAAACAAAAAAAAAACAAAAAACAAAGTAAATGTAAACTATAAGCAAAGAAAATATACCCTAAATCAGAAGGAATAAAAAATCATAATGTTTTGATTTTTTTTTTCTTTTTAAGCTGAATTTAAGCTGGACTTAGATTGACACAGTACAGTAAGAAAACATTTTGACCATCTTACAATGGTTTCTCGTTCCTCCAGGACTTGGTCATACTCGCTGAGGGAAGCCAGAAAGATGAGAGAGGTGACATTTTCAAAACAGTGAATCCATTTCCGACGCTCTGACTTCTGACCACCAACGTCAACAATCCTGCAGAGAAACAGAGCAGAAGTTGTCCTTTAAATAGAGTGTTTAATGAGGTGGGGGTCAGCTAATAAGAAATAATTTGACAACCTGGTTGGCCAAATATTTTGATTAAAAATGAATGTCAGGTCTTACAGAATGCCTAAATTGCCACTGTCCAAATGCTACAGGTGACTACAGGTGGCTCAAGGTCTCAGAGTGAAGCTAATGAGGTGGCATAACTAAAGTATTGCATAACAGGCAAATCTAACCTTCTCTAGTTTGTTTTCAGATTTTAGACTGTGGTGATGCCACACTCTCAGAGGAGCCAGTATTACTCTATAGGTTAGATGCTATTTTCATAAAAAAAAATCCAAAAGAAAAATTCACAAATATTATGTTAGTGGAATGGTCCATAATCTTGCTATATGTATTCTATTACACCAAAACATCTGCATATTACACTGCCCTGCCTCAGATTTGCTGAATAGGATCTGATAGTTGTTTCTATCTAATATTTAGATGCTGAGTCCAGATATGCTGTTAGTTTTGCTCTGGAACATGACAACTTTTCACAAAGTCTGATGTCCAATGTAGAGCTTTTTTGCCAAAGATGGATCTTAAACAGTAGAGCTATTGCCAGATACACTGCCACCAACACAGGAAACACTACCTTTATGTACAATAGGTGGGCAACATTTATCACTCTAATTAGCCCTTATATGAATGCTAGGCACACTTGCATGCACACAAAATGACAGAAAATTACAGACTTTGTAAAAAAGGCACATTCTGCAAATTTTGGAATGAAGCTTGGTGACCAAGACAAACCATAGGCTCCTCATACAGTGTGCCAGGCTTGTGTTGAGAACCTTAGACAGTGGACCAAAGGAAATAGAAAAAGCTTAAGTTTTAGCATTCCAATGGCATGGAGGAAGCCAAGAAATCATAGTGATGACTGCTATTACTGTATGTATAACTCTGTAATTCACCACAATTATTAAAAACTTTGTTCTTATTTTGAGAGAAAACAGTATGTGATAAGGAATTTTCAGTGGCATATTTGAACTCAGCATGACCAAAATAGGTAAAAAAAAAAGTGTGATTTGCAAAACAGCACAAACTTTTTTCTAGCTGCAGGGCAGTGTTAGCAATAGAGTTTTTGCCTGCCCCCATCTCATTTAGACACTACAGGCCTATAGATGTGGTGAGAAAAACCTACAGCAACAACCTATAGCTAAATAATTATGACTCAGGATTATGTCCCATGTTAAAAGTACTAATTCTGTAACTTCTGGTCTCTGTTCAATATAAGATAGGATTGCAGTTCACGTTCTTTGTTTCAAAATGTGATCCTATTTCATCCCAACAGACTTGAGAAGACAAAACTAGTTGTACTTTTCCACAGACCAACATTATATTGGCTGGTAATATGACCATGTAATCACAAGAGCCACCTTAGTGTGATGTTCTTGATGGAAAAGGAGTAGTCGTGAATGCCGGTAGTGGGAAATCGAACTCGCAACACATCCTGCTCTGAGGGGATGTAGTCTGGGGATGCGATGCGGTCCAGGTTACTCATGTAGCTGAGAATGACAGAGAAAGAAGAGTAAAAAGTATTATTTAGCCAGTAGGCATTTACACAAAGTCATGGCAACAAATTAAAATATTATAAAAGAGTGAAATTATTTATGTAGTTCTCAATAAAAAAAAGTGAAATTCATATATAGTAAGGTTTAGTACTTTAGTAGAAGTCATTTCAATTGTGACGATTAAGATGATTAGGTTATACTGTAAAATATTCTAGTTTTATGAGATAATCCAGCCCAGACAAAGGGAGAGAGTTATGTCAGGAAGGGCATCTGGTGTAAATCCTATGCAAAATGAATATAATGAATATGCAAATCAAATAACTGCATGTTAGATAAAATGCTGTGGTGACCCCAAAAGCAAATAAAATTGTAATTTTATGAGATACTCAATTTTGTTTTTCATCAGCTGTAACCATCACTCTCACAACTTAAGTAAATAAATGCTTGAATTATTTCTCTATATTTTACTATATGCGTTTCACAATGGATTAAACCACAGAAATAAACAGACTTTTCCACTGTATTCAAATGTAATGATGTGCCTTTTATATGTTGATATTAAAAGTACACTGACAACATGAAATAACTGTATTGTCTATATCCGACTTCTCCCAGATTACAGCTTTATGGCTCGTGTTGATACAAGCTCATGTTGGCTGCATCTTATCAGGCACACACCATGATGACTGAGCTGCTAAGCAAACACTGAAAAGGGACCTCAACAGAATAGAAAATCAGGTGGGCTGAAATATTGTAAAAATATCAAACCAACTATGCTCCTCTATACTGCAAAGCATATCAACAACCTAGCATTTCAAATACAAAAAATGATTTACTTTAAAGGGTTTTAGCACTCTCTAGTGGTCAAAATATAAAAGAAAGGCAAGCAATACCATCTTCAAGCTAAAAGATATTGGGATTTACAAGTATTGTTTTAAGATGTAGATTTATTTTTAAAAATACAGTGAAAACAGGGAAGATATGCACCCCTTATTTAACAATAAAATTATGTTACTGACATTTGAGTGATTTTAAGTGTTAATACTGCTGCTATTGAAAGTATTAAAATGTTTTCTTAAAATGTTCTAAATAAATATTACAATAACAGGACACAAGGATGTGTCATTAATTCTGCCTTGGTGTTCCTGTGTGGATTTTTGTTCAAAGGTCAATTGTAGCATACACAAACATTATAACAATATATCACCACATGTAGAGAAAGATTACCACACCTGGTCTGCATGTGTGTTTGGCTTAGCCTTAGAGCAATATTAACTATAATTTTATACCAGTAAGCATATCTGGCTTAGAAATATTTTAGAAACACAAATTTTTGCATATTTTCATCGGGAACATCTGATATGATGTTGTTGAACAGTGCACAAACTAAACCAAATATTGCTAGAGGTGTAGAAGTTCTCACTGATAGAATCAGCACTAGTAAAAGTACTGTTACTTCAAAAAGTTATTACTCCAGTAGTAATAAAATTATTTAACAAAATTATTACTTGACTAAATAGTATTGAGTGTAAAGTTTACTTAAGTACAAAGTACATTTAAGTGTTTTTTTTATGTTTTTGCCTCTTCTAATTTTACTTTTCTAATTTTGTTTTTCTTCTTTTCCCTAACCCAGTCCCATGACCTGCTGTTTGCAAGTCGTGAGCATGCTCCCACTTTGCCACTGTGATAAAAAAAATGTTTTCACATGTTTAAAATGTTGCTTTAGTAAAACAAATTTTTCATCCAAACTTGAAATTTTTTAAGTATCTAGTTTGCACCTCCACAGGATATAGTACATAAAACAGTCCACATGAACTTACTACTCTGTGGAGTCAAGAAGCTGGTACTCGCATCGGCGGCTGTAGCAGACCCGGATGCCTGAGTCAGCCCAGAGACGTCGAATTGCATCGACATAGCCTCTCTCTAGCTGTGTAATTTGTACTGTGTTTATATCCTGCAGCCATTTGGCATAGATCTAGAAGAAACAGACCAACATAAAAGCCATCAGGTTTTGCTAGAAAACTTTGTACATAACTCATAAAACATAAAATAAGACAGAGGTCTACTTCATTCTCTGGGTTGGAGTAGGCGATTTTGAGAGTGGTCATTGCTGCTGTCATGGCCTTCATGGCTGTGAAGATGTTCTGAAAGATACATTTGGCAAAAGTCCTCCTTTCCTCCTCTGAGAAGCCACGACCATGGATGATCCTCATCTGCCTGATAAAGGTGGTTTTTCCACTCTCCCCAGTTCCTGAGGGAATAAATATCTGAATATTAATTTTATGAATTAGTTTAAAGGTTAGCTGGTATGTCCACAGTATGAAGCAGTAAAAATATGGTTTAAGGACATTGGCAGAGAAGCTTCCAATTTTGCACATGTCCAAACAATACAGCCATCCATATATGTTATAATATATGTTAATATCTGTGTATAGGAAGTGGTGATCGTTCCAGGTATGTCAGGTATACTTTGAGCAGCTACTGTGATGATTGCTGATGTATTGACTGAGCTGTTCTAACGACTATGTTTTCAGGTAGATGCACTGCTAATGTGGTCCATTCTTCACATATTCATAGTGTGACACATGCTTGACATAGTTTTGGAGCTTGGCTGCAGGCTACCAAACAGGCCCAGCAGTGTTAGGCAGGGTATTCCGGCCTGACTATCCACCAATCTCACACTTGATCAGTTTAAATAATATAATTGCCTTCAGTGATTTTTTTAAGAACTTGACTGAATGTGAAAGGTTGCACTGTGTCAGTTGATGTAGCACTGACCCAAAAGGAGAATTTTGATTTCTTTCCTCTCTTTCTTCTTCTGTTTTATGAGTTCTTTCTGGATCCTCTTATGGATGGCGACGGTCCGCTTCTCGTCCTCGGACAAACAGCACACACAGGTGTTGCGGCACCATATCCAGCAGCTCGCCATGGCAAACCACTGTAATTAATGAGGCACAGCCATAGTACTAATAAACTCAGACCATAAAGCCTCTAAACACTTAAAGATTAACTGAATTGTGTCTATATTATTCTAGGCCACCAGATGTTATCATGAGGCTTCACAGCCAATTGTCTTTTAAAAATGGAAGAAACACGATCCCCTGCGTGTTTACACCAAGTTCCACCACAAACGAGAAGTCTATTTAAGTTATACAGCCTACGTCAAGGGAAAAGCAAAGTAGTCTGGAGAAAATAAGTTATAAGAAAATCATTCGAGTCAGCAAAGTATAATAGTAAGGTATGAAAGAAAGTTACAACCCATGTATAATAATAGCCTAAGTATTGTTTTCATACCTCCAATCAGTCTGTCGTACTCCCTGAAGGCGAGCGGGTAGCGCTTAATCTCTGCGGCCCATTGAGGCCTCTGCCCACTTCACCTGCGCTGAAAGCGGACAGCTCCGGTCACACACCACATGAACTCAGCAAACCACATGAGAGGACCCCAGTCCTTAGCGCGAATCCACGGGTCAGAAACGGCGCCTACAGAGGAATGTACAGCCTCCCTAGATCACTGCCTTCACTCTAAGGGCCCCCGCGACAAGACAACGGCAACCTACCGCCCTCAGCCGGAAGTTTCACAACAAAAAGACGCAGGTGCAACTGTTAAACACGTTCAATGTACAGTGTAATTGTATAGGCCACCGACTGTACGTGTGTCTACTTACAGATAAAAATGTAAAAAACAAAACAAAAAAAACAAAACAAAAAAAACAACAACAACAACAGCAATTTTTTTTATGAAGTTTGATTTAATTTCTGGATGTTAAGTCCCATGATTAATTTACTTATTATTAAATGATAATATCATTAGCTGTAACTGAGCATCACACAATTGCCTTAAACCAGCCAATCAGTCTTGAAGTTAAATTAAATTAATAAAATAAATCGCATACTTTCCATTTAAGTTGGCTCTTATTGTGAAATGCTCATACGGGAAGTAACTCAAGTCAAGAAATCAACTGTTTAGCTTGATGCTTTTAAGTAAGTGGCGCTACAGGTAAAGTTTCTGCTGTTGGTTTCAGCTACAACTATAAATACTGTTAAAAATATATAAAAGACAGCATATACTCTTCACAATTACAACAAAAAAGTATGCAATGTGTTTGTGTGTGTGTGTGTGTGTGTGTGTGTGTGTGTGTGGGGGGGGGGGGGGGGGGGGGGGGGGTAGAATAGGTGTCTTTATATTTTCTTTTCCGTCCTTTCTCCTTCTTCCTTCTTTGCTTACTTCCTCGTTGGCTTCCTTCCTTCCTGCTTTGTAATTTCTTTGAATGTTATTTGTGTCGTGTGTATATTTAAAGTTTCACCATTGGCATACAACCTGTGTAAATACAATGTAAGCCTGGTTTGTATTCTCACATAAAAGCTGGTTTAAACGCTTCCATACAGAGCAGCATGTTATGAATCACCGGCAGTAGTGTACAGCAAGTATTTAGTCTCTCCTACTCCTTGGCTGCTGTTTGGATGTCAATCTTTTGTCTCGGGCGGCAGTAGAACCGGTTTGTCTGGGCTTGCCTGGTCTCACATATTGAGATTACCCGAGCTCCACGTTGCCATGGAAATACTGCGAGCTGAAAGAGCACGAGGTGTGTGTTTGTGGGACTGAGAAAGGAGGTCATATAAACGTGTAGTTTAATGTAAGGCTGCATGTAAGTGTCTTTAGTTTGGTGTTGAATGTTTTTATACGTCAATTTTAGGTGTGACATGTAGCCTAACTAGTAACTTTACTTTTACTTTTAAGTAGCCTACTTTACGTAACTTAGGCCTTTTTAACTTAAAAGTAAATGTGTAAAAATATTTATGACCTTGGTGGCAAAGTAGTAGTAAGACGAGCAGTAAGTTTTGGTCTACAGTTGCCATAAATACAAAATATTAAGAAATAATTGGTACTTAAGCCTATACATTTTTTTTTTTTTACTTTAACTCAAGTAATAATTTTGTATAATTTGAAGTAATATTAATTTGAAGTAACAGTAGACTACTTTTACTTCAGTAGAGATTTTGAGTAGGTCTGGGCTACTTTGTGAATGAGAGTAATGGATTCACACATAGCTGAAATAGGAGATTTAATTAATATAACACATCAACTATAAACTTTGTTTGTGTTAAGGTTAATAGAGATCCCTCCAATCACTGCCTTTTATGTGTCTTTCCTACAGTGAAAATAGGAAAACAGATGCTGGAGGGGTGCAAGAGGGTGTGTCCTGACAGGAACTAAATCTGGCTCATCCTTCCAGTTACAGGAAGCAGGTTTTCATGTGCTGTTTTCCCCTGCTGCCCAAGGTAAATCCGAAGAATGACACAACTCTTTACATAGCTAAAGGTCTGAGATCCTATAGGTCTGCTAAACTTAAACAAACCAACTGTGGCAGCGGCACAGTTGAAAGACAAGCAGAGAAGCATGAGGGAGGAGACTTTGTCCCTAGCTGCAGTTTACTGCTGTAGGAAACCATAGATGATTAATGATTAATCTGAACAAAGCCAGAGATGACAGATTACTGTATTTATACATAATTTTTTCTGATAGAGAAGTATTACATTTCTTCTGGCGCAAAATAGCTGAGTGACTTGCTAAAAACTTTTAAACTATAGACTACATTTAAAAGTGGATATCTGAACAAATCATACATAATTAAAAGTTATGTTTTGTTGTTTTGTAGGTGGAGACTATAGAGCATGAACTTAAATTGTCGTGATGTTGCCAGACTACTGGCATGAGTCACACTAAAAGTAGTAGCCTACTTTCACTGTAGCCTGTACTTTTCCTGCTTGAATGATTAAAAAGAAAATTATGTGGTGTTGTTTTTGTGTTTCACATTTCAAGCCAATCATTTAATGTTTAAACTTCTTTAAGCTTTAATATGAATGTTTACAATATGTTTAAAATATGGAATAATTATTGCAGCATAAATACTAAAATACTTTCTCCAGTCTCATCCAGTTCCTGAGACTGCACACTTTGTCCACAAGGGGTCTCTTTGTTCAATAAAAAAGTGTGTGGAGCTAGTATATTTTAGATGTTATAAATTATTCAACTGTAGGGAGCCTCTTTGGTGTCTAATATTAATTTTGTCAAAAGAGCCTGAATTTTAGGTAGAGTAAGAATTTATACGTGAATATGTCAATTTTTAACTTACTACAGTGAATATAATTTAATAATAAGTACCTAAAGTTAAATTAACTTTCATTTTCCGATTCCGAATTGCAGTATTGCATGAAAACAATGTTTTATTTTTTTGATTTTTCGTGTGTAACTGTACTGTAGAAACACACTCCAAAATATTGGCCTATAGAAGCACGACTTCAGTTTGATGAAGAGAAGGCCCATGGTAATAGACAACTCTAGTAAATTAGCTATAGTTAATTGTTATAATTGACTTTTATCATTACCTCAGAGCCTAATGACGAAACTCAAGCAAGAGGGAAGAATGCAGTTTAAAATATGCTCTACTGATGAGCAGTGATACTTTTTTTTTTTATCTTTGGAGAACAGGTGCAAGGATAAACATGGAGAAGAACAAACAACTCTCCGAGCAGTTGGGGGTCCGTAGGCCTAGGACGTGCGGGATGTGCAGGTTTTTGACAGATGGGCGTTGCCTGCTCAGTCAAATGTCAGCTGCTCTCACCGACACGCCTCCAAAAGGAAGGCGTCCTCTCAAGCAAACTTGGACAGTTATCCATTCACACAAGTCCCGCCTCTTACTCCCACAAGTCGCATTTTATTTGCTCTACAGTTGTCAATCAATCGTATCCCATGCGACGTCAGCAACAGCGCCACACCGGGGCTAAGGAGTGGGAGACGAGGAGCGATCAGCAGCACCAAGAAAAAAATAACAGCAGCGATAGAATGCACGGACTAAATGGGATCAATTGACTGCTAGTAAGACTGTTTTGCATCTTGGACAATTAATACCGGCAAAGTATTTTGGAGAACACTTGTTTTATGCAATGGAAAACATCTGTCAAGCGTAGCTTTCAGTTTTTTAGCCAGTGGGCTGCAATTCCAAGGATGGCTAGCTGAGCTAACCTAGCTAGCTAACAAATAGCCTGCCCATTTAGCTGTGGTCACTGGGCGACTCGGTTGGCTGCTGCTCCACACCTTTTTTTGCATCACGGTTACTTTATCCTGACCATTGTATGTTTTGCGGTCGTCGATGCCCGAATAGAAAGTCGGTATTTGTATTATGTTTTCTTTAAATGCACAGTCTGGCGGGTACTCATAGTGACTGCGCGGGCATACATAGTTGGATTCAGGGCGGCTAAGCCTGTACTCGGCCGGGCGTCCAGCAGAGGGCTATTACAAATGTGGCAGCGGCAGCACGTAGTGTCCCACTGTCTTTGGGACCGAAGGTGGTAGTTTAAAAGGAAACTCAATTTACGGGTTGGTCTTTAGCGGAGTATTCAGCCATCTCCGTGGGAATCTTTCACACTGGCATAGTGAATATCACCATCTTCACGCTAGCCAGTTTGAACACTAGCATTGTTTAGCCTGCAAGCTAATACGAGTTTAGCAAACTAGTCTTTAAATCGCACTAGACAAATCGCAGTTTACGCCATATAGTCTCGATGCACTGCAAATATTCTGGAGTCAACCGTCCGTCCCTGTAGGCTGTGGATTTACACAAGATCTACATGTCAAATATTTGACAACTGACAGCAGTTTTACAGTCAACAAAAGGCCCGATTCTGCACCAAGTAACCACATTATCAAACTGTGTGCTGAACGTAGCTTGTTGCTCGAAAGGAATTGATTGATTTGAGACCAGTGTGCGCCCCTTGTCAAACGGGCTTTTAGCTCATGCGGTGATGACTTTAGACTCCATGATGGCTTGTTGCCTGAGTGAGGAGGCGAAGGAGTCCAAACGAATCAACGCAGAGATCGAGAAACAACTCCGGCGGGACAAGAGAGATGCAAGACGGGAGCTCAAGCTCCTGCTTCTGGGTAAGACTGCATGTTTTTCCTTATTTAATACCTTTATGCTCCATGCAGCTACTGACAAGCTTCTGGCTTGATTTTGTTGTTGAGGTTTTGAATGCAAAACACTAGCCGCAATTTGCATTCTAGTGGTTACCACTTAATCTCTGTGTCGTGTAATACGTAAATCAAAGTTAAGTCATTCATAAAATGCTTTCATTCATACAGTAGTTGCAGAATTTGGGCAGACATTCAGTTATAATACTCAGTTATTCAATTTTATTGATTGTATTAAAACCTGACAAATTTTCTCACACCGCAAAACTAATAAAAACTAATGTCTAGTCTCCTTATCTTAATCTAATGTCATCATCTAAAGGTTCCCCAGAAATGTTCAGGCTTGATTCATTTGCACAGATCATTTTTAATTATAAATGACTTAATAGCAGTGATTTAATTATTTAACTAGGGGTGTAACGATACAGTAATTATATTGACGGATCTTTTTTTTTCTTTCTACAGTACAACTGTATCGATACACATTACCTTGTATTGAATCGTATTGATTTCTAGGAAGTGTATATCGATATACATGAAAAGATAATTGATAATATTGGAAATATTGATATTAGAAATTTGCATGGTAAAATAAAACCAGATACAGCTTTTTGGATGATTTAGATTTAACAAATTTTTATCTTCACAGCTGAGCAAGTGAAGCTAAACTTTAATTCATTACGCATGAAGAAATGTAAATAACCAAAATGGGTTACGCAATTTCTATATTTCGAAAACAAAAGTTCCTTAAATTAGCTTCAAAGAAAAGTAACCACATGCTATGGTGTCAAATAAATACATCAAGTTTTTGTTAATGTTTTGAACCATGACGTCTGTACTCACTAGTTCAACAATATACAGAGAATTGTTGCATGCCGCTTGTCTTGTCTGATAACTTTATTATTTAACACAAAGTAACTGTTCTTAGTTTTTTATTCAGATTTTAAGAGAGAAGAGCAAAAGGAGGTTTGTGGTGTAAGCCTGATGTCATGTTATGTAAGCCTGCAGCAGCTATACACTGTCTAGTTGTAGTTTGAGTTATGGCGCTCTCTGGTCGTCTCACCTCATTTGGAACCCATTATGGTCCAAACTAATCTTTTTATACAGCTTTGCTCATGTTGCATCTTATTATGTTTTTGGTTGCGTTAACTTTGAAATAGCTGACTGCACTGATTCAGTTGGACATGTGGTTTAGATATAAATTTAGTAAAATGTATCTGTCTGGCAAACTACACTCAGTAGTTGACTTGTTACATGCTGTTGTGAATGGAGTTATGTTGGAATCTTTCATTTCTGAGTCACATTTGAGGAAGACTGAGGTGGTGTTAATAGTTTATGAAGCTTCACAGCAGTCAGTCTGAAAATCAAGTTGTTTCAAGGTCGTGGTTTAGCATGACACTCTTATGTGGTACCTGAATGTCTCCTGCGGTTTTCCTTATGGTTTAAGTGACTTTGTTTGTTGTTTATCAGACAGAGGCTGTGCTGGTTTTACAGTTTGCTTTTTCATGGTAAGCTTTTCTCTGGAGAAAGTCAGAGCCTGAAGAATGCTCAGTTCCTGCTCTGTGGCTAATGAAAGTCACAAGTAATTAAATGTGTACGTCTTTATTTGAGTGAGCTACACTAACAACATCCGTTTGTGAGCTGGCATTAATTAAATGAATATAGTTTGTGCAAGAGGAAAAGTTTGCTAAGAGCTGAAGTTAAATGTGTAGTCGTACTAGCACTAGTCCACACTGGTATCATAATGCACTTAAGACATCAGTGGTGGCTTCAGATTCTAGTACTTAGAAACTGCTTAAAGACTGCATTAAAGGTAACGTTTGGCTGCTCCCTTTCTTTCAGGGTTCACCAAAATGAATCCTTGGCACAAGTTTTTTTGGGATAGGTTTTTGCACGATTCCCTTCACAAACCTCTTTTTATTTTAATTTTTTTTTCCCCCAAGACTGGGACTGGCACAGAGTTTGTCTGGAGTCTTTGGCTCTGCATGGGGCAATCAAAACCCTGACCAACGACGGGGACTAACCACTCCACCAATGAGAAGGAAAAAAAACACACTATTGTTGAACAAATGAAACCATGCTTTTGTTAACTTAAAAATGACGTCTACACAAAAGAACAGAACATGTTCTGTCAGATGAGAGAATGATGAATTTACCATTAATTCAAAAATTATCAATTTTTCCAAAGTTTTTTCTTATTTTATAAAGCGGAATAAAATTTTGCTTTATAAAATGGTAAATGCCAGTATAATCCTGACCTTAAATCAATACTGTGTAACTCTACAATTTGCACCAACTAAATGACTCTGTCTGCAACTGCACGGCAGCAAACACTTTTTGTTGGATGTAAAATAAAAAAAGCTGTATGTAAACTGGGTGGTTTGGTGAGATATGTGCCACAATGCATGCCCTGACACACTGAAGTGTCTAGTACAGTCTCTCAACGAAGGAAGGCTTCTTCAACCTCATATTTTAATGAGTTTGAGGCAGTTTATTTTATATTGCACAAAGCTACACTATAGCTTTAAATACAATGGTATACTGTTCCCACAATAAGGTGAGCCATATTACACTCATTCTCAAGTAAATCTGAATTCCAGAAAGATCTTATTGGGATTTCCGTGGAGTATTAAAAGCATTAAAAAGGTATTAAATTTGATGGCATCGAATTTAATTGCCCATATTATGCTAAATCAACTTTTTTAAGCTTTTAATAATGTTATGTTATTTGCACCTCAAAAACATACCTTGAGCAGTATTTTGTTTCATTCAAGCATGTTTGAGTAATCCTGTATGCTGAGCAGCTTTCAAGAGTTGGAAACACTTGGTCTGACCACCCTATGAAGACACGTGAAACCAGGAAGTGCTCCTGCGTGTGTGTAGAGTCCATAGACCACTGAACTCGTTCCGATAATTTCAGTGCCTAAATTGCTGTCACTACTAAGCTGTAAGCTCATTTATCTGTTAGTGTCAAGTTGCTCATAGCCGCGCTAATTAGGCATTTTATGCTCTGTCCAGTCCCCAGTGTTCCCAGCAGAGGGCGACAAACACCTAATCCAAGCGTTCTCTGTAAAGTCAAAATAACAGTTTTTTTTGCACACTTGTATGATATTTCAGATATAAAATGTGAAATACTAATGCAAAGGTGCCCAAAATTATGAAAAAAATAATAATATGGCCCCTTTTAAGGCCTTAATAACATTATGATTTATGAAAATCTATTAAGGGCCTGTTTACACAACAATGTTGGCCAGGAAAATGCAACAGTCATGTTGCCTCCAATTTGCATTTACATGACAACGCTGAGGTATGAGGAAAATGATTGTAAACTGTAGTATCCATGTTTGTCCAGCAAATGGCGCTGTAGCCTCCGCAAATGCAAACACCACACAGTGAGTACTTATATTATTATTATATTACTGGCAGTTACTGGACTAAATATGAATGTATGAGACCTCGTATTTTGCGCTCACAGGTCAGCTGACATACCTCCAGCAGACAGCCAATCATTGTTCAGATTGGGACTGTTATGTCATAGTTTTCAGTGAGTCGCTGTTTTCACAGTTTACACGAGAGCGGTGCAGCTCCCCACTGTGAGACCAAAACACCTCCTTCAGTGTTTTCAAAAAATTGGCCAAACCGCAATCAAACCTTTGCGGATTTGGCAAAACCTGCTGTTGCCTAAAGGGTCCCTAAATTTCAAGTATAGAGGTCTTGAATTTTGTAGCTCATTGTAGAATTAATCATGTTATATTTTTAAAATATGCTTTAATTTTTTATGTTCCGTTATTCTGTTGATTTATTACTCGCTTTACTTAGTTATTACAACAGTAAAGTACAGTTTGCGTCCTCATGTGCGAGTGCGACACTTGTAACAGTAGCACTTAGATTCATGTGCCTGAGCTGGAATCTGAGTGAGGCATGGATGTGTTTCTCTTGTGTCAGTAAAGCCCACATTGGAAACAGATAAGCAAATCCACTGGGTTATACCCATAGTGGGATGCTAATAACGAGGGCTAGGTACCGGGTTTTTTCTAGACCAGTGCTTAAATAATACCTGGTTTTCGATACTGCTACCCGAGTGTTATGTTGTGCCTGATATGGTCTGCTAATTCATCTTCTACAGTCATAAAACACAATAATATTTGAGCAAAATTCTTAGCTAAATAAGTTAAAATCAGTAGTTTGTATGATCTATTCTGTTCTTGAATCATACATGCAAAGGAACATTAAAGGTCCCACTAGGTATTGAATAGCGCAGTGCATTAGCGCTTTAAGCGAACATGTACACATGTTGTAGGCTACTTAGATTAAGAACTTAAACATGGCGGTAGAAAGTGAATTTTGTGTGACATTAATTTATAGCGGGCTGGCCACCTGTTCTGGACCTCAGGACTGTTAAACTGTCGCGATCTATTGTTTGAATAACAGACGGTAGCCTACCAGCAGACAGCGGTCCATATCTATATATTTCACCAGGACCACCTCTGCACTGAGTTTTACAAAAATATGGTTTATTTTTGTCAAATGGCAAAAAAGTCAAAGCCATTTGACAAAAAAGATTTTTTGCAGGTACTCCTGGACTATGGAGCGGAGCAGCTGATTCATGCCTATGATTCTGTGTACACCTGAATGAGCTGCACAGGATATTTACCCAAACGTATAATTGAAATTGGAGTCAGCATACAGTATACACACAAAGCAAGTGCACACTGTCTTGTGCACACTGCTCAAACAGGTTGCTAGTATCTGGGTTAATGAGTATTTGCTTTTTGGCAACACCCAAGGTTGTTTCTGGCATGAAACCTACCTACGCCTATTAAGGTTTCTTTTTCTAAGTCACACTGTAAGCCAGGCAGATAAGTCCTGCATTGGCCATATTTATTTAGATCCCTGTCAGCTGCTGCCAGGGTAACGGCAAGCATGGCCGGGCTTTGTAGAAATAACAAAACTGCAGACATCAGAGACAAACGGCCCACACACACAAGATTTAAAAGAGCGTGTTTGGGCAGTAGCATCATAGAGGGCAGCCATGTGGTATTCCAGCTCTCCTCACAGGCTCTACACAACAGCTGAAGGAAGAGCTGGCAGATGCCTTCCTGTATCCATCCGCCCACAACTGTATGTCTAACACTTTTGACTGACTCTCAGCCAAGGTTGGTAATGCTAATCATCACCGACGTGAGCTATTTCTCTAAAATATCCTGTTTCAAATCTTACACAATTGTGCCAGCTCAGTGTACACAGGAGACTCTACTGGTGATTACAGATTAGCTTTTTCAATTTAATTTCTAGACCATGGTTTGAAGAGAGTACGTAGCAGGCACATTCTTTAGTAAAATGTATTTTAAATTGTACCAGTTATGAAAATATTTTTGTATTTCTCGCCATTAACCTTTTGAAGTTAGGGGACATCAGTCAGTCAAAGAATGACATTTTATCTCCAGGTTTGTGACCTGGGATTTAGGGGTCATTTTGTTGTAAGAAATGGATAGACTCTTTTTTTTTTTTTTTGCTTGTGCCTTTCTATAAAGAAATGCAGCCTTCAGCTTTCCAAAATAGAGGATAAAAAAAGTAGATTCACACTGGGGTACGAAGTCAAGACAGGTAGGTGTTAGTAGTTGTGCACTCTTTGTCTGATGGCTCGGTTGCTTGAGCAAACTGATGTTGACACACCCAGAGTTTCGGCAGTTATGTGGCAGTCAGTCCTGTGAAAAAATGCCCACTGCTTCTGTCAATGCCTGTTTAACTTGTTACTCTTCTACAACATATTCAATAGTAATATGGGCTTAATATCTTGATTAATTTTCCTGGTGGAACTTTTAAGTTAGTAGTTAGTGATAGAGTGAAGAGGTGACAGGTAATATTCCCTAGAAATAATAAAAAAAAACATTCAAATATTAATTCAAAGGTATTTCAGAGAATATAAATCTAAACATGGAAACAGAGCACGTGTTTAGTGCTATGCAGTTTAACTACTTTAATTCATTCAATTATCTCTTTGTCTCAAAATGTTAATTTCTCATCACTTTTCTGCCCTATCCAGAGCTTATAGAGTAGCGCTATAGAACACACTATAATAATACTTGATTCCTGTAAGATACATTTGCATCATTGTCCTCCACCAAGAAAATATTGTTTATGTCATTATGTCATTGAAGTTGACTTGTCTGCTACAAAGACTTAAATGAAATGAATGGTTGATAGATGGTTGGAAAAGTCAAGGTGGCAAGGTAAAAATTACTTTTTGGTGTGAATCAGACATAAAGGGCATGCAAGGGACCAAAGAATAACTTGTATCACTTGAAAATAGGGCTGTCAACGTTAACGCGTTAAGGCATGCGATTAATAGAACAAAAATTAACCCGTTAAAATTTATTAACGCAAATCACATGATCAGTTTTGCCGTACACCAGCGCTTCTCAAAGCGCTTTAGAGGCGTGGTGGAAATGTGTGTACATCACAACATTGACTTGTTTTCACGATGATAGTTGGCCGCTGAACTACAGCTCTCTCCTTTCTCTCACATCACGAGTCTCATGTAAAACTTTTTACTAATACATGTTATGCGTGCATGCAGAGCACAGTTCACTGTTATCTCAGTTACTACAGACTTATTAAAGGCTCTCTCACAATATTCAGAAGTTATTTCTGAGATGTATTTTTTTTAGCAGTAAAAACACACTCCTGAACCTCTCTGGACTTTTTTTTTATTTATACGCGCATATTGTCCTGGAAATCAAATTATACGCTGTGATTAATCGTGATTAATCGTGATTAATGATGATTAATGATTATTATTATTATTAATGATAATTAATGATTAATGATTAATCGTGATTAATCACAGCCCAAGAGTGTGATTAATCCAATTAATTTTTGTAATCTATTGACAGCACTACTTGAAAATAATGATGCTTTGATGGAGGTATGTACCCCTGAGACATCTCATTAACCGTGACCTGTGATCTGCTGGTCTATAAAAATTCTGGTACAGCTAGTTGAATTTAACAAGGGAACCAAACGTTTATTCAGCATACCAGGTTCATTTCCCTATTAACACATTTAAGCCTGCCCTGCCTTTGTAAATTCCACAGCTCAAAGTGGGAATCTGTTGCAAGGTCTTAAACTGAGAAAAAGTTGTTAAAACACATACCATGTCTAGGTGATTTTAGACTGTGGTGGGATTAATCGTTTTCCAGTGCAAACCAAAATGCATATGTTAATGATGACATCCGCAAATTCTTTAATTGAAAAGGTAATAAAGCAATTTTGCCCCATAAGGACTTTTATGTGCTCTCCCGCAGTTTGAGTATTGTGAGAGATGATCTTATACAGCACGTTTATTCTATGCACACACATCCTAATGGTGAGGTGAACAGTAGAATAATGCCACCCAGTCATGTTGAATATATGCAGCACATGCCAGATTTACGTTTATACATGTCGGGAGACAGTCCATGTGGGTTTACTGAAAGACTTGCAGAAAGTGCCTGAGCGAGGCTTGTGATAGTATTGATTATTACCAGGATTTGAGTGCATGCTAAATGAACCAAACATGCTTAAAGTGGAAACAATACTGAGGTTAACGAATGCGCCGCAGATTTTTCTCCAGTGGCTTAATGAACATGTAAAATCAGGCGTTTTTTTTCTATCACGACTGTGGGAACTTGAATCAGAGCTCTAGACTGTGGCCAAAATGGTTGCATATGTGACTTGTGCAAATAAATGTTTTCAATGGCACATATAGATAAGGCACATAAAAAGCATCTACGTATTTGGTCAATCCCAAAGCCCTGAATGTTCTACGACTGATCACCAATCACACATAAGCCAGATGTTTTAGTAAAACTCTACAAGTCTCCTTGGACTCATGCACACTATAGAAAAAAGTGACATTGAGCTGATTTGGGGCTTGAAATTTTAGTTTTACAGTTGCGTAATTGCAAAACACCATATTACAGGGCTCTAGACTGCAACCAAAATAGTCTCATATTCGACATATTTTTTTTTTAGAGTGTGCAAATTTGTGCAAGTGAGCAGTGATGTAAAGGTGTGCTCCTGTAGTAATGAACTTTTGAATGGACTCTGTGCCTGCTGTGTACTTCGGGGCTGCTCCCCTCCACATCAGCAGCTGGAGCGCTCACTGCAGCGCTAGTTCAGTTGGATCAAAGTTGCTACAAGTGCAACTGTTAGGCTAAAAAAGCGCAGAAAATGAAACCTACAAACGCGTAGCAGTACATGAGACACGGGTTACATGAGAAGACTACGGGAAGGTTTGCGTGCACCCCTCAGCTTCTGTTGCCATGAATGAGCTCCAAAGCTACAGACGCACTGCTGTGGGAGCGCCAAAGAACGCTCAGCTCGAGGTCATGGAGGGAAACACCAAACTAAAGGGGGGTATACACCAAGGCGACGATCGCCCGTCTGAAGCCGTCTTAATGGTTCTTCCACGTCGCTAATTTCCGTCCTTTTGATATGTATGCGCCGTCGCCCCCCATCGCTCCAGGACGGAGGCCGTCTGACTAGTTTTCTGCCGATTGGCTTTGTTGAATCAGCGTCTTTGATCTTTGGCACGAAGCACTCTGATAGGCCTAGCACTACAGCTGCCGCGCCAATCAGCTCACGGGAATTTTAGCGGAAGTGACGGAGTGACGAGAGGCGAAAACCGCTGTGGCAGCGTACCGTCACCATTTTTGCATTCTTCGCAATTCCGTGCGGAAAGTTATCTTCTTCAAGTAACAGAGCAGCGGCACCTAATCCCCACAAAACAATGTCCAAACTGGCCATTATCACGCTTCTCAAATGTTCAAACAAGCTGAGAACAGTGGCAGACCAAGGCGCGCTACATGCATATGTACTCCGCAAACATTGTGTCACTTCCGTTGATCTTTGTTCACTGGCTAGCGCCATCTGCCGCTTTGGGTAATTACACGGTCTTTAGGACGGTTGTCGCTTCGGTGTATGAAGAGGGAAAAACGTCATGCGACGTGAGGAAACGGGAGGGAACGAGAGGAGACGAGCTGTCGCTCCGTCTTATCGGTGGCAGTCTGGGAGTCGCCTTGGTGTATCGAGGCCTTTAGGGTGCTCCAATCAGGATTTTTGAGGCCGATCACTGATCAGACTTTGCTGTGATCGGCTGATACCGATCATGGCCGATACCGGTCACGTGGTCTTCAATGTAGTAATTTAATGTATGCAGGCTATTATTAGTTCCACTTGAAAAATACTGTAGCCTTTGTAAATGTAAAAGTACAACAAAATTCTACTTATTTTTGTTTTAGAAGAGGTTTTGTTGCATTATTGGCCTTTAATGTGTGCCCAGTGTCTGTGTGGCTTTTTTTTTTATGCTCCGCTGATGTAAAAATCAGCTGTTCTTAATTGGTGTCTTTAGTGCAAGTCCGCGGGTGCAGCGCCTGCGTCCGCGTAACACGCAGCCAAACCAGGTTGAAACACAGTGGACTAAAGAGCAGACAGCTCCTGCAGCCAGTTTTGACAACGTCTGAACGAAGAAAACGTGCACAAGAGCAGAGAAGACAACGATGAAAGGTGCTCCTCTCAGACGCACGGACACATGGGCTGCCTTTTTACTTTCTCTTTCCATTAGCAGCCATTTGGTGCAGTTTAAGCCACAAAACGCACAGTTTTCTCCGCGTAACAAGACACAGGCAGACTCCGAACTTTCTTAATGCTTTTAACGTAAATGTTAGCTGGTTAGCTGTAGCTCTATTTGCATTGGCGTTTGCAAATATACGCACTGCTGCGCCTCAGTTCTGTCCCGTACGCTCCAAGAGCAGCAGCTCCAGAGCAGGTTTGTATTAGTTATAACCCGGGCTTAACTTAAAAACACTGCTAGAATAACGCTACTGCTGTTTAATCAAACCGGAGTTGCAGGACAGTAAATGTGAGAGCCTCGCGTGCTTGTTGTAATTTGATTGGCCCATTTTACCGATCACAGATCGCTCTATTTTTAGTCATGATCGGCCGATCACCAATCGCGGCCGATCGATCGGAGCACCCTTACACCGAACACATCACCCTGGCCTAGAGAACAAGGTATTAACACGCAAAACAAGTGTTTTTCTTATCGTTTTATGATTTTATTGTTACTTATGTGATTTTTGTGATGCCTCTGCATCTGGCGACACAAGTCACGCTTAGCGCTGTTGCTGTCGCAGCGGAAGCTGATTATCCTGCTTGATAGCGCAGATAAATATGGTACATTAAAAACAGATACGTGAGCTATTTGGTAAATCCCAAAGCCCTGAGCTGTCTATGACTGAACAATCACACATAAACCTGATGTTCCAGTCAAACAGTCTCCTTGGCCTCATTCACACTAAAGGAAAAAGTGACATTTAGCTGATTTGGGGCTTGAAGTTTTACAGTGGTGTAAATGCAAAACACTACATGTTGTGAATTATAATTATTATCACAGCTATGATATTATAATTATTATTTTTACTCCTAAATCTTAGGAAGAATTTGTGAAAATTAATTAGAAATTTTGTGATTAGACTACTAAGATACTCACATTTTCATTTTTATTTATTTAAATTGAAAACAATTATACATTTAATCCAATATTTGCATAATTGCCAGTGTAATTTCTGTGGGACTAGTCATCATTTTTGTGCGACCAAATGAAAAAGTTAGTATAGAGCCCTGTATTATGAATTATAACATTTTTAATCCTAACTTTTAGAAAGCATTTGTAAACCATTGAAATTTTAAGATTAGACTATTGTAATAAGGATAGTGTTGTAATTTATATTTATGTATGTAAATTGAAAACAAATATTTAATTCAATATTTGCATAAATGTCTGTATATTGTGCAACCAGTTGACATTTTTGTGAAAAAGTAGGTCTAGAGCCCTGAAAACATATAGCATGTTGGAAGAGCAGGTGCAAACATTTTGAGGGAAAGACTGCTGCGGTTTGTGCACAGATGGGATGTTGAAAATAAGATGTTATATTTTAAAAGGGGTTGTTTACCAGGGCTCTGTGACCAAAATGGTCAAATATAATATAAAAAAAAAAAAATCAGTATGTGCCAATGACCATTTCGAGAAGTTGCATTTGTGCGAGTGATCAATGATGCAACAGAGTGCAACTGTATTAATGAGCGTTTGAATGAACATGGTGCCTGCTCTGTACTTCAGCGTTGGTCATCTCCACATCAGCAGGTGTAGCTCTCGTATTGTAGCTTGTGCTGTGTGCTGATGTGCTGTGTATCATGCTCTGGTAATCGCGGCACACCTCAGTTTGGCACCCCCTCCCAGCCCCTTCATTCTGCTTGACTGTAGGTTATGGATGGCATTGTTGGCTTTCTAAATGAGTCTTATTTTGCAGCCAGTAGTGCACAGTCTGTGATAAATTACATTAAAATTAGGGATGCACGATAATGCATTTTTTTAACTGATACCGATAACCGATAATTTGAAGCTTCTTGCAGCCAATACGGATAATGAACCCAAAAATTCTTATGTAAGATTTTCTATCTAAATTTTACCTTACTCAACCTGATTTTGAGAGAAGTTAATATAGCTCTTACTAAACTTAACCCTGATCTTACTTATAAAGCCTGAAATACATTTGACCAATTTATGAATATAGAGTAAAATAATTTGATCTGACTCAGTATGGATATCCAACCTTCTCATAAGCACAGTAACACACACTTAGACTAAAGGCTATATCCCACTATGACCTGGTAATGTGTCAGAAGTCACACATTATCTTTGTGCCCACTGCCTTTTTTGTTACTTGTAAATATATTTTTATATTAATATACAGATAAAGACAACACAGTTGCAGATCAGTCGTTTTTTTTTTACCCCATGTGATCTTAAACCTAACAGAGGGAAAGAGGCAGGGCTTACAGTAGAACGTCCAATCAGACAAGTGTGCCAACAGCATGCTCTGCTATGTAAACATGAGACGAAGACTGTGGACAAGGCGATCAGATTTGTGGATTAATAAAAAGTTTATGTGGAAAAGAGACTATCCCGTCCTGCACAAAGCCTTTCACTTTTGCATTGGGCTGATACGAAGTGCTGGAAAACTCCTCTTGCTCCACACACAGTCCAGGGCTATTCTTTCATTTTGTCGAATATTAACAGACAACACACACTTTTAAGACCGGACATTGTGTTAAGCTTTTTGAAGTGGCGACATACGCCACTCAGCGCTGTCCATGTGTTCGACTGAAGACAGAGGGTCAGGCTGCTCGTCGTCATGATAAAGATCTTTATAATATTTGATGTGAAAAGCTAGTAGCCCCCTTCCTTTTTCATAGAACTGCAACAGAACATGCAAAAACTTTCTTTCTTCGACAGACACTATACAAAAAGCCTGCTCTGGGGGACAGTCTGCAGTGGGGTCAGGGCTGAGGGACACTCACAGACTGAGAGTCGTCAGTGAGAAAACCACAGGGCAAAGACGGCAAAGTCAAAGCAGTTTCTGCTTAATATAAGGGTGCTCCGATCGATCGGCCGTGATCGGTGATCGGCCGATCATGGCTAAAAATAGAGTGATCGGTAAAATGGGCCGATCAGAAGGGCCGATCAAATTACAACAAGCATGCGAGGCTCTCACATTTACTGTCCTGCAACTCCGGTTTGATTAAACAGCAGTAGTGTTATTCTAGCAGTGTTTTTAAGTTAAGCCCTGGTTATAACTAACACAAAGCTGCCCTGGAGGTGCTGCTTTATGTCCCCGCTTTGTCCCCACCTGCTCTTGGAGCGCACGGGACAGAACCGAGGCGCAGCAGTGCGTGTATTTGCAAACGCCAACGCAAATAGAGCTAGAGCTAACCCGCTAACATTTACGTTAAAAGCATTAAGAAAGTTCGGAGTCTGCCTGTGTCTTGTTACGCGGAGAAAACTGTGCGTTTTGTGGCTTAAACTGCACCAAATGGCTGCTAATGGAAAGAGAAAGTAAAAAGGCAGCCCATGTGTCCGTGCGTCTGAGAGGAGCACCTTTCATCGTTGTCTTCTCTGCTCTTGTGCACGTTTTCTTCATTCAGACGTTGTCAGAACTGGCTGCAGGAGCTGTCTGCTCTTTAGTCCACTGTGTTTCAACCTGGTTTGGCAGCGCTTTACCCGGACGCAGGCGCTGCACCCGCGGACTCACACTAAAGGCACCAATTAAGAACAGCTGATTTTTACATCAGCAGAGCATTCAAACAAAGCCACACAGACACTGGGCACACACTAAAGGCCAATAATGCAACAAAACCTCTTCTAAAACAAAAATAAGTAGAATTTTGTTGTACTTTTACATTTACAAAGGCTACAGTATTTTTCAAGTGGAACTAATAATAGCCTGCATACATTATATTACTACATTGAAGACCACGTAATCCACTCAAAAATCCTGATCGGAGCACCCTTAGCTTATTATTATCAGTCTTATTATTGATTGAATTTTTTTAACCATTGGTATTAGCTGGATGATGGCGTCATTGCCAATTATCGGCCCGATAATATTGTGCATCCCTAATTAAAACATTCATTAGAATTGGACTTGTTATATTATTCCAGGCTATACAAATCTGAAGAGCCTATACAAGTTGGAAAGGGAATTTCAACCTGTGTGTAAAGTCAAAGTCAAATGATAAATGAGCTGACTGCTTCGTTGTGATGGCAATTTAAGCTCTGAAATTGCTAGAATCTTTTTACACTACCAAATTGATTTTTTTCTTAAATATGCAAGCTTAATACTAATACTACAAAACAAAATCTTGATGTAAAACATTGCATTTACTATAATTATTATAACTGATTAATGTACGCTGGGGCATGCATTTTACAATTGAAAGCCCAAACATAAAGCCACATGTTTCTCTTTGCACCAATAACACTATAGACCCTGTGCACGGCAAAATGCTAACTTCCGGTTTCTTACCGGAAGTAGGATCAGTTGTTTTCTCTTGCTAGCTTGCTGACTGAGAACATGAATTCGAAAAGAAAAAGCAGCGTAATTTTGTCCAAAAATTTTTCTAAATTTCAAAGAGCTGAACGCAGGGGTAACTGTTGCTACTGTGTACAGATTCTGCGAGATGTAACAGGTGCTGTAATAATCACCGCTTCCCCAAAAGCTCAAATCATCGCACATAGTGGGTGGTCTAAATAAGACGCAGTTCTCCGAGCTTCTTTGTGCCGCATCAGCTAGGCAGAACTTTTTTCGGCAGGTGTCCGAAAACTGTCGTGCGATTGGTTAAACACGCCCACCTATGTCCACTGTACTCCTGTTTTATATCCCCTGAGCAATCGTACACTTGTACACATGCTTGGTCAGGTGAAAATAATACAGTAATAGCAGCTCAGCTAATTGCTGCTAACTACAGCTACACACATTTTACTTGCCGCGATGCTTTTCTCAGATAAAGACAAATCCCTTCTCTGTGGAAAAAGACACACCATTTTTTTACAACTGTGCCCGTTTTCTGCGTCTAAAAACAAAGTCCATCTCGGCTCGGACAGCTCACTTGACGATAAGCTGACACATACGTTTTTAAAGTAAAAAGTGCATTACTCCCAATAGAGATAAATTATAAGCATAAAGATAAAAAAAAAAAAAGATAAATACATTTGAAAATTAATACATAAAATTAATAATTCTTAAACTATATTTTTAAACATTAATTTTGGCTACATATTACCGACTACATGCTTTTCTTTATATGACAGTATGTCCTGAAGGTTCAAAGTGAGGGTAAAAAAAGCCTGAAGCGTGGTAAACATCGCAGTGACAGTGGCTTTTACTGTGGAGGACTGGAGGACTTCAGACTGGATAAACAAGAAAGAAGGAAACCATGAAGATGAAGGATGTTTATACTTTGGAATACATTTGTACAACAGCTTGTGCTGTAAACAGTGGACTGAATGGAGGACACAAAGGGGTCTGTTGTCCCGGGCCTCATGGCCAGTGGGGCTCAAAAATGGTCCCTCTTCTTATATTTTTTCATCTAAGGGGGCCCATATGAAGTTTTCTTGGCCTGGGCCCCAGCAAACCTGTTGACGGGCCTGGTTATAGGCTATGTTTTTGTGAGTTGGCTTCAAAATTATACACAAATTTGAAGCCTTGTTTGTGTTTGCTTTGGGAGCAGATGAAAAAGAATCAACAGTGTTGAACTGAGATGTTTGACAGAAAAATGCAGGTTGCTGCTGGTTCTGTCTATTTTCACAGCGTTGTAACGGTGACCGAAAACAACTTTACCTACTCAAATTTGACAACTGCTATGGCATTTTAAGATGGCTTGACCCACTGCTACTCTGTTCGTGCTAATAGTGCTTGCTTATACTTTTAATTTTATTAGGAAACAGCCATTTGTCCTGCCCTCCGATCTCTGGTGGCATTGTTGTTCTAGAAAGTTGCCTGTGAGTGAATTTATAGTCATAATCACAAATTCTTTTTTTTTTACTACTAAAATTTGTTAAATTGTAGGCATTTTGATATTATTTCCAATTAATAAAAATAAGGAATTCTAGTATTTATATTTTAAACTGTACTTTTCCTTAGCTGATTTATATCTATTTTTGCAGTGACAATTTTCAAACAATCCTATGCAATATATTAATCGCAGTATTGTCATATGGAATAATTGCTGTTGTGAGGCATGTATCGCACATCGTATCAGATTGTATTGTGAGGTACCCTGGCGAGCCTCTCCTACTTTTCTTTCAGAAGCAGGAGAGTCTGATTCCCTCTTGCAGTGAAGCGTTTCTCTCTGGACAATTTGGAACTGGCTTTTCACAGCCACCTGTTGATTCTGTTGAAGTCAGCCTTGTTGTTCTTTTTTTTTTTTTTTTTTTTTCCCCTTTGTGTTGTCGTCATTTTAACAACAGTAAAGTCCTGTTGATGTCCGATGTAACAACCACATTAAAACAAACTTTAAACCCTACTTTTTCCACAAGTCTTTAACTGGCTTCTGTTGCTGTCCCCGTTCAGAAACAAGTTCAGAACTGCTCATAATTTACCGTCGTTTTGTGACAAAAACGGCAATTCGTCATGTTTGATTCAGCGGTCGCACCCTTCTTTTCTCAGATTGGTGACTCTGCTTGTGATTGTTATGGTTATAGAAACAAAATTTTATTAAAAAAAACAGTATAATTGATTTGTGAATACCTTAGTTTGAGTTTGAAATGTGATTGGTTGGTTCTGAATTCCCACAGCTGAGCACTGGTCAGATTGAGACATGAGCTGAAGTTGCATGTTTGAGTGTGTCTGTGGGGATGGCCTTTCAGCTGGTGTTTTCTGCCATGTTTTTATAAGTCCACTGCTGAAGTTGCCATGGGAACAAGCATTACCCTCAGGACTAACTTCAGTCAATGTACAGTAGCTTTTGCTGGGTTTTCCAGTTCAGCGAGGGAACAATGGGATCTGTTGATTTGAGAAAACTCTTCCTGCAAGACATGACTCAGCATTAGGTCTGTCAAATTCAAACACAAATAAATAATATACACTTCATTAGGCAAAATGTTGGATATTCTGTGGCAACTCATTTAACTGAGCAACAGTTAAAAACCTGCTGCATACTTAGCACAAAGCAAGTAAAATGTATAACTGCTATATTTCTCAGTTTGCCTTTTACATCCTGGTAACAGCCCTCCCCTCTGTTTGGCTCTGCAGTCAGTCTTCACTGCTGTGTCTTTACAATCGCTATTTATGTCTCACTCTCAAAGATATAATTTTTCAGAAGGGGAAACTCCAATGTTGCCTGACCTGCTTTGCACAGTTAAAGATCCTTTCTAGTTGGATGGTAAAGCAGCGCACACTTGACTGTGCCCCTGAGTCACTTAGAGTCAAACTAAAGACATCCTAGAAAAACAACTCAACTTCTTTGCCCCAGGACTGCCACCTGCACGCCAACACACAACAGTTAACAGCTTAATTTAGCTATTAAAAAGAATAAATAAGCTGAAATATTATGGTATTGTATGTGGCAGACATTCCCATATGCATGCCAAAATAATTGGAATCAAATTAAATTACATTTAAATAAAAAAACAGAGGACATTCAAAAATCACATTTATCAAGCAAACCCCGCAAATTCAGCGCAACCCTGCAGCTTTTGCCAAATATCAAGGCTTTCCTTAAAAACTGCATTTGCAGCTGCCTGTGGGCCTCCCTGTTCTGAGCAGAGCAGTTCCTCTCTCTCTCTCAGCAGCCGCGCACCAGTAATGCACACCGGAGGTCCGGTTGAGCTGCAGACAAAGCGGCGTGGAGGTGCAATGCAGTGGCCGGGCACACTCGCAGATAGATCAGCGCAGAGGTGCGTTGTGGAGATGCAGAGCAGAGGTGGGCCCTGAGGTTGGACAGGCACACTCAGACAGAGCGGCGCGTAGTTGCAGCGTGGAGGCAGAGCACACTCAGGCATGATATTGCAGGTGCTCACCAGCAGCAGCGCATGTTGATGCGAATGCAGGAGGAGACAAACGTGGTATGGGCCTACTTTTCTTGTTTGGTCTGGTGTCACTCTGAAAAGCCTTTCTGCATTGCTATGGTGAGACTATAATTATTAGTTTCCTAAAAAGTTATATGGTCAGCGTGTTTAGACAACACTTAGGTTTGAGGCCCATGTTCTTTAAAAGTTAATTTTGCCGGCTAATAGCCCTCCTGAAAACCTAACACAGCATTGACTGGTTGTGTTTTTTAATGACTGGATGTGACAACAGAGGAATCACAAGAGAAGAGGCAGTGTAGGCCTAATAGCCCAAAAAATAGACTAATATATAATTTTAAAAAGTAGGTACGCTAGCCCTGTTCCATCACAGGTATTTTTATTTAGATTAATTACCACCTTGCATATGTTTAAAAACATATTTTCTAATAATTCTAGCCAGTATTTTAAAGAAAAAGCTCTAATAACAGTGTATGTTGATCACCTGTGGGACTTTTTTACCTGTGAATTATAGACAAAAAAATCGCAACTTTTAGCACAACTTTTAAGAAAATCACCCATATTAGCCCACAAAAATCACTAAACTTGCCCGTGAAATTCTGGAGGGACTGATTAATTACAGAAAAATAATGCAGTAAAAAAATTGTCGCATTTAATTGCACTTGTCTATGGCAACACAGAGCTTTTCTCAGTGACCTCATTTGTGGCTGTATCAAGGCTGGACAGCTATACTGGCGAAAACACCAAATGTGAATGGACTTCCGCTTTGGCTTTTTGGATCGGCCTATAATGTACTTATACAAGTGCAATACAGGTAAATGCGGGGTTTCCACCGAGGCCGCCCCGCCTCTGCACATCCAGGACACAGCTTCACTCCTTTTCTTTCACTTCACAACAACATGCTTTCTACAAGGCTCCACTCATTTTATCTCAGATTGTTTTCACAATTGAATGACACACTCACATAGACACTCAGAGGAGACAGAAGCAGCATTGGCTTCAGGCATGAAGGAGAGAGGAGACAGACCCGCATGGCGATCCGGCGCACTCCTGTGCTACGTGCACTCAGAGGCAGAGGTCGATGCACAAACACTAAATATTGCCCTGTTTGACCACGATGTTACAATTAATTTATCTTATTTAATTCATTTTAAGTGTATACTACCACTACTTGAATAAGTTAATTCTGACTGCATGTTGCATGTCATGTCTAAATAAAAACCAAGGTGCATATAAAGTAAATTAAAAGCTTTTTTACTTACTACACACTAAAAATACTTGTTTTATTGCCAACAGAGCAAAATCAACCTCTGAGAATTTCCTAAATGTGGTGTCTCTTAAGACTAGGCAAATATTTATCTCATTTAATATGCTATATAAAGAAGTGGGACCTGCTGTTAAGGTTCTTTTGAAATTACATCTGTGGGCTCTATTACAGTCAGCTGCCTTTTAGTTAAGGGTGCTCCGATTGATTGGTCGTGATTGGTGATCGGCCGATCATGGCTAAAAATAGAGTGATTGGTAAAATGGGCCAATCAGAAGGGCCGATCAAATTACAACAAGCACGCAAGACTCTCACATTTACTGTCCTGTAACTCCAGTTTGATTAAACAGCAGTAGCGTTATTCTAGCAGTGTTTTTAAGTTAAGCCCGGGTTATAACTAACACAAACCTGCCCTGGAGCTGCTGCTTTATGTCCCCGCTTTGTCCCCGACTGCTCTTGGAGCGCACGGGACAGAACCGAGGCGCAGCAGTGTGTGCATTTGCAAACGCCAACGTAAATAGAGCTAGAGCTAACCCGCTAACATTTACGTTAAAAGCATTAAAGTTCAGAGTCTGCCTGTGTCTTGTTACGCGGAGAAAACTGTGCGTTTTGTGGCTTAAACTGCACCAAATGGCTGCTAATGGAAAGAGAAAGTAAAAAGGCAGCCCATGTGTCCGTGCGTCTGAGAGGAGCACCTTTCATCGTTTTCTTCTCTGCTGTGTTTACACGTTTTCTTTGTTCAGAGGTTGACAAAATTGGCTGTAGGAGCTGTCTGCTCTTTAGTCCACTGTGTTTCAACCTGGTTTGGCTGCGCATTACACGCAGGCGCTGCACCTGCGGACTCGCATTAAAGGCACCAATTAAGAACAGCTGATTTTTACATCAGCGGAGCATTCAAACAAAGCCACACAGACACTGGGCACACACTAAAGGCCAATAATGTAACAAAACCTCTTCTAAAACAAAAATAAGTAGAATTTTGTTGTACTTTTACATTTACAAAGGCTACAGTATTTTTCAAGTGGAACTAATAATAGCCTGCATACATTACATTAC
This sequence comes from Bostrychus sinensis, assembly GCA_020698575.1. Taxonomy (NCBI): domain Eukaryota; kingdom Metazoa; phylum Chordata; class Actinopteri; order Gobiiformes; family Eleotridae; genus Bostrychus; species Bostrychus sinensis. The sequence goes on from CM036246.1 coordinate 18,829,134, forward strand.
TACATTGAAGACCATGTGATCGGTATTGACCATGAGCGGCCGATCACAGCAAAGGCTGATCGGTGATCGGCCTCAAAAATCCTGATCGGAGCACCCTTACTTTTAGTGTATAGCTGCATTTCATGGTAAAAGTTGGTATTGTGAACTGGACAGACTTACCGTATTTTCCGGACTCTACATCGCTCCGGAGTATAAGTCGCACTAGCCAAAAAAGGCATAATGAAGAAGAAAATAACGTATATGTCGCATTTTTGGGGGGAAATTATTTTACAAAATCCGACACCAAGAACAGACATTTCATCTTGAAAGGCAAGTTATAGTAATAACAGAATAGAGAACAAAAGGCTGTGCGGTATGCTAACGTAACACAGTGATGGTTATTCAGCTGCATGAAGCAACAACGAACTGAATAGGTGTCTCGCATGTTAGCGTAATATGTTAACAGTTATTCACATATAGCATAAAGAACATAATATAACAAGTTCACCAAACTCACGATCTCACTCCTAATCCCTAAATCCTTTAAATACTTCATCCTCGGTGTCGCTTCTGAACAACTCCGCCAAGTCCGGAGGTAGACGAAGCACCGCTTCCTCCTCTGCGTGGCTGTCGTCAGACTCTGCATCAGTTCCATTTCCAATTATTCCGGTCGTTCTCAGTTGTCTTTATAGCCTAAGTTGTTAGCGGTAATGTTTACATTTTAAATTGTCAGTGGCACACAAGCCTAGAGTGCCCTGTCGCGGCTGTCAGTGTGAATGTAACAAACATGTGAAATATTTTAATATATAAGTCGCATCTGAGTATATGTTGCACCCCTAGCCAGACTATGAAAAGTGCGACTTATAGTAGGGAAAATACGGTAGCTTGTGCAGAAATCGGGGTGACAGAGGCAGGCTGTAGTTGCCTTGTATAGGTGCTGCAGCTTTACCAACCGCGCTATATCATGGCGCATAATTCCTTTTGTGTTTAATGTCATAAGTCAAATATGAGTCAGAGTTTTCATGCATTAGATTCTCTTATTGTCTTTTCCACAGTACAGTTTTACTCAGTCCTTGAGCATTAGAGGAGAGGAATATGTTCTGTGTGGTTTAACACTAACCTTTAGGGTCCTGTTTTGCTTTCAGGTACGGGCGAGAGTGGCAAGAGCACCTTTATCAAGCAGATGAGAATTATCCATGGATCTGGCTACACAGATGAGGATAAGAAGGGCTTCACCAAGCTGGTTTACCAGAACATCTTCACTTCCATGCAGGCGATGATCCGAGCCACAGAGACACTTAAAATTCCTTTCAAGTATGAACAGAACAAGGTGGGGACTGCGTTTGGTTTGTTGGTATTAGAGTGCCTGGTATTATTAGTCTTCTAATGGTGGTTTTGTTTTTTCTCAGAATAATGCTCAGCTCGTGCGTGAGGTAGATGTAGAGAAGGTAACATCATTCGATCATCCATACATTGGTGCAATAAAGATGTTGTGGTCTGACCCTGGCATCCAGGAAGCATATGACCGCAGAAGAGAGTATCAGCTGTCTGACTCCACCAAATAGTAAGTCGATTGTCTATATGATATTAGTAAATGTATATAGAAGTTGGGCTGGGCGATAAATCAAATTAACAAAATTTCACTGCCAGCATTTTCTTAAAGTTTCCAGCCAGTTTTTGATCATTTTCAATCGTCATTGCTGTCCCACAGAAAATGTAATGTAAATACCAAAAAAGTAGAGGCTCTCTCTTTCCTTTGAAAAAAATAATTTTATTCTAAGTTAATTTGTTTTATTTTTTTTGTAAACAGCTGAAGGATGGTAGTTTTTACCAAAATCAGACATTTTTAGACAAAAAGCTGAGAAAAATGCATTTTTGTGTAACTTTTTTGTAAACGTATTTTTTTTAGGCATTTAATAGTATTTAAGTAAAGTCACTAATATTTTTAGTTTAACAATAAATAGCATAGAATACAAAACACACACACACACATGTATGTATGTATGTAAAAGTATAACTATGCAGGCATAGTATATACTGTATTTGTGAGAGCAAAAGTTTATAATAAATTAATAATAAAACATGCATTTATACATACAAAGACACTTTTTTTTAACCAATGTTGCCCAGCACTACGTAGAAGTAAGGATAGAAAACATGATGACAGGGTAGAAAGGGTTAGAAGATATACATTTTCCTATATGTTCTTATTCATATGTTGACTTTTTTACTTTGCAGCAATGAGGTTCATTTATCAAAGTAGAAAACTGAACTAGATTGAATAGTGTGTTTTGACTGAACATTTGAATGAGCATTGTGTTAATTTACATATTTATGAGTGGTCATTTTCTTACACATGTACCTGTATCATATATTGCTCCCCTTCCACAGCTACCTTAGTGATTTAGAACGAATAGCAACATCGGGGTACGTGCCCACTCAGCAGGATGTGCTGCGGGTTCGAGTCCCTACCACCGGAATCATAGAGTACCCATTTGACCTGGAGAATATTATCTTCAGGTACTCGTGTCAGTTGCCGCCAATGCTACTTGCTGGCTAGCTGTATGACAGTTGGTTAGCCAGTGAGTGATGCAGCTATCTCAATCCACTCAGCTTCACAGCGGGGCTTGCCACTCTAACACATCTCTGATGGTACACTCTCAAAGACCTTAGTCAAGAACAGCCTGAATGGTAGACATTTTATTACAGTGCCCTTCACTAATATTGGCACCCTTGATAAATATGAGCAAAAATGCCTAAAAAAAAAGTCTTGTTTAACCAGCTGAGCTTTTGCTCAAAATATTTACCATAAAATGATGCTTTAAAAAAAAAACAATTACAAAGACACTACATTTTTCTAAAAAAAATATATACATATATATTTGTTACATTTGTGTTTGACACTATTATAGGTGTCCTTTTAGTCAGTGCTTTGTGCTACCTCCATTTGCCGAGATAACATCTCCGAGTTTTCTCCAGTAATGGGTGATGAAGGAGAATATATGAAAAGGGATCCAAGACCATTCCTCCATACAGAATCTCTCCAGGTCCTTCAGATTTTAAGGTCCACCCTTGTGAACTCCTATTTTTAGTTCAACTCACGTTTCTCTGGGATTCAAGTCAGTGGACTGGGGTGGCCAGTGCAATACCTTTTTTTAAAAACCCTGACAAACAATTTGTATTGCAGTTCTGGAGACTTTCTGACCCCAAGACCCAACTAACTTCTGCAGTTCTCCAGCAGTGATTCATGGAGATGTTAAGGCCCCAGGAATCAGCCTCTTGACAATGCGTTGGGACAAGATGGACACGTCTTTTTCGAGGCAAATTCATAACACATCCAGTTCACTTAAATTCCTTCATTATTGGCCTGATGTTAGAAATAGGCTTTTTCAGTTTTTTTGTCATTTTCTTGGAGGCAATTCCCATTTTGTGAAGCACAACAACCTTTAGCCGCATGTCACAACGGTGTTCTTTGGTATTATGCATTGTGCTGAATGACTATAGGGGTTTGACCATTTGACCTCATATTTATACTCCTGTGAAACAGAAAGTCATGGTTGGGATATTTCCTGGCCCTAGTTGCCCAGGTTTTCTAAACAGATTAAGAAATCACTTGGAATAATACACTTGAAAAATTATTTTGGTTGTGTGAATTCATAAGGGTACCAATAATTGTGGCACACATAAATTTAACAAATTAATAAAATA